>CAKZFR020000148.1:0-100941 GCA_936449025.2 Sarcophaga subvicina | reverse complement strand
TTTTTGTGAGTCGAGATATTCGATTTTTTTCAAAATTTTGTGAGTCGAGGTATTCAATTTTGAAAAATCAAATTTTGGCCAAAAATACATGAAAATTCTCAAAAAAATAAATGGCCATTTTTTAATTGGAAAAAACGTCCTCTTTCGAACCGTGCTACTCAAAAAGCTGTACTACTTTTGTGAGTCGAGATATTCGATTTTTTTCAAAATTTTGTGAGTCGAGGTATTCAATTTTGAAAAATCAAATTTTGGCCAAAAATACATGAAAATTCTCAAAAAATAAATGGCCATTTTTTAATTGGAGAAAACGTCCTCTTTCGAACCGTGCTACTCAAAAAGCTGTACTACTTTTGTGAGTCGAGATATTCGATTTTTTTCAAAATTTTGTGGGCCGAGGTATTCAATTTTGAAAAATCAAATTTTGGCCAAAAATACATGAAAATTCTCAAAAAAATAAGTGGCCATTTTTTAATTGGAAAAAACGTCCTCTTTCGAACCGTGCTACTCAAAAAGCTGTACTACTTTTGTGAGTCGAGATATTCGATTTTTTTCAAAATGTTGTGAGTCGAGGTATTCAATTTTGAAAAATCGAATTTTGGCCAAAAATTCATGAAAATTCTCAAAAAAATAAATGGCCATTTTTTAATTGGATAAAACGTCCTCTTTCGAACCGTGCTACTCAAAAAGCTTTGCTACTTTTGTGAATCGAGATATTCGATTTTTTTCAAAATTTTGTGAGTCGAGGTATTCAATTTTGAAAAATCGAATTTCGGCCAAAAATACATGAAAATTCTCAAAAAAATAAATGGCCATTTTTTAATTGGAAAAAACGTCCTCTTTCGAACCGTGCTACTCAAAAAGCTGTACTACTTTTGTGAGTCGAGATATTCGATTTTTTTCAAAATTTTGTGAGCCGAGGTATTCAATTTTGAAAAATCAAATTTTGGCCAAAAATACATGAAAATTCTCAAAAAAATAAATGGCCATTTTTTAATTGGAAAAAACGTCCTCTTTCGAACCGTGCTACTCAAAAAGCTGTACTACATTTGTGAGTCGAGATATTCGATTTTTTTCAAAATTTTGTGAGTCGAGGTATTCAATTTTGAAAAATCAAATTTTGGCCAAAAATACATGAAAATTCTCAAAAAAATAAATGACCATTTTTTAATTGGAAAAAACGTCCTCTTTCGAACCGTGCTACTCAAATAGCTGTACTACTTTTGTGAGTCGAGATATTCGATTTTATTCAAAATTTTGTGAGTCGAGGTATTCAATTTTGAAAAATCGAATTTTGGCCAAAAATACATGAAAATTCTGAAAAAAATAAATGGCCATTTTTTAATTGGAAAAAACGTCCTCTTTCGAACCGTGCTACTCAAAAAGCTGTACTACTTTTGTGAGTCGAGATATTCGATTTTTTTCAAAATTTTGTGAGTCGAGGTATTCAATTTTGAAAAATCAAATTTTGGCCAAAAATACACGAAAATTCTCAAAAAAATAAATGGCCATTTTTTAATTGGAAAAAACGTCCTCTTTCGAACCGTGCTACTCAAAAAGCTGTACTACTTTTGTGAGTCGAGATATTCGATTTTTTTCAAAATTTTGTGAGCCGAGGTATTCAATTTTGAAAAATCAAATTTTGGCCAAAAATACATGAAAATTCTCAAAAAAATAAATGGCCATTTTTTAATTGGAAAAAACGTCCTCTTTCGAACCGTGCTACTCAAAAAGCTGTACTACTTTTATGAGTCGAGATATTCGATTTTTTTCAAAATTTTGTGAGTCGAGGTATTCAATTTTGAAAAATCAAATTTTGGCCAAAAATACATGAAAATTCTCAAAAAAATAAATGGCCATTTTTTAATTGGAAAAAACGTCCTCTTTCGAACCGTGCTACTCAAAAAGCTGTACTACTTTTGTGAGTCGAGATATTCGATTTTATTCAAAATTTTGTGAGTCGAGGTATTCAATTTTGAAAAATCGAATTTTGGCCAAAAATTCATGAAAATTCTCAAAAAAATAAATGGCCATTTTTTAATTGGAAAAAACGTCCTCTTTCGAACCGTGCTACTCAAAAAGCTGTACTACTTTTGTGAGTCGAGATATTCGATTTTTTCAAAATTTTGTGAGTCGAGGTATTCAATTTTGAAAAATCAAATTTTGGCCAAAAATACATGAAAATTCTCAAAAAAATAAATGGCCATTTTTTAATTGGAAAAAACGTCCTCTTTCGAACCATGCTACTCAAAAAGCTGTACTACTTTTGTGAGTCGAGATATTCGATTTTTTTCAAAATTTTGTGAGTCGAGGTATTCAATTTTGAAAAATCAAATTTTGGCCAAAAATACATGAAATTTCTCAAAAAAATAAATGGCCATTTTTTAATTGGAAAAAACGTCCTCTTTCGAACCGTGCTACTCAAAAAGCTGTACTACTTTTGTGAGTCGAGATATTCAATTTTTTTCAAAATTTTGTGAGTCGAGGTATTCAATTTTGAAAAATCGAATTTTGGCCAAAAATTCATGAAAATTCTCAAAAAAATAAATGGCCATTTTTTAATTGGATAAAACGTCCTCTTTCGAACCGTGCTACTCAAAAAGCTGTACTACTTTTGTGAGTCGAGATATTCGATTTTTTTCAAAATTTTGTGAGTCGAGGTATTCAATTTTGAAAAATCCAATTTTGGCCAAAAATACATGAAAATTCTCAAAAAAATAAATGGCCATTTTTTAATTGGAAAAAACGTCCTCTTTCGAACCGTGCTACTCAAAAAGCTGTACTACTTTTGTGAGTCGAGATATTCGATTTTATTGAAAATTTTGTGAGTCGAGGTATTCAATTTTGAAAAATCGAATTTTGGCCAAAAATACATGAAAATTCTCAAAAAATAAATGGCCATTTTTTAATTGGAAAAAACGTCCTCTTTCGAACCGTGCTACTCAAAAAGCTGTACTACTTTTGTGAGTCGAGATATTCGATTTTTTTCAAAATTTTGTGAGTCGAGGTATTCAATTTTGAAAAATCAAATTTTGGCCAAAAATACATGAAAATTCTCAAAAAAATAAATGGCCATTTTTTAATTGGAAAAAACGTCCTCTTTCGAACCGTGCTACTCAAAAAGCTGTACTACTTTTGTGAGTCGAGATATTCGATTTTTTTCAAAATTTTGTGAGCCGAGGTATTCAATTTTGAAAAATAAAATTTTGGCCAAAAATACATGAAAATTCTCAAAAAAATAAATGACCATTTTTTAATTGGAAAAAACGTCCTCTTTCGAACCGTGCTACTCAAAAAGCTGTACTACTTTTGTGAGTCGAGATATTCGATTTTATTCAAAATTTTGTGAGTCGAGGTATTCAATTTTGAAAAATCGAATTTTGGCCAAAAATACATGAAAATTCTCAAAAAAATAAATGGCCATTTTTTAATTGGAAAAAAACGTCCTCTTTCGAACCGTGCTACTCAAAAAGCTGTACTATTTTTGTGAGTCGAGATATTCGATTTTTTTCAAAATTTTGTGAGTCGAGGTATTCAATTTTGAAAAATCAAATTTTGGCCAAAAATACATGAAAATTCTCAAAAAAATAAATGGCCATTTTTTAATTGGAAAAAACGTCCTCTTTCGAACCGTGCTACTCAAAAAGCTGTACTACTTTTGTGAGTCGAGATATTCGTTTTTTTTCAAAATTTTGTGAGTCGAGGTATTCAATTTTGAAAAATCAAATTTTGGCCAAAAATACATGAAAATTCTCAAAAAAATAAATGGCCATTTTTTAATTGGAGAAAACGTCCTCTTTCGAACCGTGCTACTCAAAAAGCTGTACTACTTTTGTGAGTCGAGATATTCGATTTTTTTCAAAATTTTGTGAGCCGAGGTATTCAATTTTGAAAAATCAAATTTTGGCCAAAAATACATGAAAATTCTCAAAAAAATAAGTGGCCATTTTTTAATTGGAAAAAACGTCCTCTTTCGAACCGTGCTACTCAAAAAGCTGTACTACTTTTGTGAGTCGAGATATTCGATTTTTTTCAAAATGTTGTGAGTCGAGGTATTCAATTTTGAAAAATCGAATTTTGGCCAAAAATTCATGAAAATTCTCAAAAAAATAAATGGCCATTTTTTAATTGGATAAAACGTCCTCTTTCGAACCGTGCTACTCAAAAAGCTGTGCTACTTTTGTGAATCGAGATATACGATTTTTTTCAAAATTTTGTGAGTCGAGGTATTCAATTTTGAAAAATCGAATTTCGGCCAAAAATACATGAAAATTCTCAAAAAAATAAATGGCCATTTTTTAATTGGAAAAAACGTCCTCTTTCGAACCGTGCTACTCAAAAAGCTGTACTACTTTTGTGAGTCGAGATATTCGATTTTTTTCAAAATTTTGTGAGTCGAGGTATTCAATTTTGAAAAATCAAATTTTGGCCAAAAATACATGAAAATTCTGAAAAAAATAAATGGCCATTTTTTAATTGGAAAAAACGTCCTCTTTCGAACCGTGCTACTCAAAAAGCTGTACTACTTTTGTGAGTCGAGATATTCGATTTTTTTCAAAATTTTGTGAGCCGAGGTATTCAATTTTGAAAAATCAAATTTTGGCCAAAAATACATGAAAATTCTCAAAAAAATAAATGACCATTTTTTAATTGGAAAAAACGTCCTCTTTCGAACCGTGCTACTCAAAAAGCTGTACTACTTTTGTGAGTCGATATATTCGATTTTATTCAAAATTTTGTGAGTCGAGGTATTCAATTTTGAAAAATCGAATTTTGGCCAAAAATACATGAAAATTCTCAAAAAAATAAATGGCCATTTTTTAATTGGAAAAAACGTCCTCTTTCGAACCGTGCTACTCAAAAAGCTGTACTACTTTTGTGAGTCGAGATATTCGATTTTTTTCAAAATTTTGTGAGTCGAGGTATTCAGTTTTGAAAAATCAAATTTTGGCCAAAAATACATGAAAATTCTCAAAAAAATAAATGGTCATTTTTTAATTGGAAAAAACGTCCTCTTTCGAACCGTGCTACTCAAAAAGCTGTACTACTTTTGTGAGTCGAGATATTCGATTTTTTTCAAAATTTTGTGAGTCGAGGTATTCAATTTTGAAAAATCGAATTTTGGCCAAAAATTCATGAAAATTCTCAAAAAAATAAATGGCCATTTTTTAATTGGAAAAAAACGTCCTCTTTCGAACCGTGCTACTCAAAAAGCTGTACTACTTTTGTGAGTCGAGATATTCGATTTTTTTCAAAATGTTGTGAGTCGAGGTATTCAATTGTGAAAAATCGAATTTTGGCCAAAAATACATGAAAATTCTCAAAAAAATAAATGGCCATTTTTTAATTGGATAAAACGTCCTCTTTCGAACCGTGCTACTCAAAAAGCTGTACTATTTTTGTGAGTCGAGATATTCGATTTTTTTCAAAATTTTGTGAGTCGAGGTATTCAATTTTGAAAAATCAAATTTTGGCCAAAAATACATGAAAATTCTCAAAAAAATAAATGGCCATTTTTTAATTGGAAAAAACGTCCTCTTTCGAACCGTGCTACTCAAAAAGCTGTACTACTTTTGTGAGTCGAGATATTCGATTTTTTTCAAAATTTTGTGAGTCGAGGTATTCAATTTTGAAAAATCAAATTTTGGCCAAAAATACATGAAAATTCTCAAAAAAATAAATGGCCATTTTTTAATTGGAGAAAACGTCCTCTTTCGAACCGTGCTACTCAAAAAGCTGTACTACTTTTGTGAGTCGAGATATTCGATTTTTTTCAAAATTTTGTGGGCCGAGGTATTCAATTTTGAAAAATCAAATTTTGGCCAAAAATACATGAAAATTCTCAAAAAAATAAGTGGCCATTTTTTAATTGGAAAAAACGTCCTCTTTCGAACCGTGCTACTCAAAAAGCTGTACTACTTTTGTGAGTCGAGATATTCGATTTTTTTCAAAATGTTGTGAGTCGAGGTATTCAATTTTGAAAAATCGAATTTTGGCCAAAAATTCATGAAAATTCTCAAAAAAATAAATGGCCATTTTTTAATTGGATAAAACGTCCTCTTTCGAACCGTGCTACTCAAAAAGCTTTGCTACTTTTGTGAATCGAGATATTCGATTTTTTTCAAAATTTTGTGAGTCGAGGTATTCAATTTTGAAAAATCGAATTTCGGCCAAAAATACATGAAAATTCTCAAAAAAATAAATGGCCATTTTTTAATTGGAAAAAACGTCCTCTTTCGAACCGTGCTACTCAAAAAGCTGTACTACTTTTGTGAGTCGAGATATTCGATTTTTTTCAAAATTTTGTGAGCCGAGGTATTCAATTTTGAAAAATCAAATTTTGGCCAAAAATACATGAAAATTCTCAAAAAAATAAATGGCCATTTTTTAATTGGAAAAAACGTCCTCTTTCGAACCGTGCTACTCAAAAAGCTGTACTACATTTGTGAGTCGAGATATTCGATTTTTTTCAAAATTTTGTGAGTCGAGGTATTCAATTTTGAAAAATCAAATTTTGGCCAAAAATACATGAAAATTCTCAAAAAAATAAATGACCATTTTTTAATTGGAAAAAACGTCCTCTTTCGAACCGTGCTACTCAAATAGCTGTACTACTTTTGTGAGTCGAGATATTCGATTTTATTCAAAATTTTGTGAGTCGAGGTATTCAATTTTGAAAAATCGAATTTTGGCCAAAAATACATGAAAATTCTGAAAAAAATAAATGGCCATTTTTTAATTGGAAAAAACGTCCTCTTTCGAACCGTGCTACTCAAAAAGCTGTACTACTTTTGTGAGTCGAGATATTCGATTTTTTTCAAAATTTTGTGAGTCGAGGTATTCAATTTTGAAAAATCAAATTTTGGCCAAAAATACACGAAAATTCTCAAAAAAATAAATGGCCATTTTTTAATTGGAAAAAACGTCCTCTTTCGAACCGTGCTACTCAAAAAGCTGTACTACTTTTGTGAGTCGAGATATTCGATTTTTTTCAAAATTTTGTGAGCCGAGGTATTCAATTTTGAAAAATCAAATTTTGGCCAAAAATACATGAAAATTCTCAAAAAAATAAATGGCCATTTTTTAATTGGAAAAAACGTCCTCTTTCGAACCGTGCTACTCAAAAAGCTGTACTACTTTTATGAGTCGAGATATTCGATTTTTTTCAAAATTTTGTGAGTCGAGGTATTCAATTTTGAAAAATCAAATTTTGGCCAAAAATACATGAAAATTCTCAAAAAAATAAATGGCCATTTTTTAATTGGAAAAAACGTCCTCTTTCGAACCGTGCTACTCAAAAAGCTGTACTACTTTTGTGAGTCGAGATATTTGATTTTATTCAAAATTTTGTGAGTCGAGGTATTCAATTTTGAAAAATCGAATTTTGGCCAAAAATTCATGAAAATTCTCAAAAAAATAAATGGCCATTTTTTAATTGGAAAAAACGTCCTCTTTCGAACCGTGCTACTCAAAAAGCTGTACTACTTTTGTGAGTCGAGATATTCGATTTTTTCAAAATTTTGTGAGTCGAGGTATTCAATTTTGAAAAATCAAATTTTGGCCAAAAATACATGAAAATTCTCAAAAAAATAAATGGCCATTTTTTAATTGGAAAAAACGTCCTCTTTCGAACCGTGCTACTCAAAAAGCTGTACTACTTTTGTGAGTCGAGATATTCGATTTTTTTCAAAATGTTGTGAGTCGAGGTATTCAATTTTGAAAAATCGAATTTTGGCCAAAAATTTATGAAAATTCTCAAAAAAATAAATGGCCATTTTTTAATTGGAAAAAACGTCCTCTTTCGAACCGTGCTACTCAAAAAGCTGTACTACTTTTGTGAGTCGAGATATTCGATTTTTTTCAAAATTTTGTGAGTCGAGGTATTCAATTTTGAAAAATCAAATTTTGGCCAAAAATACATGAAAATTCTCAAAAAAATAAATGGCCATTTTTTAATTGGAAAAAACGTCCTCTTTCGAACCGTGCTACTCAAAAAGCTGTACTACTTTTGTGAGTCGAGATATTCGATTTTTTTCAAAATTTTGTGAGCCGAGGTATTCAATTTTGAAAAATCAAATTTTGGCCAAAAATACATGAAAATTCTCAAAAAAATAAATGGCCATTTTTTAATTGGAAAAAACGTCCTCTTTCGAACCGTGCTACTCAAAAAGCTGTACTACTTTTGTGAGTCTAGATATTCGATTTTTTTCAAAATTTTGTGAGTCTAGGTATTCAATTTTGAAAAATCAAATTTTGGCCAAAAATACATGAAAATTCTCAAAAAAATAAATGGCCATTTTTTAATTGGAAAAAACGTCCTCTTTCGAACCGTGCTACTCAAAAAGCTGTACTACTTTTGTGAGTCGAGATATTCGATTTTATTCAAAATTTTGTGAGTCGAGGTATTCAATTTTGAAAAATCAAATTTTGGCCAAAAATACATGAAAATTCTCAAAAAAATAAATGGCCATTTTTTAATTGGAAAAAACGTCCTCTTTCGAACCATGCTACTCAAAAAGCTGTACTACTTTTGTGAGTCGAGATATTCGATTTTTTTCAAAATTTTGTGAGTCGAGGTATTCAATTTTGAAAAATCAAATTTTGGCCAAAAATACATGAAATTTCTCAAAAAAATAAATGGCCATTTTTTAATTGGAAAAAACGTCCTCTTTCGAACCGTGCTACTCAAAAAGCTGTACTACTTTTGTGAGTCGAGATATTCAATTTTTTTCAAAATTTTGTGAGTCGAGGTATTCAATTTTGAAAAATCGAATTTTGGCCAAAAATTCATGAAAATTCTCAAAAAAATAAATGGCCATTTTTTAATTGGATAAAACGTCCTCTTTCGAACCGTGCTACTCAAAAAGCTGTACTACTTTTGTGAGTCGAGATATTCGATTTTTTTCAAAATTTTGTGAGTCGAGGTATTCAATTTTGAAAAATCCAATTTTGGCCAAAAATACATGAAAATTCTCAAAAAAATAAATGGCCATTTTTTAATTGGAAAAAACGTCCTCTTTCGAACCGTGCTACTCAAAAAGCTGTACTACTTTTGTGAGTCGAGATATTCGATTTTTTTCAAAATTTTGTGAGTCGAGGTATTCAATTTTGAAAAATCAAATTTTGGCCAAAAATACATGAAAATTCTCAAAAAAATAAATGACCATTTTTTAATTGGAAAAAACGTCCTCTTTCGAACCGTGCTACTCAAAAAGCTGTACTACTTTTGTGAGTCGAGATATTCGATTTTTTTCAAAATTTTGTGAGTCGAGGTATTCAATTTTTAAAAATCGAATTTTGGCCAAAAATTCATGAAAATTCTCAAAAAAATAAATGGCCATTTTTTAATTGAAAAAAACGTCCTCTTTCGAACCGTGCTACTCGAAAAGCTGTACTACTTTTGTGAGTCGAGATATTCGATTTTTTCAAAATTTTGTGAGTCGAGGTATTCAATTTTGAAAAATCCAATTTTGGCCAAAAATACATGAAAATTCTCAAAAAAATAAATGGCCATTTTTTAATTGGAAAAAACGTCCTCTTTCGAACCGTGCTACTCAAAAAGCTGTACTACTTTTGTGAGTCGAGATATTCGATTTTTTTCTAAATTTTGTGAGTCGAGGTATTCAATTTTGAAAAATCGAATTTTGGCCAAAAATTCATGAAAATTCTCAAAAAAATAAATGGCCATTTTTTAATTGGAAAAAACGTCCTCTTTCGAACCGTGCTACTCAAAAAGCTGTACTACTTTTGTGAGTCGAGATATTCGATTTTTTTCAAAATTTTGTGAGTCGAGGTATTCAATTTTGAAAAATCAAATTTTGGCCAAAAATACATGAAAATTCTCAAAAAAAATAAATGGCCATTTTTTAATTGGAAAAAACGTCCTCTTTCGAACCGTGCTACTCAAAAAGCTGTACTACTTTTGTGAGTCGAGAAATTCGATTTTATTCAAAATTTTGTGAGTCGAGGTATTCAATTTTGAAAAATCAAATTTTGGCCAAAAATACATGAAAATTCTCAAAAAAATAAATGGCCATTTTTTAATTGGAAAAAAACGTCCTCTTTCGAACCGTGCTACTCAAAAAGCTGTACTACTTTTGTGAGTCGAGATATTCGATTTTTTTCAAAATTTTGTGAGTCGAGGTATTCAATTTTGAAAAATCAAATTTTGGCCAAAAATACATGAAAATTCTCAAAAAAATAAATGGCCATTTTTTAATTGGATAAAACGTCCTCTTTCGAACCGTGCTACTCAAAAAGCTGTACTACTTTTGTGAGTCGAGATATTCGATTTTTTTCAAAATTTTGTGAGTCGAGGTATTCAATTTTGAAAAATCAAATTTTGGCCAAAAATACATGAAAATTCTGAAAAAAATAAATGGCCATTTTTTAATTGGAAAAAACGTCCTCTTTCGAACCGTGCTACTCAAAAAGCTGTACTACTTTTGTGAGTCGAGATATTCGATTTTTTTCAAAATTTTGTGAGCCGAGGTATTCAATTTTGAAAAATCAAATTTTGGCCAAAAATACATGAAAATTCTCAAAAAAATAAATTACCATTTTTTAATTGGAAAAAACGTCCTCTTTCGAACCGTGCTACTCAAAAAGCTGTACTACTTTTGTGAGTCGATATATTCGATTTTATTCAAAATTTTGTGAGTCGAGGTATTCAATTTTGAAAAATCGAATTTTGGCCAAAAATACATGAAAATTCTCAAAAAAATAAATGGCCATTTTTTAATTGGAAAAAACGTCCTCTTTCGAACCGTGCTACTCAAAAAGCTGTACTACTTTTGTGAGTCGAGATATTCGATTTTTTTCAAAATTTTGTGAGTCGAGGTATTCAGTTTTGAAAAATCAAATTTTGGCCAAAAATACATGAAAATTCTCAAAAAAATAAATGGTCATTTTTTAATTGGAAAAAACGTCCTCTTTCGAACCGTGCTACTCAAAAAGCTGTACTACTTTTGTGAGTCGAGATATTCGATTTTTTTCAAAATTTTGTGAGTCGAGGTATTCAATTTTGAAAAATCAAATTTTGGCCAAAAATACATGAAAATTCTCAAAAAAATAAATGGCCATTTTTTAATTGGAAAAAACGTCCTCTTTCGAACCGTGCTACTCAAAAAGCTGTACTACTTTTGTGAGTCGAGATATTCGATTTTTTTCAAAATTTTGTGAGCCGAGGTATTCAATTTTGAAAAATCAAATTTTGGCCAAAAATACATGAAAATTCTCAAAAAAATAAATGGCCATTTTTTAATTGGAAAAAACGTCCTCTTTCGAACCGTGCTACTCAAAAAGCTGTACTACATTTGTGAGTCGAGATATTCGATTTTTTTCAAAATTTTGTGAGTCGAGGTATTCAATTTTGAAAAATCAAATTTTGGCCAAAAATACATGAAAATTCTCAAAAAAATAAATGACCATTTTTTAATTGGAAAAAACGTCCTCTTTCGAACCGTGCTACTCAAATAGCTGTACTACTTTTGTGAGTCGAGATATTCGATTTTATTCAAAATTTTGTGAGTCGAGGTATTCAATTTTGAAAAATCGAATTTTGGCCAAAAATACATGAAAATTCTGAAAAAAATAAATGGCCATTTTTTAATTGGAAAAAACGTCCTCTTTCGAACCGTGCTACTCAAAAAGCTGTACTACTTTTGTGAGTCGAGATATTCGATTTTTTTCAAAATTTTGTGAGTCGAGGTATTCAATTTTGAAAAATCAAATTTTGGCCAAAAATACACGAAAATTCTCAAAAAAATAAATGGCCATTTTTTAATTGGAAAAAACGTCCTCTTTCGAACCGTGCTACTCAAAAAGCTGTACTACTTTTGTGAGTCGAGATATTCGATTTTTTTCAAAATTTTGTGAGCCGAGGTATTCAATTTTGAAAAATCAAATTTTGGCCAAAAATACATGAAAATTCTCAAAAAAATAAATGGCCATTTTTTAATTGGAAAAAACGTCCTCTTTCGAACCGTGCTACTCAAAAAGCTGTACTACTTTTATGAGTCGAGATGTTCGATTTTTTCAAAATTTTGTGAGTCGAGGTATTCAATTTTGAAAAATCAAATTTTGGCCAAAAATACATGAAAATTCTCAAAAAAATAAATGGCCATTTTTTAATTGGAAAAAACGCCCTCTTTCGAACCGTGCTACTCAAAAAGCTGTACTACTTTTGTGAGTCGAGATATTCGATTTTATTCAAAATTTTGTGAGTCGAGGTATTCAATTTTGAAAAATCGAATTTTGGCCAAAAATTCATGAAAATTCTCAAAAAAATAAATGGCCATTTTTTAATTGGAAAAAACGTCCTCTTTCGAACCGTGCTACTCAAAAAGCTGTACTACTTTTGTGAGTCGAGATATTCGATTTTTTCAAAATTTTGTGAGTCGAGGTATTCAATTTTGAAAAATCAAATTTTGGCCAAAAATACATGAAAATTCTCAAAAAAATAAATGGCCATTTTTTAATTGGAAAAAACGTCCTCTTTCGAACCGTGCTACTCAAAAAGCTGTACTACTTTTGTGAGTCGAGATATTCGATTTTTTTCAAAATGTTGTGAGTCGAGGTATTCAATTTTGAAAAATCGAATTTTGGCCAAAAATTTATGAAAATTCTCAAAAAAATAAATGGCCATTTTTTAATTGGAAAAAACGTCCTCTTTCGAACCGTGCTACTCAAAAAGCTGTACTACTTTTGTGAGTCGAGATATTCGATTTTTTTCAAAATTTTGTGAGTCGAGGTATTCAATTTTGAAAAATCAAATTTTGGCCAAAAATACATGAAAATTCTCAAAAAAATAAATGGCCATTTTTTAATTGGAAAAAACGTCCTCTTTCGAACCGTGCTACTCAAAAAGCTGTACTACTTTTGTGAGTCGAGATATTCGATTTTTTTCAAAATTTTGTGAGCCGAGGTATTCAATTTTGAAAAATCAAATTTTGGCCAAAATTACATGAAAATTCTCAAAAAAATAAATGGCCATTTTTTAATTGGAAAAAACGTCCTCTTTCGAACCGTGCTACTCAAAAAGCTGTACTACTTTTGTGAGTCGAGATATTCGATTTTTTTCAAAATTTTGTGAGTCGAGGTATTCAATTTTGAAAAATCAAATTTTGGCCAAAAATACATGAAAATTCTCAAAAAAATAAATGGCCATTTTTTAATTGGAAAAAACGTCCTCTTTCGAACCGTGCTACTCAAAAAGCTGTACTACTTTTGTGAGTCGAGATATTCGATTTTATTCAAAATTTTGTGAGTCGAGGTATTCAATTTTGAAAAATCAAATTTTGGCCAAAAATACATGAAAATTCTCAAAAAAATAAATGGCCATTTTTTAATTGGAAAAAACGTCCTCTTTCGAACCATGCTACTCAAAAAGCTGTACTACTTTTGTGAGTCGAGATATTCGATTTTTTTCAAAATTTTGTGAGTCGAGGTATTCAATTTTGAAAAATCAAATTTTGGCCAAAAATACATGAAATTTCTCAAAAAAATAAATGGCCATTTTTTAATTGGAAAAAACGTCCTCTTTCGAACCGTGCTACTCAAAAAGCTGTACTACTTTTGTGAGTCGAGATATTCAATTTTTTTCAAAATTTTGTGAGTCGAGGTATTCAATTTTGAAAAATCGAATTTTGGCCAAAAATTCATGAAAATTCTCAAAAAAATAAATGGCCATTTTTTAATTGAAAAAAACGTCCTCTTTCGAACCGTGCTACTCAAAAAGCTGTACTACTTTTGTGAGTCGAGATATTCGATTTTTTCAAAATTTTGTGAGTCGAGGTATTCAATTTTGAAAAATCCAATTTTGGCCAAAAATACATGAAAATTCTCAAAAAAATAAATGGCCATTTTTTAATTGGAAAAAACGTCCTCTTTCGAACCGTGCTACTCAAAAAGCTGTACTACTTTTGTGAGTCGAGATATTCGATTTTTTTCAAAATTTTGTGAGCCGAGGTATTCAATTTTGAAAAATCAAATTTTGGCCAAAAATACATGAAAATTCTCAAAAAAATAAATGGCCATTTTTTAATTGGAAAAAACGTCCTCTTTCGAACCGTGCTACTCAAAAAGCTGTACTACTTTTGTGAGTCGAGATATTCGATTTTTTTCTAAATTTTGTGAGTCGAGGTATTCAATTTTGAAAAATCAAATTTTGGCCAAAAATACATGAAAATTCTCAAAAAAATAAATGGCCATTTTTTAATTGGAAAAAACGTCCTCTTTCGAACCGTGCTACTCAAAAAGCTGTACTACTTTTGTGAGTCGAGATATTCGATTTTTTTCAAAATTTTGTGAGTCGAGGTATTCAATTTTGAAAAATCAAATTTTGGCCAAAAATACATGAAAATTCTCAAAAAAATAAATGGCCATTTTTTAATTGGATAAAACGTCCTCTTTCGAACCGTGCTACTCAAAAAGCTGTACTACTTTTGTGAGTCGAGATATTCGATTTTTTTCAAAATTTTGTGAGTCGAGGTATTCAATTTTGAAAAATCCAATTTTGGCCAAAAATACATGAAAATTCTCCAAAAAATAAATGGCCATTTTTTAATTGGAAAAAACGTCCTCTTTCGAACCGTGCTACTCAAAAAGCTGTACTACTTTTGTGAGTCGAGATATTCGATTTTTTTCAAAATTTTGTGAGTCGAGGTATTCAATTTTGAAAAATCGAATTTTGGCCAAAAATTCATGAAAATTCTCAAAAAAATAAATGGCCATTTTTTAATTGGAAAAAACGTCCTCTTTCGAACCGTGCTACTCAAAAAGCTGTACTACTTTTGTGAGTCGAGATATTCGATTTTTTTCAAAATTTTGTGAGTCGAGGTATTCAATTTTGAAAAATCAAATTTTGGCCAAAAATACATGAAAATTCTCAAAAAAATAAATGGCCATTTTTTAATTGGAAAAAACGTCCTCTTCCGAACCGTGCTACTCAAAAAGCTGTACTACTTTTGTGAGTCGAGATATTCGATTTTTTTCAAAATTTTGTGAGCCGAGGTATTCAATTTTGAAAAATCAAATTTTGGCCAAAAATACATGAAAATTCTCAAAAAAATAAATGGCCATTTTTTAATTGGAAAAAACGTCCTCTTTCGAACCGTGCTACTCAAAAAGCTGTACTACTTTTGTGAGTCGAGATATTCGATTTTTTTCAAAATTTTGTGAGTCGAGGTATTCAATTTTGAAAAATCGAATTTTGGCCAAAAATTCATGAAAATTCTCAAAAAAATAAATGGCCATTTTTTAATTGGAAAAAACGTCCTCTTTCGAACCGTGCTACTCAAAAAGCTGTACTACTTTTGTGAGTCGAGATATTCGATTTTTTTCAAAATTTTGTGAGTCGAGGTATTCAATTTTGAAAAATCAAATTTTGGCCAAAAATACATGAAAATTCTCAAAAAAATAAATGGCCATTTTTTAATTGGAAAAAACGTCCTCTTTCGAACCGTGCTACTCAAAAAGCTGTACTACTTTTGTGAGTCTAGATATTCGATTTTTTTCAAAATTTTGTGAGTCGAGGTATTCAATTTTGAAAAATCCAATTTTGGCCAAAAATACATGAAAATTCTCAAAAAAATAAATGGCCATTTTTTAATTGGAAAAAACGTCCTCTTTCGAACCGTGCTACTCAAAAAGCTGTACTACTTTTGTGAGTCGAGATATTCGATTTTTTTCAAAATTTTGTGAGTCGAGGTATTCAATTTTGAAAAATCAAATTTTGGCCAAAAATACATGAAAATTCTCAAAAAAATAAATGGCCATTTTTTAATTGGATAAAACGTCCTCTTTCGAACCGTGCTACTCAAAATGCTGTACTACTTTTGTGAGTCGAGATATTCGATTTTTTTCAAAATTTTGTGAGTCGAGGTATTCAATTTTGAAAAATCCAATTTTGGCCAAAAATACATGAAAATTCTCAAAAAAATAAATGGCCATTTTTTAATTGGAAAAAACGTCCTCTTTCGAACCGTGCTACTCAAAAAGCTGTACTACTTTTGTGAGTCGAGATATTCGATTTTTTTCAAAATTTTGTGAGTCGAGGTATTCAATTTTGAAAAATCAAATTTTGGCCAAAAATACATGAAAATTCTCAAAAAAATAAATGACCATTTTTTAATTGGAAAAAACGTCCTCTTTCGAACCGTGCTACTCAAAAAGCTGTACTACTTTTGTGAGTCGAGATATTCGATTTTTTTCAAAATTTTGTGAGTCGAGGTATTCAATTTTGAAAAATCGAATTTTGGCCAAAAATTCATGAAAATTCTCAAAAAAATAAATGGCCATTTTTTAATTGGAAAAAACGTCCTCTTTCGAACCGTGCTACTCAAAAAGCTGTACTACTTTTGTGAGTCGAGATATTCGATTTTTTTCAAAATTTTGTGAGTCGAGGTATTCAATTTTGAAAAATCAAATTTTGGCCAAAAATACATGAAAATTCTCAAAAAAATAAATGGCCATTTTTTAATTGGAAAAAACGTCCTCTTCCGAACCGTGCTACTCAAAAAGCTGTACTACTTTTGTGAGTCGAGATATTCGATTTTTTTCAAAATTTTGTGAGCCGAGGTATTCAATTTTGAAAAATCAAATTTTGGCCAAAAATACATGAAAATTCTCAAAAAAATAAATGGCCATTTTTTAATTGGAAAAAACGTCCTCTTTCGAACCGTGCTACTCAAAAAGCTGTACTACTTTTGTGAGTCGAGATATTCGATTTTTTTCAAAATTTTGTGAGTCGAGGTATTCAATTTTGAAAAATCGAATTTTGGCCAAAAATTCATGAAAATTCTCAAAAAAATAAATGGCCATTTTTTAATTGGAAAAAACGTCCTCTTTCGAACCGTGCTACTCAAAAAGCTGTACTACTTTTGTGAGTCGAGATATTCGATTTTTTTCAAAATTTTGTGAGTCGTGGTATTCAATTTTGAAAAATCAAATTTTGGCCAAAAATACATGAAAATTCTCAAAAAAATAAATGGCCATTTTTTAATTGGAAAAAACGTCCTCTTTCGAACCGTGCTACTCAAAAAGCTG
Organism: Sarcophaga subvicina; assembly: GCA_936449025.2. Classification (NCBI taxonomy): domain Eukaryota; kingdom Metazoa; phylum Arthropoda; class Insecta; order Diptera; family Sarcophagidae; genus Sarcophaga; species Sarcophaga subvicina. The sequence continues at coordinate 83,898 of CAKZFR020000148.1, read as the reverse complement.
TACTACTTTTGTGAGTCTAGATATTCGATTTTATTCAAAATTTTGTGAGTCGAGGTATTCAATTTTGAAAAATCAAATTTTGGCCAAAAATACATGAAAATTCTAAAAAAAATAAATGGCCATTTTTTAATTGGAAAAAACGTGCTCTTTCGAACCGTGCTACTCAAAAAGCTGTACTACTTTTGTGAGTCGAGATATTCGATTTTTTTCAAAATTTTGTGAGTCGAGGTATTCAATTTTGAAAAATCAAATTTTGGCCAAAAATACATGAAAATTCTCAAAAAAATAAATGGCCATTTTTTAATTGGAAAAAACGTGCTACTCAAAAAGCTGTACTACTTTTGTGAGTCGAGATATTCGATTTTTTTCAAAATTTTGTGAGTCGAGGTATTCAATTTTGAAAAATCGAATTTTGGCCAAAAATTCATGAAAATTCTCAAAAAAATAAATGGCCATTTTTTAATTGGAAAAAACGTCCTCTTTCGAACCGTGCTACTCAAAAAGCTGTACTACTTTTGTGAGTCGAGATATTCGATTTTTTTCAAAATTTTGTGAGTCGAGGTATTCAATTTTGAAAAATCGAATTTTGGCCAAAAATTCATGAAAATTCTCAAAAAAATAAATGGCCATTTTTTAATTGGAAAAAACGTCCTCTTTCGAACCGTGCTACTCAAAAAGCTGTACTACTTTTGTGAGTCGAGTTATTCGATTTTTTTCAAAATTTTGTGAGTCGAGGTATTCAATTTTGAAAAATCAAATTTTGGCCAAAAATACATGAAAATTCTCAAAAAAATAAATGGCCATTTTTTAATTGGAAAAAACGTCCTCTTTCGAACCGTGCTACTCAAAAAGCTGTACTACTTTTGTGAGTCGAGATATTCGATTTTTTTCAAAATTTTGTGAGCCGAGGTATTCAATTTTGAAAAATCAAATTTTAGTCAAAAATACATGAAAATTCTCAAAAAAATAAATGGCCATTTTTTAATTGGAAAAAACGTCCTCTTTCGAACCGTGCTACTCAAAAAGCTGTACTACTTTTGTGAGTCGAGACATTCGATTTTTTTCAAAATTTTGTGAGTCGAGGTATTCAATTTTGAAAAATTAAATTTTGGCCAAAAATACATGAAAATTCTCAAAAAAATAAATGGCCATTTTTTAATTGGAAAAAACGTCCTCTTTCGAACCGTGCTACTCAAAAAGCTGTACTACTTTTGTGAGTCGAGATATTCGATTTTTTTCAAAATTTTGTGAGTCGAGGTATTCAATTTTGAAAAATCAAATTTTGGCCAAAAATACATGAAAATTCTCAAAAAAATAAATGACCATTTTTTAATTGGAAAAAACGTCCTCTTTCGAACCGTGCTACTCAAAAAGCTGTACTACTTTTGTGAGTCGAGATATTCGATTTTTTTCAAAATTTTGTGAGTCGAGGTATTCAATTTTGAAAAATCAAATTTTGGCCAAAAATACATGAAAATTCTCAAAAAAATAAATGACCATTTTTTAATTGGAAAAAACGTCCTCTTTCGAACCGTGCTACTCAAAAAGCTGTACTACTTTTGTGAGTCGAGATATTCGATTTTATTCAAAATTTTGTGAGTCGAGGTATGCAATTTTGAAAAATCAAATTTTGGCCAAAAATACATGAAAATTCTCAAAAAAATAAATGGCCATTTTTTAATTGAAAAAAACGTCCTCTTTCCAACCGTGCTACTCAAAAAGCTGTACTACTTTTGTGAGTCGAGATATTCGATTTTTTTCAAAATTTTGTGAGCCGAGTTATTCAATTTTGTAAAATCAAATTTTGGCCAAAAATACATGAAAATTCTCAAAAAAATAAATGTCCATTTTTTAATTGGAAAAAACGTCCTCTTTCGAACCGTGCTACTCAAAAAGCTGTACTACTTTTGTGAGTCGAGATATTCGATTTTTTTCAAAATTTTGTGAGTCGAGGTATTCAATTTTGAAAAATCAAATTTTGGCCAAAAATACATGAAAATTCTCAAAAAAATAAATGACCATTTTTTAATTGGAAAAAACGTCCTCTTTCGAACCGTGCTACTCAAAAAGCTGTACTACTTTTGTGAGTCGAGATATTCGATTTTATTCAAAATTTTGTGAGTCGAGGTATTCAATTTTGAAAAATCAAATTTTGGCCAAAAATACATGAAAATTCTCAAAAAAATAAATGGCCATTTTTTAATTGGAAAAAACGTCCTCTTTCGAACCGTGCTACTCAAAAAGCTGTACTACTTTTGTGAGTCGAGATATTCGATTTTTTTCAAAATTTTGTGAGCCGAGGTATTCAATTTTGTAAAATCAAATTTTGGCCAAAAATACATGAAAATTCTCAAAAAAATAAATGGCCATTTTTTAATTGGAAAAAACGTCCTCTTTCGAACCGTGCTACTCAAAAAGCTGTACTACTTTTGTGAGTCGAGATATTCGATTTTTTTCAAAATTTTGTGAGTCGAGGTATTCAATTTTGATAAATCAAATTTTGGCCAAAAATACATGAAAATTCTCAAAAAAATAAATGACCATTTTTTAATTGGAAAAAACGTCATCTTCGAACCGTGCTACTCAAAAAGCTGTACTACTTTTGTGAGTCGAGATATTCGATTTTATTCAAAATTTTGTGAGTCGAGGTATTCAATTTTGAAAAATCGAATTTTGGCCAAAAATACATGAAAATTCTCAAAAAAATAAATGGCCATTTTTTAATTGGAAAAAACGTCCTCTTTCGAACCGTGCTACTCAAAAAGCTGTACTACTTTTGTGAGTCGAGATATTCGATTTTTTTCAAAATTTTGTGAGTCGAGGTATTCAATTTTGAAAAATCAAATTTTGGCCAAAAATACATGAAAATTCTCAAAAAATAAATGGCCATTTTTTAATTGGAAAAAACGTCCTCTTTCGAACCGTGCTACTCAAAAAGCTGTACTACTTTTGTGAGTCGAGATATTCGATTTTTTTCAAAATTTTGTGAGTCGAGGTATTCAATTTTGAAAAATCAAATTTTGGCCAAAAATACATGAAAATTCTCAAAAAACTAAATGGCCATTTTTTAATTGGAAAAAACGTCCTCTTTCGAACCGTGCTACTCAAAGAGCTGTACTACTTTTGTGAGTCGAGATATTCGATTTTTTTCAAAATTTTGTGAGCCGAGGTATTCAATTTTGAAAAATCAAATTTTGGCCAAAAATACATGAAAATTCTCAAAAAAATAAATGGCCATTTTTTAATTGGAAAAAACGTCCTCTTTCGAACCGTGCTACTCAAAAAGCTGTACTACTTTTGTGAGTCGAGATATTCGATTTTTTTCAAAATTTTGTGAGCCGAGGTATTCAATTTTGAAAAATTAAATTTTGGCCAAAAATACATGAAACTTCTCAAAAAATAAATGGCCATTTTTTAATTGGAAAAAACGTCCTCTTTCGAACCGTGCTACTCAAAAAGCTGTACTACTTTTGTGAGTCGAGATATTCGATTTTTTTCAAAATTTTGTGAGTCGAGGTATTCAATTTTGAAAAATCAAATTTTGGCCAAAAATACATGAAAATTCTCAAAAAAATAAATGGCCATTTTTTAATTGGAAAAAACGTCCTCTTTCGAACCGTGCTACTCAAAGAGCTGTACTACTTTTGTGAGTCGAGATATTCGATTTTTTTCAAAATTTTGTGAGCCGAGGTATTCAATTTTGAAAAATCAAATTTTGGCCAAAAATACATGAAAATTCTCAAAAAAATAAATGGCCATTTTTTAATTGGAAAAAACGTCCTCTTTCGAACCGTGCTACTCAAAAAGCTGTACTACTTTTGTGAGTCGAGATATTCGATTTTTTTCAAAATTTTGTGAGCCGAGGTATTCAATTTTGAAAAATTAAATTTTGGCCAAAAATACATGAAAATTCGCAAAAAAATAAATGGCCATTTTTTAATTGGAAGAAACGTCCTCTTTCGAACCGTGCTACTCAAAAAGCTGTACTACTTTTGTGAGTCGAGATATTCGATTTTTTTCAAAATTTTGTGAGTCGAGGTATTCAATTTTGAAAAATCAAATTTTGGCCAAAAATACATGAAAATTCTCAAAAAAATAAATGACCATTTTTTAATTGGAAAAAACGTCCTCTTTCGAACCGTGCTACTCAAAAAGCTGTACTACTTTTGTGAGTCGAGATATTCGATTTTTTTCAAAATTTTGTGAGTCGAGGTATTCAATTTTGAAAAATCAAATTTTGGCCAAAAATACATGAAAATTCTCAAAAAAATAAATGACCATTTTTTAATTGGAAAAAACGTCCTCTTTCGAACCGTGCTACTCAAAAAGCTGTACTACTTTTGTGAGTCGAGATATTCGATTTTATTCAAAATTTTGTGAGTCGAGGTATTCAATTTTGAAAAATCAAATTTTGGCCAAAAATACATGAAAATTCTCAAAAAAATAAATGGCCATTTTTTAATTGAAAAAAACGTCCTCTTTCCAACCGTGCTACTCAAAAAGCTGTACTACTTTTGTGAGTCGAGATATTCGATTTTTTTCAAAATTTTGTGAGCCGAGGTATTCAATTTTGTAAAATCAAATTTTGGCCAAAAATACATGAAAATTCTCAAAAAAATAAATGTCCATTTTTTAATTGGAAAAAACGTCCTCTTTCGAACCGTGCTACTCAAAAAGCTGTACTACTTTTGTGAGTCGAGATATTCGATTTTTTTCAAAATTTTGTGAGTCGAGGTATTCAATTTTGAAAAATCAAATTTTGGCCAAAAATACATGAAAATTCTCAAAAAAATAAATGACCATTTTTTAATTGGAAAAAACGTCCTCTTTCGAACCGTGCTACTCAAAAAGCTGTACTACTTTTGTGAGTCGAGATATTCGATTTTATTCAAAATTTTGTGAGTCGAGGTATTCAATTTTGAAAAATCAAATTTTGGCCAAAAATACATGAAAATTCTCAAAAAAATAAATGGCCATTTTTTAATTGGAAAAAACGTCCTCTTTCGAACCGTGCTACTCAAAAAGCTGTACTACTTTTGTGAGTCGAGATATTCGATTTTTTTCAAAATTTTGTGAGCCGAGGTATTCAATTTTGAAAAATCAAATTTTGGCCAAAAATACATGAAAATTCTCAAAAAAATAAATGGCCATTTTTTAATTGGAAAAAACGTCCTCTTTCGAACCGTGCTACTCAAAAAGCTGTACTACTTTTGTGAGTCGAGATATTCGATTTTTTTCAAAATTTTGTGAGTCGAGGTATTCAATTTTGAAAAATCAAATTTTGGCCAAAAATACATGAAAATTCTCAAAAAAATAAATGACCATTTTTTAATTGGAAAAAACGTCCTCTTTCGAACCGTGCTACTCAAAAAGCTGTACTACTTTTGTGAGTCGAGATATTCGATTTTATTCAAAATTTTGTGAGTCGAGGTATTCAATTTTGAAAAATCAAATTTTGGCCAAAAATACATGAAAATTCTCAAAAAAATAAATGGCCATTTTTTAATTGGAAAAAACGTCCTCTTTCGAACCGTGCTACTCAAAAAGCTGTACTACTTTTGTGAGTCGAGATATTCGATTTTTTTCAAAATTTTGTGAGCCGAGGTATTCAATTTTGTAAAATCAAATTTTGGCCAAAAATACATGAAAATTCTCAAAAAAATAAATGGCCATTTTTTAATTGGAAAAAACGTCCTCTTTCGAACCGTGCTACTCAAAAAGCTGTACTACTTTTGTGAGTCGAGATATTCGATTTTTTTCAAAATTTTGTGAGTCGAGGTATTCAATTTTGAAAAATCAAATTTTGGCCAAAAATACATGAAAATTCTCAAAAAAATAAATGACCATTTTTTAATTGGAAAAAACGTCCTCTTTCGAACCGTGCTACTCAAAAAGCTGTACTACTTTTGTGAGTCGAGATATTCGATTTTTTTCAAAATTTTGTGAGTCGAGGTATTCAATTTTGAAAAATCAAATTTTGGCCAAAAATACATGAAAATTCTCAAAAAATAAATGGCCATTTTTTAATTGGAAAAAACGTCCTCTTTCGAACCGTGCTACTCAAAAAGCTGTACTACTTTTGTGAGTCGAGATATTCGATTTTTTTCAAAATTTTGTGAGTCGAGGTATTCAATTTTGAAAAATCAAATTTTGGCCAAAAATACATGAAAATTCTCAAAAAAATAAATGGCCATTTTTTAATTGGAAAAAACGTCCTCTTTCGAACCGTGCTACTCAAAGAGCTGTACTACTTTTGTGAGTCGAGATATTCGATTTTTTTCAAAATTTTGTGAGCCGAGGTATTCAATTTTGAAAAATCAAATTTTGGCCAAAAATACATGAAAATTCTCAAAAAAATAAATGGCCATTTTTTAATTGGAAAAAACGTCCTCTTTCGAACCGTGCTACTCAAAAAGCTGTACTACTTTTGTGAGTCGAGATATTCGATTTTTTTCAAAATGTTGTGAGTCGAGGTATTCAATTTTGAAAAATCGAATTTTGGCCAAAAATTCATGAAAATTCTCAAAAAAATAAATGGCCATTTTTTAATTGGAAAAAACGTCCTCTTTCGAACCGTGCTACTCAAAAAGCTGTACTACTTTTGTGAGTCGAGATATTCGATTTTTTTCAAAATTTTGTGAGTCGAAGTAGTCAATTTTGAAAAATCAAATTTTGGCCAAATATACATGAAAATTCTCAAAAAAATAAATGGCCATTTTTTAATTGGAAAAAACGTCCTCTTTCGAACCGTGCTACTCATAAAGCTGTACTACTTTTGTGAGTCGAGATATTCGATTTTTTTCAAAATTTTGTGAGCCGAGGTATTCAATTTTGAAAAATCAAATTTTGGCCAAAAATACATGAAAATTCTCAAAAAAATAAATGGCCATTTTTTAATTGGAAAAAAACGTCCTCTTTCGAACCGTGCTACTCAAAAAGCTGTACTACTTTTGTGAGTCGAGATATTCGATTTTTTTCAAAATTTTGTGAGTCGAGGTATTCAATTTTGAAAAATCAAATTTTGGCCAAAAATACATGAAAATTCTCAAAAAAATAAATGACCATTTTTTAATTGGAAAAAACGTCCTCTTTCGAACCGTGCTACTCAAAAAGCTGTACTACTTTTGTGAGTCGAGATATTCGATTTTATTCAAAATTTTGTGAGTCGAGGTATTCAATTTTGAAAAATCGAATTTTGGCCAAAAATACATGAAAATTCTCAAAAAAATAAATGGCCACTTTTTAATTGGAAAAAACGTCCTCTTTCGAACCGTGCTACTCAAAAAGCTGTACTACTTTTGTGAGTCGAGATATTCGATTTTTTTCAAAATTTTGTGAGTCGAGGTATTCAATTTTGAAAAATCAAATTTTGGCCAAAAATACATGAAAATTCTCAAAAAAATAAATGGCCATTTTTTAATTGGAAAAAACGTCCTCTTTCGAACCGTGCTACTCAAAAAGCTGTACTACTTTTGTGAGTCGAGATATTCGATTTTTTTCAAAATTTTGTGAGTCGAGGTATTCAATTTTGAAAAATCAAATTTTGGCCAAAAATACATGAAAATTCTCAAAAAAATAAATGGCCATTTTTTAATTGGAAAAAACGTCCTCTTTCGAACCGTGCTACTCAAAAAGCTGTACTACTTTTGTGAGTCGAGATATTCGATTTTTTTCAAAATTTTGTGAGCCGAGGTATTCAATTTTGAAAAATTAAATTTTGGCCAAAAATACATGAAAATTCTCAAAAAAATAAATGGCCATTTTTTAATTGGAAAAAACGTCCTCTTTCGAACCGTGCTACTCAAAAACCTGTACTACTTTTGTGAGTCGAGATATTCGATTTTTTTCAAAATGTTGTGAGTCGAGGTATTCAATTTTGAAAAATCAAATTTTGGCCAAAAATACATGAAAATTCTCAAAAAAATAAATGGCTATTTTTTAATTGGAAAAAACGTCCTCTTTCGAACCGTGCTACTCAAAAAGCTGTACTACTTTTGTGAGTCGAGATATTCGATTTTTTTCAAAATTTTGTGAGCCGAGGTATTCAATTTTGAAAAATTAAATTTTGGCCAAAAATACATGAAAATTCTCAAAAAAATAAATGGCCATTTTTTAATTGGAAAAAACGTCCTCTTTCGAACCGTGCTACTCAAAAAGCTGTACTACTTTTGTGAGTCGAGATATTCGATTTTTTTCAAAATGTTGTGAGTCGAGGTATTCAATTTTGAAAAATCGAATTTTGGCCAAAAATTCATGAAAATTCTCAAAAAAATAAATGGCCATTTTTTAATTGGATAAAACGTCCTCTTTCGAACCGTGCTACTCAAAAAGCTGTACTACTTTTGTGAATAGAGATATTCGATTTTTTTCAAAATTTTGTGAGTCGAGGTATTCAATTTTGAAAAATCGAATTTCGGCCAAAAATACATGAAAATTCTCAAAAAAATAAATGGCCACTTTTTAATTGGAAAAAACGTCCTCTTTCGAACCGTGCTACTCAAAAAGCTGTACTACTTTTGTGAGTCGAGATATTCGATTTTTTTCAAAATTTTGTGAGCCGAGGTATTCAATTTTGAAAAATCAAATTTTGGCCAAAAATACATGAAAATTCTCAAAAAAATAAATGGCCATTTTTTAATTGGAAAAAACGTCCTCTTTCGAACCGTGCTACTCAAAGAGCTGTACTACTTTTGTGAGTCGAGATATTCGATTTTTTTCAAAATTTTGTGAGCCGAGGTATTCAATTTTGAAAAATCAAATTTTGGCCAAAAATACATGAAAATTCTCAAAAAAATAAATGGCCATTTTTTAATTGGAAAAAACGTCCTCTTTCGAACCGTGCTACTCAAAAAGCTGTACTACTTTTGTGAGTCGAGATATTCGATTTTTTTCAAAATGTTGTGAGTCGAGGTATTCAATTTTGAAAAATCGAATTTTGGCCAAAAATTCATGAAAATTCTCAAAAAAATAAATGGCCATTTTTTAATTGGATAAAACGTCCTCTTTCGAACCGTGCTACTCAAAAAGCTGTACTACTTTTGTGAGTCGAGATATTCGATTTTTTTCAAAATTTTGTGAGCCGAGGTATTCAATTTTGAAAAATCAAATTTTGGCCAAAAATACATGAAAATTCTCAAAAAAATAAATGGCCATTTTTTAATTGGAAAAAACGTCCTCTTTCGAACCGTGCTACTCAAAAAGCTGTACTACTTTTGTGAGTCGAGATATTCGATTTTTTTCAAAATGTTGTGAGTCGAGGTATTCAATTTTGAAAAATCGAATTTCGGCCAAAAATACATGAAAATTCTCAAAAAAATATATGGCCATTTTTTTAATTGGAAAAAACGTCCTCTTTCGAACCGTGCTACTCAAAAAGCTGTACTACTTTTGTGAGTCGAGATATTCGATTTTTTTCAAAATTTTGTGAGTCGAAGTAGTCAATTTTGAAAAATCAAATTTTGGCCAAATATACATGAAAATTCTCAAAAAAATAAATGGCCATTTTTTAATTGGAAAAAACGTCCTCTTTCGAACCGTGCTACTCATAAAGCTGTACTACTTTTGTGAGTCGAGATATTCGATTTTTTTCAAAATTTTGTGAGCCGAGGTATTCAATTTTGAAAAATCAAATTTTGGCCAAAAATACATGAAAATTCTCAAAAAAATAAATGGCCATTTTTTAATTGGAAAAAAACGTCCTCTTTCGAACCGTGCTACTCAAAAAGCTGTACTACTTTTGTGAGTCGAGATATTCGATTTTTTTCAAAATTTTGTGAGTCGAGGTATTCAATTTTGAAAAATCAAATTTTGGCCAAAAATACATGAAAATTCTCAAAAAAATAAATGACCATTTTTTAATTGGAAAAAACGTCCTCTTTCGAACCGTGCTACTCAAAAAGCTGTACTACTTTTGTGAGTCGAGATATTCGATTTTATTCAAAATTTTGTGAGTCGAGGTATTCAATTTTGAAAAATCGAATTTTGGCCAAAAATACATGAAAATTCTCAAAAAAATAAATGGCCACTTTTTAATTGGAAAAAACGTCCTCTTTCGAACCGTGCTACTCAAAAAGCTGTACTACTTTTGTGAGTCGAGATATTCGATTTTTTTCAAAATTTTGTGAGTCGAGGTATTCAATTTTGAAAAATCAAATTTTGGCCAAAAATACATGAAAATTCTCAAAAAAATAAATGGCCATTTTTTAATTGGAAAAAACGTCCTCTTTCGAACCGTGCTACTCAAAAAGCTGTACTACTTTTGTGAGTCGAGATATTCGATTTTTTTCAAAATTTTGTGAGTCGAGGTATTCAATTTTGAAAAATCAAATTTTGGCCAAAAATACATGAAAATTCTCAAAAAAATAAATGGCCATTTTTTAATTGGAAAAAACGTCCTCTTTCGAACCGTGCTACTCAAAAAGCTGTACTACTTTTGTGAGTCGAGATATTCGATTTTTTTCAAAATTTTGTGAGCCGAGGTATTCAATTTTGAAAAATTAAATTTTGGCCAAAAATACATGAAAATTCTCAAAAAAATAAATGGCCATTTTTTAATTGGAAAAAACGTCCTCTTTCGAACCGTGCTACTCAAAAACCTGTACTACTTTTGTGAGTCGAGATATTCGATTTTTTTCAAAATGTTGTGAGTCGAGGTATTCAATTTTGAAAAATCAAATTTTGGCCAAAAATACATGAAAATTCTCAAAAAAATAAATGGCTATTTTTTAATTGGAAAAAACGTCCTCTTTCGAACCGTGCTACTCAAAAAGCTGTACTACTTTTGTGAGTCGAGATATTCGATTTTTTTCAAAATTTTGTGAGCCGAGGTATTCAATTTTGAAAAATTAAATTTTGGCCAAAAATACATGAAAATTCTCAAAAAAATAAATGGCCATTTTTTAATTGGAAAAAACGTCCTCTTTCGAACCGTGCTACTCAAAAAGCTGTACTACTTTTGTGAGTCGAGATATTCGATTTTTTTCAAAATGTTGTGAGTCGAGGTATTCAATTTTGAAAAATCGAATTTTGGCCAAAAATTCATGAAAATTCTCAAAAAAATAAATGGCCATTTTTTAATTGGATAAAACGTCCTCTTTCGAACCGTGCTACTCAAAAAGCTGTACTACTTTTGTGAATAGAGATATTCGATTTTTTTCAAAATTTTGTGAGTCGAGGTATTCAATTTTGAAAAATCGAATTTCGGCCAAAAATACATGAAAATTCTCAAAAAAATAAATGGCCACTTTTTAATTGGAAAAAACGTCCTCTTTCGAACCGTGCTACTCAAAAAGCTGTACTACTTTTGTGAGTCGAGATATTCGATTTTTTTCAAAATTTTGTGAGCCGAGGTATTCAATTTTGAAAAATCAAATTTTGGCCAAAAATACATGAAAATTCTCAAAAAAATAAATGGCCATTTTTTAATTGGAAAAAACGTCCTCTTTCGAACCGTGCTACTCAAAAAGCTGTACTACTTTTGTGAGTCGAGATATTCGATTTTTTTCAAAATTTTGTGAGTCAAGGTATTCAATTTTGAAAAATCAAATTTTGGCCAAAAATACATGAAAATTCTCAAAAAAATAAATGACCATTTTTTAATTGGAAAAAACGTCCTCTTTCGAACCGTGCTACTCAAAAAGCTGTACTACTTTTGTGAGTCGAGATATTCGATTTTTTTCAAAATTTTGTGAGTCGAGGTATTCAATTTTGAAAAATCAAATTTTGGCCAAAAATACATGAAAATTCTCAAAAAAATAAATGACCATTTTTTAATTGGAAAAAACGTCCTCTTTCGAACCGTGCTACTCAAAAAGCTGTACTACTTTTGTGAGTCGAGATATTCGATTTTATTCAAAATTTTGTGAGTCGAGGTATTCAATTTTGAAAAATCGAATTTTGGCCAAAAATACACGAAAATTCTCAAAAAAATAAATGGCCACTTTTTAATTGGAAAAAACGTCCTCTTTCGAACCGTGCTACTCAAAAAGCTGTACTACTTTTGTGAGTCGAGATATTCGATTTTTTCAAAATTTTGTGAGTCGAGGTATTCAATTTTGAAAAATCAAATTTTGGCCAAAAATACATGAAAATTCTCAAAAAAATAAATGGCCATTTTTTAATTGGAAAAAACGTCCTCTTTCGAACCGTGCTACCCAAAAAGCTGTACTACTTTTGTGAGTCGAGATATTCGATTTTTTTCAAAATTTTGTGAATCGAGGTATTCAATTTTGAAAAATCAAATTTTGGCCAAAAATACATGAAAATTCTCAAAAAAATAAATGGCCATTTTTTAATTGGAAACAACGTCCTCTTTCGAACCGTGCTACTCAAAAAGCTGTACTACTTTTGTGAGTCGAGATATTCGATTTTTTTCAAAATTTTGTGAGCCGAGGTATTCAATTTTGAAAAATCAAATTTTGGCCAAAAATACATGAAAATTCTCAAAAAAATAAATGGCCATTTTTTAATTGGAAAAAACGTCCTCTTTCGAACCGTGCTACTCAAAAAGCTGTACTACTTTTGTGAGTCGAGATATTCGATTTTTTTTAAAATTTTGTGAGCCGAGGTATTCAATTTTGAAAAATCAAATTTTGGCCAAAAATACATGAAAATTCTCAAAATAATAAATGGCCATTTTTTAATTGGAAAAAACGTCCTCTTTCGAACCGTGCTCCTCAAAAAGCTGTACTACTTTTGTGAGTCGAGATATTCGATTTTTTTCAAAATTTTGTGAGTCGGGGTATTCAATTTTGAAAAATCGAATTTTGGCCAAAAATACATGAAAATTCTCAAAAAAATAAATGGCCATTTTTTAATTGGAAAAAACGTCCTCTTTCGAACCGTGCTACTCAAAAAGCTGTACTACTTTTGTGAGTCGAGATATTCGATTTTTTTCAAAATTTTGTGAGTCGAGGTATTCAATTTTGCAAAATCAAATTTTGGCCAAAAATACATGAAAATTCTCAAAAAAATAAATGGCCATTTTTTAATTGAAAAAAACGTCCTCTTTCGAACCGTGCTACTCAAAAAGCTGTACTACTTTTGTGAGTCGAGATATTCGATTTTTTCAAAATTTTGTGAGCCGAGGTATTCAATTTTGAAAAATCAAATTTTGGCCAAAAATACATGAAAATTCTCAAAAAAATAAATGGCCATTTTTTGATTGGAAAAAACGTCCTCTTTCGAACCGTGCTACTTAAAAAGCTGTACTACTTTTGTGAGTCGAGATATTAGATTTTTTTCAAAATTTTGTGAGTCGAGGTATTCAATTTTGAAAAATCAAATTTTGGCCAAAAATACATGAAAATTCTCAAAAAAATAAATGGCCATTTTTTAATTGGAAAAAACGTCCTCTTTCGAACCGTGCTACTCAAAAAGCTGTACTACTTTTGTGAGTCGAGATATTCGATTTTTTTCAAAATGTTGTGAGTCGAGGTATTCAATTTTGAAAAATCGAATTTTGGCCAAAAATTCATGAAAATTCTCAGAAAAATAAATGACCATTTTTTAATTGGATAAAACGTCCTCTTTCGAACCGTGCTACTCAAAAAGCTGTACTACTTTTGTGAATCGAGATATTCGATTTTTTTCAAAATTTTGTGAGTCGAGGTATTCAATTTTGAAAAATCGAATTTCGGCCAAAAATACATGAAAATTCTCAAAAAAATAAATGGCCATTTTTTAATTGGAAAAAACGTCCTCTTTCGAACCGTGCTACTCAAAAAGCTGTACTACTTTTGTGAGTCGAGATATTCGATTTTTTTCAAAATTTTGTGAGCCGAGGTATTCAATTTTGAAAAATCAAATTTTGGCCAAAAATACATGAAAATTCTCAAAAAAATAAATGGCCATTTTTTAATTGGAAAAAACGTCCTCTTTCGAACCGTGCTACTCAAAAAGCTGTACTACTTTTGTGAGTCGAGATATTCGATTTTTTTCAAAATTTTGTGAGTCGAGGTATTCAATTTTGAAAAATCGAATTTTGGCCAAAAATACATGAAAATTCTCAAAAAAATAAATGACCATTTTTTAATTGGAAAAAACGTCCTCTTTCGAACCGTGCTACTCAAAAAGCTGTACTACTTTTGTGAGTCGAGATATTCGATTTTTTTCAAAATTTTGTGAGTCGAGGTATTCAATTTTGAAAAATCAAATTTTGGCCAAAAATACATGAAAATTCTCAAAAAAATAAATGGCCATTTTTTAATTGGAAAAAACGTCCTCTTTCGAACCGTGCTACTCAAAAAGCTGTACTACTTTTGTGAGTCGAGATATTCGATTTTTTTCAAAATTTTGTGAGCCGAGGTATTCAATTTTGAAAAATCAAATTTTGGCCAAAAATACATGAAAATTCTCAAAAAAATAAATGGCCATTTTTTAATTGAAAAAAACGTCCTCTTTCGAACCGTGCTACTCAAAAAGCTGTACTACTTTTGTGAGTCGAGATATTCGATTTTTTTCAAAATTTTGTGAGTCGAGGTATTCAATTTTGAAAAATCAAATTTTGGCCAAAAATACATGAAAATTCTCAAAAAAATAAATGACCATTTTTTAATTGGAAAAAACGTCCTCTTTCGAACCGTGCTACTCAAAAAGCTGTACTACTTTTGTGAGTCGAGATATTCGATTTTTTTCAAAATTTTGTGAGTCGAGGTATTCAATTTTGAAAAATCAAATTTTGGCCAAAAATACATGAAAATTCTCAAAAAAATAAATGACCATTTTTTAATTGGAAAAAACGTCCTCTTTCGAACCGTGCTACTCAAAAAGCTGTACTACTTTTGTGAGTCGAGATATTCGATTTTATTCAAAATTTTGTGAGTCGAGGTATTCAATTTTGAAAAATCGAATTTTGGCCAAAAATACACGAAAATTCTCAAAAAAATAAATGGCCACTTTTTAATTGGAAAAAACGTCCTCTTTCGAACCGTGCTACTCAAAAAGCTGTACTACTTTTGTGAGTCGAGATATTCGATTTTTTTCAAAATTTTGTGAGTCGAGGTATTCAATTTTGAAAAATCAAATTTTGGCCAAAAATACATGAAAATTCTCAAAAAAATAAATGGCCATTTTTTAATTGGAAAAAACGTCCTCTTTCGAACCGTGCTACCCAAAAAGCTGTACTACTTTTGTGAGTCGAGATATTCGATTTTTTTCAAAATTTTGTGAATCGAGGTATTCAATTTTGAAAAATCAAATTTTGGCCAAAAATACATGAAAATTCTCAAAAAAATAAATGGCCATTTTTTAATTGGAAAAAACGTCCTCTTTCGAACCGTGCTACTCAAAAAGCTGTACTACTTTTGTGAGTCGAGATATTCGATTTTTTTCAAAATTTTGTGAGCCGAGGTATTCAATTTTGAAAAATCAAATTTTGGCCAAAAATACATGAAAATTCTCAAAAAAATAAATGGCCATTTTTTAATTGGAAAAAACGTCCTCTTTCGAACCGTGCTACTCAAAAAGCTGTACTACTTTTGTGAGTCGAGATATTCGATTTTTTTTAAAATTTTGTGAGCCGAGGTATTCAATTTTGAAAAATCAAATTTTGGCCAAAAATACATGAAAATTCTCAAAAAAATAAATGGCCATTTTTTAATTGGAAAAAACGTCCTCTTTCGAACCGTGCTCCTCAAAAAGCTGTACTACTTTTGTGAGTCGAGATATTCAATTTTTTTTCAAAATTTTGTGAGTCGGGGTATTCAATTTTGAAAAATCGAATTTTGGCCAAAAATACATGAAAATTCTCAAAAAAATAAATGGCCATTTTTTAATTGGAAAAAACGTCCTCTTTCGAACCGTGCTACTCAAAAAGCTGTACTACTTTTGTGAGTCGAGATATTCGATTTTTTTCAAAATTTTGTGAGTCGAGGTATTCAATTTTGCAAAATCAAATTTTGGCCAAAAATACATGAAAATTCTCAAAAAAATAAATGGCCATTTTTTAATTGAAAAAAACGTCCTCTTTCGAACCGTGCTACTCAAAAAGCTGTACTACTTTTGTGAGTCGAGATATTCGATTTTTTCAAAATTTTGTGAGCCGAGGTATTCAATTTTGAAAAATCAAATTTTGGCCAAAAATACATGAAAATTCTCAAAAAAATAAATGGCCATTTTTTGATTGGAAAAAACGTCCTCTTTCGAACCGTGCTACTTAAAAAGCTGTACTACTTTTGTGAGTCGAGATATTAGATTTTTTTCAAAATTTTGTGAGCCGAGGTATTCAATTTTGAAAAATCAAATTTTGGCCAAAAATACATGAAAATTCTCAAAAAAATAAATGGCCATTTTTTAATTGGAAAAAACGTCCTCTTTCGAACCGTGCTACTCAAAAAGCTGTACTACTTTTGTGAGTCGAGATATTCGATTTTTTTCAAAATGTTGTGAGTCGAGGTATTCAATTTTGAAAAATCGAATTTTGGCCAAAAATTCATGAAAATTCTCAAAAAAATAAATGACCATTTTTTAATTGGATAAAACGTCCTCTTTCGAACCGTGCTACTCAAAAAGCTGTACTACTTTTGTGAATCGAGATATTCGATTTTTTTCAAAATTTTGTGAGTCGAGGTATTCAATTTTGAAAAATCGAATTTCGGCCAAAAATACATGAAAATTCTCAAAAAAATAAATGGCCATTTTTTAATTGGAAAAAACGTCCTCTTTCGAACCGTGCTACTCAAAAAGCTGTACTACTTTTGTGAGTCGAGATATTCGATTTTTTTCAAAATTTTGTGAGCCGAGGTATTCAATTTTGAAAAATCAAATTTTGGCCAAAAATACATGAAAATTCTCAAAAAAATAAATGGCCATTTTTTAATTGGAAAAAACGTCCTCTTTCGAACCGTGCTACTCAAAAAGCTGTACTACTTTTGTGAGTCGAGATATTCGATTTTTTTCAAAATTTTGTGAGTCGAGGTATTCAATTTTGAAAAATCGAATTTTGGCCAAAAATACATGAAAATTCTCAAAAAAATAAATGACCATTTTTTAATTGGAAAAAACGTCCTCTTTCGAACCGTGCTACTCAAAAAGCTGTACTACTTTTGAGAGTCGAGATATTCGATTTTTTTCAAAATTTTGTGAGTCGAGGTATTCAATTTTGAAAAATCAAATTTTGGCCAAAAATACATGAAAATTCTCAAAAAAATAAATGGCCATTTTTTAATTGAAAAAAACGTCCTCTTTCCAACCGTGCTACTCAAAAAGATGTACTACTTTTGTGAGTCGAGATATTCGATTTTTTCAAAATTTTGTGAGCCGAGGTATTCAATTTTGAAAAATCAAATTTTGGCCAAAAATACATGAAAATTCTCAAAAAAATAAATGGCCATTTTTTAATTGGAAAAAACGTCCTCTTTCGAACCGTGCTACTCAAAAAGCTGTACTACTTTTGTGAGTCGAGATATTCGATTTTTTTCAAAATTTTGTGAGCCGAGGTATTCAATTATGAAAAATCAAATTTTGGCCAAAAATACATGAAAATTCTCAAAAAAATAAATGGCCATTTTTTAATTGGAAAATACGTCCTCTTTCGAACCTTGCTACTCAAAAAGCTGTACTACTTTTGTGAGTCGAGATATTCGATTTTTTTCAAAATTTTGTGAGCCGAGGTATTCAATTTTGAAAAATCAAATTTTGGCCAAAAATACATGAAAATTCTCAAAAAAATAAATGGCCATTTTTTAATTGAAAAAAACGTCCTCTTTCGAACCGTGCTACTCAAAAAGCTGTACTACTTTTGTGAGTCGAGATATTCGATTTTTTTCAAAATTTTGTGAGTCGAGGTATTCAATTTTGAAAAATCAAATTTTGGCCAAAAATACATGAAAATTCTCAAAAAAATAAATGACCATTTTTTAATTGGAAAAAACGTCCTCTTTCGAACCGTGCTACTCAAAAAGCTGTACTACTTTTGTGAGTCGAGATATTCGATTTTTTTCAAAATTTTGTGAGTCGAGGTATTCAATTTTGAAAAATCAAATTTTGGCCAAAAATACATGAAAATTCTCAAAAAAATAAATGACCATTTTTTAATTGGAAAAAACGTCCTCTTTCGAACCGTGCTACTCAAAAAGCTGTACTACTTTTGTGAGTCGAGATATTCGATTTTATTCAAAATTTTGTGAGTCGAGGTATTCAATTTTGAAAAATCGAATTTTGGCCAAAAATACACGAAAATTCTCAAAAAAATAAATGGCCACTTTTTAATTGGAAAAAACGTCCTCTTTCGAACCGTGCTACTCAAAAAGCTGTACTACTTTTGTGAGTCGAGATATTCGATTTTTTTCAAAATTTTGTGAGTCGAGGTATTCAATTTTGAAAAATCAAATTTTGGCCAAAAATACATGAAAATTCTCAAAAAAATAAATGGCCATTTTTTAATTGGAAAAAACGTCCTCTTTCGAACCGTGCTACCCAAAAAGCTGTACTACTTTTGTGAGTCGAGATATTCGATTTTTTTCAAAATTTTGTGAATCGAGGTATTCAATTTTGAAAAATCAAATTTTGGCCAAAAATACATGAAAATTCTCAAAAAAATAAATGGCCATTTTTTAATTGGAAAAAACGTCCTCTTTCGAACCGTGCTACTCAAAAAGCTGTACTACTTTTGTGAGTCGAGATATTCGATTTTTTTCAAAATTTTGTGAGCCGAGGTATTCAATTTTGAAAAATCAAATTTTGGCCAAAAATACATGAAAATTCTCAAAAAAATAAATGGCCATTTTTTAATTGGAAAAAACGTCCTCTTTCGAACCGTGCTACTCAAAAAGCTGTACTACTTTTGTGAGTCGAGATATTCGATTTTTTTTTAAAATTTTGTGAGCCGAGGTATTCAATTTTGAAAAATCAAATTTTGGCCAAAAATACATGAAAATTCTCAAAATAATAAATGGCCATTTTTTAATTGGAAAAAACGTCCTCTTTCGAACCGTGCTCCTCAAAAAGCTGTACTACTTTTGTGAGTCGAGATATTCAATTTTTTTCAAAATTTTGTGAGTCGGGGTATTCAATTTTGAAAAATCGAATTTTGGCCAAAAATACATGAAAATTCTCAAAAAAATAAATGGCCATTTTTTAATTGGAAAAAACGTCCTCTTTCGAACCGTGCTACTCAAAAAGCTGTACTACTTTTGTGAGTCGAGATATTCGATTTTTTTCAAAATTTTGTGAGTCGAGGTATTCAATTTTGCAAAATCAAATTTTGGCCAAAAATACATGAAAATTCTCAAAAAAATAAATGGCCATTTTTTAATTGAAAAAAACGTCCTCTTTCGAACCGTGCTACTCAAAAAGCTGTACTACTTTTGTGAGTCGAGATATTCGATTTTTTCAAAATTTTGTGAGCCGAGGTATTCAATTTTGAAAAATCAAATTTTGGCCAAAAATACATGAAAATTCTCAAAAAAATAAATGGCCATTTTTTGATTGGAAAAAACGTCCTCTTTCGAACCGTGCTACTTAAAAAGCTGTACTACTTTTGTGAGTCGAGATATTAGATTTTTTTCAAAATTTTGTGAGCCGAGGTATTCAATTTTGAAAAATCAAATTTTGGCCAAAAATACATGAAAATTCTCAAAAAAATAAATGGCCATTTTTTAATTGGAAAAAACGTCCTCTTTCGAACCGTGCTACTCAAAAAGCTGTACTACTTTTGTGAGTCGAGATATTCGATTTTTTTCAAAATGTTGTGAGTCGAGGTATTCAATTTTGAAAAATCGAATTTTGGCCAAAAATTCATGAAAATTCTCAAAAAAATAAATGACCATTTTTTAATTGGATAAAACGTCCTCTTTCGAACCGTGCTACTCAAAAAGCTGTACTACTTTTGTGAATCGAGATATTCGATTTTTTTCAAAATTTTGTGAGTCGAGGTATTCAATTTTGAAAAATCGAATTTCGGCCAAAAATACATGAAAATTCTCAAAAAAATAAATGGCCATTTTTTAATTGGAAAAAACGTCCTCTTTCGAACCGTGCTACTCAAAAAGCTGTACTACTTTTGTGAGTCGAGATATTCGATTTTTTTCAAAATTTTGTGAGCCGAGGTATTCAATTTTGAAAAATCAAATTTTGGCCAAAAATACATGAAAATTCTCAAAAAAATAAATGGCCATTTTTTAATTGGAAAAAACGTC
Organism: Sarcophaga subvicina; assembly: GCA_936449025.2. Classification (NCBI taxonomy): domain Eukaryota; kingdom Metazoa; phylum Arthropoda; class Insecta; order Diptera; family Sarcophagidae; genus Sarcophaga; species Sarcophaga subvicina. Next base: position 63,763 of record CAKZFR020000148.1, on the reverse strand, counting down.
CTCTTTCGAACCGTGCTACTCAAAAAGCTGTACTACTTTTGTGAGTCGAGATATTCGATTTTTTTCAAAATTTTGTGAGTCGAGGTATTCAATTTTGAAAAATCGAATTTTGGCCAAAAATACATGAAAATTCTCAAAAAAATAAATGACCATTTTTTAATTGGAAAAAACGTCCTCTTTCGAACCGTGCTACTCAAAAAGCTGTACTACTTTTGAGAGTCGAGATATTCGATTTTTTTCAAAATTTTGTGAGTCGAGGTATTCAATTTTGAAAAATCAAATTTTGGCCAAAAATACATGAAAATTCTCAAAAAAATAAATGGCCATTTTTTAATTGAAAAAAACGTCCTCTTTCCAACCGTGCTACTCAAAAAGCTGTACTACTTTTGTGAGTCGAGATATTCGATTTTTTCAAAATTTTGTGAGCCGAGGTATTCAATTTTGAAAAATCAAATTTTGGCCAAAAATACATGAAAATTCTCAAAAAAATAAATGGCCATTTTTTAATTGGAAAAAACGTCCTCTTTCGAACCGTGCTACTCAAAAAGCTGTACTACTTTTGTGAGTCGAGATATTCGATTTTTTTCAAAATTTTGTGAGCCGAGGTATTCAATTATGAAAAATCAAATTTTGGCCAAAAATACATGAAAATTCTCAAAAAAATAAATGGCCATTTTTTAATTGGAAAATACGTCCTCTTTCGAACCTTGCTACTCAAAAAGCTGTACTACTTTTGTGAGTCGAGATATTCGATTTTTTTCAAAATTTTGTGAGTCGAGGTATTCAATTTTGAAAAATCAAATTTTGGCCAAAAATACATGAAAATTCTCAAAAAAATAAATGGCCATTTTTTAATTGGAAAAAACGTCCTCTTTCGAACCGTGCTACTCAAAAAGCTGTACTACTTTTGTGAGTCGAGATATTAGATTTTTTTCAAAATTTTGTGAGCCGAGGTATTCAATATTGAAAAATCAAATTTTGGCCAAAAATACATGAAAATTATCAAAAAAATAAATGGCCATTTTTTAATTGGAAAAAACGTCCTCTTTCGAACCGTGCTACTCAAAAAGCTGTACTACTTTTGTGAGTCGAGATATTCGATTTTTTTCAAAATGTTGTGAGTCGAGGTATTCAATTTTGAAAAATCGAATTTTGGCCAAAAATACATGAAAATTCTCAAAAAAATAAATGGCCATTTTTTAATTGGAAAAAACGTCCTCTTTCGAACCGTGCTACTCAAAAAGCTGTACTACTTTTGTGAGTCGAGATATTCGATTTTTTTCAAAATTTTGTGAGCCGAGGTATTCAATTTTGAAAAATCAAATTTTGGCCAAAAATACATGAAAATTCTCAAAAAAATAAATGGCCATTTTTTAATTGGAAAATACGTCCTCTTTCGAACCTTGCTACTCAAAAAGCTGTACTACTTTTGTGAGTCGAGATATTCGATTTTTTTCAAAATTTTGTGAATCGAGGTATTCAATTTTGAAAAATCAAATTTTGGCCAAAAATACATGAAAATTCTCAAAAAAATAAATGGCCATTTTTTAATTGGAAAAAACGTCCTCTTTCGAACCGTGCTACTCAAAAAGCTGTACTACTTTTGTGAGTCGAGATATTAGATTTTTTTCAAAATTTTGTGAGCCGAGGTATTCAATTTTGAAAAATCAAATTTTGGCCAAAAATACATGAAAATTCTCAAAAAAATAAATGGCCATTTTTTAATTGGAAAAAACGTCCTCTTTCGAACCGTGCTACTCAAAAAGCTGTACTACTTTTGTGAATCGAGATATTCGATTTTTTTCAAAATTTTGTGAGTCGAGGTATTCAATTTTGAAAAATCGAATTTCGGCCAAAAATACATGAAAATTCTCAAAAAAATAAATGGCCATTTTTTAATTGGAAAAAACGTCCTCTTTCGAACCGTGCTACTCAAAAAGCTGTACTACTTTTGTGAGTCGAGATATTCGATTTTTTTCAAAATTTTGTGAGCCGAGGTATTCAATTTTGAAAAATCAAATTTTGGCCAAAAATACATGAAAATTCTCAAAAAAATAAATGGCCATTTTTTAATTGGAAAAAACGTCCTCTTTCGAACCGTGCTACTCAAAAAGCTGTACTACTTTTGTGAGTCGAGATATTCGATTTTTTTCAAAATTTTGTGAGTCGAGGTATTCAATTTTGAAAAATCAAATTTTGGCCAAAAATACATGAAAATTCTCAAAAAAATAAATGGCCATTTTTTAATTGAAAAAAAAAACGTCCTCTTTCGAACCGTGCTACTCAAAAAGCTGTACTACTTTTGTGAGTCGAGATATTCGATTTTTTTCAAAATTTTGTGAGCCGAGGTATTCAATTTTGAAAAATCAAATTTTGGCCAAAAATACATGAAAATTCTCAAAAAAATAAATGGCCATTTTTTAATTGGAAAAAACGTCCTCTTCGAACCGTGCTACTCAAAAAGCTGTACTACTTTTGTGAGTCGAGATATTCGATTTTTTTCAAAATTTTGTGAGTCGAGGTATTCAATTTTGAAAAATCAAATTTTGGCCAAAAATACATGAAAATTCTCAAAAAAATAAATGGCCATTTTTTAATTGGAAAAAACGTCCTCTTTCGAACCGTGCTACTCAAAAAGCTGTACTACTTTTGTGAGTCGAGATATTCGATTTTTTTTAAAATTTTGTGAGCCGAGGTATTCAATTTTGAAAAATCAAATTTGGGCCAAAAATACATGAAAATTCTCAAAAAAATAAATGGCCATTTTTTAATTGGAAAAAACGTCCTCTTTCGAACCGTGCTACTCAAAAAGCTGTACTACTTTTGTGAGTCGAGATATTCGATTTTTTTCAAAATTTTGTGAGCCGAGGTATTCAATTTTGAAAAATCAAATTTTGGCCAAAAATACATGAAAATTCTCAAAAAAATAAATGGCCATTTTTTAATTGGAAAAAACGTCCTCTTTCGAAACGTGCTACTCAAAAAGCTGTACTACTTTTGTGAGTCGAGATATTCGATTTTTTTCAAAATTTTGTGAGTCGAGGTATTCAATTTTGAAAAATCAAATTTTGGCCAAAAATACATGAAAATTCTCAAAAAAATAAATGACCATTTTTTAATTGGAAAAAACGTCCTCTTTCGAACCGTGATACTCAAAGAGCTGTACTACTTTTGTGAGTCGAGATATTCGATTTTATTCAAAATTTTGTGAGTCGAGGTATTCAATTTTGAAAAATCGAATTTTAGCCAAAAATACATGAAAATTCTCAAAAAAATAAATGGCCATTTTTTAATTGGAAAAAACGTCCTCTTTCGAACCGTGCTACTCAAAAAGCTGTACTACTTTTGTGAGTCGAGATATTCGATTTTTTTCAAAATTTTGTGAGTCGAGGTATTCAATTTTGAAAAATCGAATTTTGGCCAAAAATACATGAAAATTCTCAAAAAAATAAATGGCCATTTTTTAATTGGAAAAAACGTCCTCTTTCGAACCGTGCTACTCAAAAAGCTGTACTACTTTTGTGAGTCGAGATATTCGATTTTTTTCAAAATTTTGTGAGTCGAGGTATTCAATTTTGAAAAATCGAATTTTGGCCAAAAATACATGAAAATTCTCAAAAAAATAAATGGCCATTTTTTAATTGGAAAAAACGTCCTCTTTCGAACCGTGCTACTCAAAAAGCTGTACTACTTTTGTGAGTCGAGATATTCGATTTTTTTCAAAATTTTGTGAGTCGAGGTATTCAATTTTGAAAAATCAAATTTTGGCCAAAAATACATGAAAATTCTCAAAAAAATAAATGGCCATTTTTTAATTGGAAAAAGCGTCCTCTTTCGAACCGTGCTACTCAAAAAGCTGTACTACTTTTGTGAGTCGAGATATTCGATTTTTTTCAAAATGTTGTGAGCCGAGGTATTCAATTTTGAAAAATCAAATTTTGGCCAAAAATACATGAAAATTCTCAAAAAAATAAATGGCCATTTTTTAATTGGAAAAAACGTCCTCTTTCGAACCATGCTACTCAAAAAGCTGTACTACTTTTGTGAGTCGAGATATTCGATTTTTTTCAAAATTTTGTGAGCCGAGGTATTCAATTTTGAAAAATCAAATTTTGGCCAAAAATACATGAAAATTCTCAAAAAAATAAATGGCCATTTTTTAATTGGAAAAAACGTCCTCTTTCGAACCGTGCTACTCAAAAAGCTGTACTACTTTTGTGAGTCGAGATATTCGATTTTTTTCAAAATTTTGTGAGTCGAGGTATTCAATTTTGAAAAATCAAATTTTGGCCAAAAATACATGAAAATTCTCAAAAAAATAAATGACCATTTTTTAATTGGAAAAAACGTCCTCTTTCGAACCGTGCTACTCAAAAAGCTGTACTACTTTTGTGAGTCGAGATATTCGATTTTTTTCAAAATTTTGTGAGTCGAGGTATTCAATTTTGAAAAATCAAATTTTGGCCAAAAATACATGAAAATTCTCAAAAAAATAAATGACAATTTTTTAATTGGAAAAAACGTCCTCTTTCGAACCGTGCTACTCAAAAAGCTGTACTACTTTTGTGAGTCGAGATATTCGATTTTATTCAAAATTTTGTGAGTCGAGGTATTCAATTTTGAAAAATCGAATTTTGGCCAAAAATACACGAAAATTCTCAAAAAAATAAATGGCCACTTTTTAATTGGAAAAAACGTCCTCTTTCGAACCGTGCTACTCAAAAAGCTGTACTACTTTTGTGAGTCGAGATATTCGATTTTTTTCAAAATTTTGTGAGTCGAGGTATTCAATTTTGAAAAATCAAATTTTGGCCAAAAATACATGAAAATTCTCAAAAAAATAAATGGCCATTTTTTAATTGGAAAAAACGTCCTCTTTCGAACCGTGCTACCCAAAAAGCTGTACTACTTTTGTGAGTCGAGATATTCGATTTTTTTCAAAATTTTGTGAATCGAGGTATTCAATTTTGAAAAATCAAATTTTGGCCAAAAATACATGAAAATTCTCAAAAAAATAAATGGCCATTTTTTAATTGGAAAAAACGTCCTCTTTCGAACCGTGCTACTCAAAAAGCTGTACTACTTTTGTGAGTCGAGATATTCGATTTTTTTCAAAATTTTGTGAGCCGAGGTATTCAATTTTGAAAAATCAAATTTTGGCCAAAAATACATGAAAATTCTCAAAAAAATAAATGGCCATTTTTTAATTGGAAAAAACGTCCTCTTTCGAACCGTGCTACTCAAAAAGCTGTACTACTTTTGTGAGTCGAGATATTCGATTTTTTTTAAAATTTTGTGAGCCGAGGTATTCAATTTTGAAAAATCAAATTTTGGCCAAAAATACATGAAAATTCTCAAAATAATAAATGGCCATTTTTTAATTGGAAAAAACGTCCTCTTTCGAACCGTGCTCCTCAAAAAGCTGTACTACTTTTGTGAGTCGAGATATTCAATTTTTTTCAAAATTTTGTGAGTCGGGGTATTCAATTTTGAAAAATCGAATTTTGGCCAAAAATACATGAAAATTCTCAAAAAAATAAATGGCCATTTTTTAATTGGAAAAAACGTCCTCTTTCGAACCGTGCTACTCAAAAAGCTGTACTACTTTTGTGAGTCGAGATATTCGATTTTTTTCAAAATTTTGTGAGTCGAGGTATTCAATTTTGCAAAATCAAATTTTGGCCAAAAATACATGAAAATTCTCAAAAAAATAAATGGCCATTTTTTAATTGAAAAAAACGTCCTCTTTCGAACCGTGCTACTCAAAAAGCTGTACTACTTTTGTGAGTCGAGATATTCGATTTTTTCAAAATTTTGTGAGCCGAGGTATTCAATTTTGAAAAATCAAATTTTGGCCAAAAATACATGAAAATTCTCAAAAAAATAAATGGCCATTTTTTAATTGGAAAAAACGTCCTCTTTCGAACCGTGCTACTCAAAAAGCTGTACTACTTTTGTGAGTCGAGATATTAGATTTTTTTCAAAATTTTGTGAGTCGAGGTATTCAATTTTGAAAAATCGAATTTTGGCCAAAAATACATGAAAATTCTCAAAAAAATAAATGACCATTTTTTAATTGGAAAAAACGTCCTCTTTCGAACCGTGCTACTCAAAAAGCTGTACTACTTTTGTGAGTCGAGATATTCGATTTTTTTCAAAATTTTGTGAGTCGAGGTATTCAATTTTGAAAAATCAAATTTTGGCCAAAAATACATGAAAATTCTCAAAAAAATAAATGACCATTTTTTAATTGGAAAAAACGTCCTCTTTCGAACCGTGCTACTCAAAAAGCTGTACTACTTTTGTGAGTCGAGATATTCGATTTTTTTCAAAATTTTGTGAGTCGAGGTATTCAATTTTGAAAAATCAAATTTTGGCCAAAAATACATGAAAATTCTCAAAAAAATAAATGACCATTTTTTAATTGGAAAAAACGTCCTCTTTCGAACCGTGCTACTCAAAAAGCTGTACTACTTTTGTGAGTCGAGATATTCGATTTTATTCAAAATTTTGTGAGTCGAGGTATTCAATTTTGAAAAATCGAATTTTGGCCAAAAATACACGAAAATTCTCAAAAAAATAAATGGCCACTTTTTAATTGGAAAAAACGTCCTCTTTCGAACCGTGCTACTCAAAAAGCTGTACTACTTTTGTGAGTCGAGATATTCGATTTTTTTCAAAATTTTGTGAGTCGAGGTATTCAATTTTGAAAAATCAAATTTTGGCCAAAAATACATGAAAATTCTCAAAAAAATAAATGGCCATTTTTTAATTGGAAAAAACGTCCTCTTTCGAACCGTGCTACCCAAAAAGCTGTACTACTTTTGTGAGTCGAGATATTCGATTTTTTTCAAAATTTTGTGAATCGAGGTATTCAATTTTGAAAAATCAAATTTTGGCCAAAAATACATGAAAATTCTCAAAAAAATAAATGGCCATTTTTTAATTGGAAAAAACGTCCTCTTTCGAACCGTGCTACTCAAAAAGCTGTACTACTTTTGTGAGTCGAGATATTCGATTTTTTTCAAAATTTTGTGAGCCGAGGTATTCAATTTTGAAAAATCAAATTTTGGCCAAAAATACATGAAAATTCTCAAAAAAATAAATGGCCATTTTTTAATTGGAAAAAACGTCCTCTTTCGAACCGTGCTACTCAAAAAGCTGTACTACTTTTGTGAGTCGAGATATTCGATTTTTTTTAAAATTTTGTGAGCCGAGGTATTCAATTTTGAAAAATCAAATTTTGGCCAAAAATACATGAAAATTCTCAAAATAATAAATGGCCATTTTTTAATTGGAAAAAACGTCCTCTTTCGAACCGTGCTCCTCAAAAAGCTGTACTACTTTTGTGAGTCGAGATATTCAATTTTTTTCAAAATTTTGTGAGTCGGGGTATTCAATTTTGAAAAATCGAATTTTGGCCAAAAATACATGAAAATTCTCAAAAAAATAAATGGCCATTTTTTAATTGGAAAAAACGTCCTCTTTCGAACCGTGCTACTCAAAAAGCTGTACTACTTTTGTGAGTCGAGATATTCGATTTTATTCAAAATTTTGTGAGTCGAGGTATTCAATTTTGAAAAATCGAATTTTGGCCAAAAATACACGAAAATTCTCAAAAAAATAAATGGCCACTTTTTAATTGGAAAAAACGTCCTCTTTCGAACCGTGCTACTCAAAAAGCTGTACTACTTTTGTGAGTCGAGATATTCGATTTTTTTCAAAATTTTGTGAGTCGAGGTATTCAATTTTGAAAAATCAAATTTTGGCCAAAAATACATGAAAATTCTCAAAAAAATAAATGGCCATTTTTTAATTGGAAAAAACGTCCTCTTTCGAACCGTGCTACCCAAAAAGCTGTACTACTTTTGTGAGTCGAGATATTCGATTTTTTTCAAAATTTTGTGAATCGAGGTATTCAATTTTGAAAAATCAAATTTTGGCCAAAAATACATGAAAATTCTCAAAAAAATAAATGGCCATTTTTTAATTGGAAAAAACGTCCTCTTTCGAACCGTGCTACTCAAAAAGCTGTACTACTTTTGTGAGTCGAGATATTCGATTTTTTTCAAAATTTTGTGAGCCGAGGTATTCAATTTTGAAAAATCAAATTTTGGCCAAAAATACATGAAAATTCTCAAAAAAATAAATGGCCATTTTTTAATTGGAAAAAACGTCCTCTTTCGAACCGTGCTACTCAAAAAGCTGTACTACTTTTGTGAGTCGAGATATTCGATTTTTTTTAAAATTTTGTGAGCCGAGGTATTCAATTTTGAAAAATCAAATTTTGGCCAAAAATACATGAAAATTCTCAAAATAATAAATGGCCATTTTTTAATTGGAAAAAACGTCCTCTTTCGAACCGTGCTCCTCAAAAAGCTGTACTACTTTTGTGAGTCGAGATATTCAATTTTTTTCAAAATTTTGTGAGTCGGGGTATTCAATTTTGAAAAATCGAATTTTGGCCAAAAATACATGAAAATTCTCAAAAAAATAAATGGCCATTTTTTAATTGGAAAAAACGTCCTCTTTCGAACCGTGCTACTCAAAAAGCTGTACTACTTTTGTGAGTCGAGATATTCGATTTTTTTCAAAATTTTGTGAGTCGAGGTATTCAATTTTGCAAAATCAAATTTTGGCCAAAAATACATGAAAATTCTCAAAAAAATAAATGGCCATTTTTTAATTGAAAAAAACGTCCTCTTTCGAACCGTGCTACTCAAAAAGCTGTACTACTTTTGTGAGTCGAGATATTCGATTTTTTCAAAATTTTGTGAGCCGAGGTATTCAATTTTGAAAAATCAAATTTTGGCCAAAAATACATGAAAATTCTCAAAAAAATAAATGGCCATTTTTTAATTGGAAAAAACGTCCTCTTTCGAACCGTGCTACTCAAAAAGCTGTACTACTTTTGTGAGTCGAGATATTAGATTTTTTTCAAAATTTTGTGAGTCGAGGTATTCAATTTTGAAAAATCGAATTTTGGCCAAAAATACATGAAAATTCTCAAAAAAATAAATGACCATTTTTTAATTGGAAAAAACGTCCTCTTTCGAACCGTGCTACTCAAAAAGCTGTACTACTTTTGAGAGTCGAGATATTCGATTTTTTTCAAAATTTTGTGAGTCGAGGTATTCAATTTTGAAAAATCAAATTTTGGCCAAAAATACATGAAAATTCTCAAAAAAATAAATGGCCATTTTTTAATTGAAAAAAACGTCCTCTTTCCAACCGTGCTACTCAAAAAGCTGTACTACTTTTGTGAGTCGAGATATTCGATTTTTTCAAAATTTTGTGAGCCGAGGTATTCAATTTTGAAAAATCAAATTTTGGCCAAAAATACATGAAAATTCTCAAAAAAATAAATGGCCATTTTTTAATTGGAAAAAACGTCCTCTTTCGAACCGTGCTACTCAAAAAGCTGTACTACTTTTGTGAGTCGAGATATTCGATTTTTTTCAAAATTTTGTGAGCCGAGGTATTCAATTATGAAAAATCAAATTTTGGCCAAAAATACATGAAAATTCTCAAAAAAATAAATGGCCATTTTTTAATTGGAAAATACGTCCTCTTTCGAACCTTGCTACTCAAAAAGCTGTACTACTTTTGTGAGTCGAGATATTCGATTTTTTTCAAAATTTTGTGAGTCGAGGTATTCAATTTTGAAAAATCAAATTTTGGCCAAAAATACATGAAAATTCTCAAAAAAATAAATGGCCATTTTTTAATTGGAAAAAACGTCCTCTTTCGAACCGTGCTACCCAAAAAGCTGTACTACTTTTGTGAGTCGAGATATTCGATTTTTTTCAAAATTTTGTGAATCGAGGTATTCAATTTTGAAAAATCAAATTTTGGCCAAAAATACATGAAAATTCTCAAAAAAATAAATGGCCATTTTTTAATTGGAAAAAACGTCCTCTTTCGAACCGTGCTACTCAAAAAGCTGTACTACTTTTGTGAGTCGAGATATTCGATTTTTTTCAAAATTTTGTGAGCCGAGGTATTCAATTTTGAAAAATCAAATTTTGGCCAAAAATACATGAAAATTCTCAAAAAAATAAATGGCCATTTTTTAATTGGAAAAAACGTCCTCTTTCGAACCGTGCTACTCAAAAAGCTGTACTACTTTTGTGAGTCGAGATATTCGATTTTTTTTAAAATTTTGTGAGCCGAGGTATTCAATTTTGAAAAATCAAATTTTGGCCAAAAATACATGAAAATTCTCAAAATAATAAATGGCCATTTTTTAATTGGAAAAAACGTCCTCTTTCGAACCGTGCTCCTCAAAAAGCTGTACTACTTTTGTGAGTCGAGATATTCAATTTTTTTCAAAATTTTGTGAGTCGGGGTATTCAATTTTGAAAAATCGAATTTTGGCCAAAAATACATGAAAATTCTCAAAAAAATAAATGGCCATTTTTTAATTGGAAAAAACGTCCTCTTTCGAACCGTGCTACTCAAAAAGCTGTACTACTTTTGTGAGTCGAGATATTCGATTTTTTTCAAAATTTTGTGAGTCGAGGTATTCAATTTTGCAAAATCAAATTTTGGCCAAAAATACATGAAAATTCTCAAAAAAATAAATGGCCATTTTTTAATTGAAAAAAACGTCCTCTTTCGAACCGTGCTACTCAAAAAGCTGTACTACTTTTGTGAGTCGAGATATTCGATTTTTTCAAAATTTTGTGAGCCGAGGTATTCAATTTTGAAAAATCAAATTTTGGCCAAAAATACATGAAAATTCTCAAAAAAATAAATGGCCATTTTTTAATTGGAAAAAACGTCCTCTTTCGAACCGTGCTACTCAAAAAGCTGTACTACTTTTGTGAGTCGAGATATTAGATTTTTTTCAAAATTTTGTGAGTCGAGGTATTCAATTTTGAAAAATCGAATTTTGGCCAAAAATACATGAAAATTCTCAAAAAAATAAATGACCATTTTTTAATTGGAAAAAACGTCCTCTTTCGAACCGTGCTACTCAAAAAGCTGTACTACTTTTGAGAGTCGAGATATTCGATTTTTTTCAAAATTTTGTGAGTCGAGGTATTCAATTTTGAAAAATCAAATTTTGGCCAAAAATACATGAAAATTCTCAAAAAAATAAATGGCCATTTTTTAATTGAAAAAAACGTCCTCTTTCCAACCGTGCTACTCAAAAAGCTGTACTACTTTTGTGAGTCGAGATATTCGATTTTTTCAAAATTTTGTGAGCCGAGGTATTCAATTTTGAAAAATCAAATTTTGGCCAAAAATACATGAAAATTCTCAAAAAAATAAATGGCCATTTTTTAATTGGAAAAAACGTCCTCTTTCGAACCGTGCTACTCAAAAAGCTGTACTACTTTTGTGAGTCGAGATATTCGATTTTTTTCAAAATTTTGTGAGCCGAGGTATTCAATTATGAAAAATCAAATTTTGGCCAAAAATACATGAAAATTCTCAAAAAAATAAATGGCCATTTTTTAATTGGAAAATACGTCCTCTTTCGAACCTTGCTACTCAAAAAGCTGTACTACTTTTGTGAGTCGAGATATTCGATTTTTTTCAAAATTTTGTGAGTCGAGGTATTCAATTTTGAAAAATCAAATTTTGGCCAAAAATACATGAAAATTCTCAAAAAAATAAATGGCCATTTTTTAATTGGAAAAAACGTCCTCTTTCGAACCGTGCTACTCAAAAAGCTGTACTACTTTTGTGAGTCGAGATATTAGATTTTTTTCAAAATTTTGTGAGCCGAGGTATTCAATATTGAAAAATCAAATTTTGGCCAAAAATACATGAAAATTATCAAAAAAATAAATGGCCATTTTTTAATTGGAAAAAACGTCCTCTTTCGAACCGTGCTACTCAAAAAGCTGTACTACTTTTGTGAGTCGAGATATTCGATTTTTTTCAAAATGTTGTGAGTCGAGGTATTCAATTTTGAAAAATCGAATTTTGGCCAAAAATACATGAAAATTCTCAAAAAAATAAATGGCCATTTTTTAATTGGAAAAAACGTCCTCTTTCGAACCGTGCTACTCAAAAAGCTGTACTACTTTTGTGAGTCGAGATATTCGATTTTTTTCAAAATTTTGTGAGCCGAGGTATTCAATTTTGAAAAATCAAATTTTGGCCAAAAATACATGAAAATTCTCAAAAAAATAAATGGCCATTTTTTAATTGGAAAATACGTCCTCTTTCGAACCTTGCTACTCAAAAAGCTGTACTACTTTTGTGAGTCGAGATATTCGATTTTTTTCAAAATTTTGTGAATCGAGGTATTCAATTTTGAAAAATCAAATTTTGGCCAAAAATACATGAAAATTCTCAAAAAAATAAATGGCCATTTTTTAATTGGAAAAAACGTCCTCTTTCGAACCGTGCTACTCAAAAAGCTGTACTACTTTTGTGAGTCGAGATATTAGATTTTTTTCAAAATTTTGTGAGCCGAGGTATTCAATTTTGAAAAATCAAATTTTGGCCAAAAATACATGAAAATTCTCAAAAAAATAAATGGCCATTTTTTAATTGGAAAAAACGTCCTCTTTCGAACCGTGCTACTCAAAAAGCTGTACTACTTTTGTGAATCGAGATATTCGATTTTTTTCAAAATTTTGTGAGTCGAGGTATTCAATTTTGAAAAATCGAATTTCGGCCAAAAATACATGAAAATTCTCAAAAAAATAAATGGCCATTTTTTAATTGGAAAAAACGTCCTCTTTCGAACCGTGCTACTCAAAAAGCTGTACTACTTTTGTGAGTCGAGATATTCGATTTTTTTCAAAATTTTGTGAGCCGAGGTATTCAATTTTGAAAAATCAAATTTTGGCCAAAAATACATGAAAATTCTCAAAAAAATAAATGGCCATTTTTTAATTGGAAAAAACGTCCTCTTTCGAACCGTGCTACTCAAAAAGCTGTACTACTTTTGTGAGTCGAGATATTCGATTTTTTTCAAAATTTTGTGAGTCGAGGTATTCAATTTTGAAAAATCAAATTTTGGCCAAAAATACATGAAAATTCTCAAAAAAATAAATGGCCATTTTTTAATTGAAAAAAAAACGTCCTCTTTCGAACCGTGCTACTCAAAAAGCTGTACTACTTTTGTGAGTCGAGATATTCGATTTTTTTCAAAATTTTGTGAGCCGAGGTATTCAATTTTGAAAAATCAAATTTTGGCCAAAAATACATGAAAATTCTCAAAAAAATAAATGGCCATTTTTTAATTGGAAAAAACGTCCTCTTCGAACCGTGCTACTCAAAAAGCTGTACTACTTTTGTGAGTCGAGATATTCGATTTTTTTCAAAATTTTGTGAGTCGAGGTATTCAATTTTGAAAAATCAAATTTTGGCCAAAAATACATGAAAATTCTCAAAAAAATAAATGGCCATTTTTTAATTGGAAAAAACGTCCTCTTTCGAACCGTGCTACTCAAAAAGCTGTACTACTTTTGTGAGTCGAGATATTCGATTTTATTCAAAATTTTGTGAGTCGAGGTATTCAATTTTGAAAAATCGAATTTTGGCCAAAAATACATGAAAATTCTCAAAAAAATAAATGGCCATTTTTTAATTGGAAAAAACGTCCTCTTTCGAACCGTGCTACTCAAAAAGCTGTACTACTTTTGTGAGTCGAGATATTCGATTTTTTTCAAAATTTTGTGAGTCGAGGTATTCAATTTTGAAAAATCGAATTTTGGCCAAAAATACATGAATATTCTCAAAAAAATAAATGGCCATTTTTTAATTGGAAAAAACGTCCTCTTTCGAACCGTGCTACTCAAAAAGCTGTACTACTTTTGTGAGTCGAGATATTCGATTTTTTTCAAAATTTTGTGAGTCGAGGTATTCAATTTTGAAAAATCGAATTTTGGCCAAAAATACATGAAAATTCTCAAAAAAATAAATGGCCATTTTTTAATTGGAAAAAACGTCCTCTTTCGAACCGTGCTACTCAAAAAGCTGTACTACTTTTGTGAGTCGAGATATTCGATTTTTTTCAAAATTTTGTGAGTCGAGGTATTCAATTTTGAAAAATCAAATTTTGGCCAAAAATACATGAAAATTCTCAAAAAAATAAATGGCCATTTTTTAATTGGAAAAAACGTCCTCTTTCGAACCGTGCTACTCAAAAAGCTGTACTACTTTTGTGAGTCGAGATATTCGATTTTTTTCAAAATTTTGTGAGCCGAGGTATTCAATTTTGAAAAATCAAATTTTGGCCAAAAATACATGAAAATTCTCAAAAAAATAAATGGCCATTTTTTAATTGGAAAAAACGTCCTCTTTCGAACCGTGCTACTCAAAAAGCTGTACTACTTTTGTGAGTCGAGATATTCGATTTTTTTCAAAATTTTGTGAGTCGAGGTATTCAATTTTGAAAAATCAAATTTTGGCCAAAAATACATGAAAATTCTCAAAAAAATAAATGGCCATTTTTTAATTGGAAAAAACGTCCTCTTTCGAACCGTGCTACTCAAAAAGCTGTACTACTTTTGTGAGTCGAGATATTCGATTTTATTCAAAATTTTGTGAGTCGAGGTATTCAATTTTGAAAAATCGAATTTTGGCCAAAAATACATGAAAATTCTCAAAAAAATAAATGGCCATTTTTTAATTGGAAAAAACGTCCTCTTTCGAACCGTGCTACTCAAAAAGCTGTACTACTTTTGTGAGTCGAGATATTCGATTTTTTTCAAAATTTTGTGAGTCGAGGTATTCAATTTTGAAAAATCAAATTTTGGCCAAAAATACATGAATATTCTCAAAAAAATAAATGACCATTTTTTAATTGGAAAAAACGTCCTCTTTCGAACCGTGCTACTCAAAAAGCTGTACTACTTTTGTGAGTCGAGATATTCGATTTTATTAAAAATTTTGTGAGTCGAGGTATTCAATTTTGAAAAATCGAATTTTGGCCAAAAATACATGAAAATTCTCAAAAAAATAAATGGCCATTTTTTAATTGGAAAAAACGTCCTCTTTCGAACCGTGCTACTCAAAAAGCTGTACTACTTTTGTGAGTCGAGATATTCGATTTTTTTCAAAATTTTGTGAGTCGAGGTATTCAATTTTGAAAAATCAAATTTTGGCCAAAAATACATGAAAATTCTCAATAAAATAAATGGCCATTTTTTAATTGGAAAAAACGTCCTCTTTCGAACCGTGCTACTCAAAAAGCTGTACTACTTTTGTGAGTCGAGATATTCGATTTTTTTCAAAATTTTGTGAGTCGAGGTATTCAATTTTGAAAAATCAAATTTTGGCCAAAAATACATGAAAATTCTCAAAAAAATAAATGACCATTTTTTAATTGGAAAAAACGTCCTCTTTCGAACCGTGCTACTCAAAAAGCTGTACTACTTTTGTGAGTCGAGATATTCGATTTTATTCAAAATTTTGTGAGTCGAGGTATTCAATTTTGAAAAATCGAATTTTGGCCAAAAATACATGAAAATTCTCAAAAAAATAAAAGGCCATTTTTTAATTGGAAAAAACGTCCTCTTTCGAACCGTGCTACTCAAAAAGCTGTACTACTTTTGTGAGTCGAGATATTCGATTTTTTTCAAAATTTTGTGAGTCGAGGTATTCAATTTTGAAAAATCAAATTTTGGCCAAAAATACATGAAAATTCTCAAAAAAATAAATGGCCATTTTTTAATTGGAAAAAACGTGCTCTTTCGAACCGTGCTACTCAAAAAGCTGTACTACTTTTGTGAGTCGAGATATTCGATTTTTTTCAAAATTTTGTGAGTCGAGGTATTCAATTTTGAAAAATCAAATTTTGGCCAAAAATACATGAAAATTCTCAAAAAAATAAATGGCCATTTTTTAATTGGAAAAAACGTCCTCTTTCGAACCGTGCTACTCAAAAAGCTGTACTACTTTTGTGAGTCGAGATATTCGATTTTTTTCAAAATGTTGTGAGCCGAGGTATTCAATTTTGAAAAATCAAATTTTGGCCAAAAATACATGAAAATTCTCAAAAAAATAAATGGCCATTTTTTAATTGGAAAAAACGTCCTCTTCCGAACAGTGTTACTCAAGAAGCTGTACTACTTTTGTGAGTCGAGATATTCGATTTTTTTCAAAATTTTGTGAGTCGAGGTATTCAATTTTGAAAAATCAAATTTTGGCCAAAAATACATGAAAATTCTCAAAAAAATAAATGACCATTTTTTAATTGGAAAAAACGTCCTCTTTCGAACCGTGCTACTCAAAAAGCTGTACTACTTTTGTGAGTCGAGATATTCGATTTTTTTCAAAATTTTGTGAGCCGAGGTATTCAATTTTGAAAAATCAAATTTTGGCCAAAAATACATGAAAATTCTCAAAAAAATAAATGGCCATTTTTTAATTGGAAAAAACGTCCTCTTTCGAACCGTGCTACCCAAAAAGCTGTACTACTTTTGTGAGTCGAGATATTCGATTTTATTCAAAATTTTGTGAGTCGAGGTATACAATTTTGAAAAATCGAATTTTGGCCAAAAATACATGAAAATTCTCAAAAAAATAAATGGCCATTTTTTAATTGGAAAAAACGTCCTCTTTCGAACCGTGCTACTCAAAAAGCTGTACTACTTTTGTGAGTCGAGATATTCGATTTTTTTCAAAATTTTGTCAGTCGAGGTATTCAATTTTGAAAAATCAAATTTTGGCCAAAAATACATGAAAATTCTCAAAAAAATAAATGGCCATTTTTTAATTGGAAAAAACGTCCTCTTTCGAACCGTGCTACTCAAAAAGCTGTACTACTTTTGTGAGTCGAGATATTCGATTTTATTCAAAATTTTGTGAGTCGAGGTATTCAATTTTGAAAAATCAAATTTTGGCCAAAAATACATGAAAATTCTCAAAAAAATAAATGGCCATTTTTTAATTGGAAAAAACGTCCTCTTTCGAACCGTGCTACTCAGAAAGCTGTACTACTTTTGTGAGTCGAGATATTCGATTTTTTTCAAAATTTTGTGAGCCGAGGTATTCAATTTTGAAAAATCAAATTTTGGCCAAAAATACATGAAAATTCTCAAAAAAATAAATGGCCATTTTTTAATTGGAAAAAACGTCCTCTTTCGAACCGTGCTACTCAAAAAGCTGTACTACTTTTGTGAGTCGAGATATTCGATTTTTTTCAAAATTTTGTGAGTCGAGGTATTCAATTTTGAAAAATCAAATTTTGGCCAAAAATACATGAAAATTCTCAAAAAAATAAATGACCATTTTTTAATTGGAAAAAACGTCCTCTTTCGAACCGTGCTACTCAAAAAGCTGTACTACTTTTGTGAGTCGAGATATTCGATTTTATTCAAAATTTTGTGAGTCGAGGTATTCAATTTTGAAAAATCAAATTTTGGCCAAAAATACATGAAAATTCTCAAAAAAATAAATGGCCATTTTTTAATTGGAAAAAACGTCCTCTTTCGAACCGTGCTACTCAAAAAGCTGTACTACTTTTGTGAGTCGAGATATTCGATTTTTTTCAAAATTTTGTGAGTCGAGGTATTCAATTTTGAAAAATCAAATTTTGGCCAAAAATACATGAAAATTCTCAAAAAAATAAATGACCATTTTTTAATTGGAAAAAACGTCCTCTTTCGAACCGTGCTACTCAAAAAGCTGTACTACTTTTGTGAGTCGAGATATTCGATTTTATTCAAAATTTTGTGAGTCGAGGTATTCAATTTTGAAAAATCAAATTTTGGCCAAAAATACATGAAAATTCTCAAAAAAATAAATGGCCATTTTGCAATTGGAAAAAACGTCCTCTTTCGAACCGTGCTACTCAAAAAGCTGTACTACTTTTGTGAGTCGAGATATTCGATTTTTTTCAAAATTTTGTGAGCCGAGGTATTCAATTTTGAAAAATCAAATTTTGGCCAAAAATACATGAAAATTCTCAAAAAAATAAATGGCCATTTTTTAATTGGAAAAAACGTCCTCTTTCGAACCGTGCTACTCAAAAAGCTGTACTACTTTTGTGAGTCGAGATATTCGATTTTTTTCAAAATTTTGTGAGTCGAGGTATTCAATTTTGAAAAATCAAATTTTGGCCAAAAATACATGAAAATTCTCAAAAAAATAAATGGCCATTTTTTAATTGGAAAAAACGTGCTCTTTCGAACCGTGCTACTCAAAAAGCTGTACTACTTTTGTGAGTCGAGATATTCGATTTTTTTCAAAATTTTGTGAGTCGAGGTATTCAATTTTGAAAAATCAAATTTTGGCCAAAAATACATGAAAATTCTCAAAAAAATAAATGGCCATTTTTTAATTGGAAAAAACGTCCTCTTTCGAACCGTGCTACTCAAAAAGCTGTACTACTTTTGTGAGTCGAGATATTCGATTTTTTTCAAAATGTTGTGAGCCGAGGTATTCAATTTTGAAAAATCAAATTTTGGCCAAAAATACATGAAAATTCTCAAAAAAATAAATGGCCATTTTTTAATTGGAAAAAACGTCCTCTTCCGAACAGTGTTACTCAAAAAGCTGTACTACTTTTGTGAGTCGAGATATTCGATTTTTTTCAAAATTTTGTGAGTCGAGGTATTCAATTTTGAAAAATCAAATTTTGGCCAAAAATACATGAAAATTCTCAAAAAAATAAATGACCATTTTTTAATTGGAAAAAACGTCCTCTTTCGAACCGTGCTACTCAAAAAGCTGTACTACTTTTGTGAGTCGAGATATTCGATTTTTTTCAAAATTTTGTGAGCCGAGGTATTCAATTTTGAAAAATCAAATTTTGGCCAAAAATACATGAAAATTCTCAAAAAAATTAATGGCCATTTTTTAATTGGAAAAAACGTCCTCTTTCGAACCGTGCTACCCAAAAAGCTGTACTACTTTTGTGAGTCGAGATATTCGATTTTATTCAAAATTTTGTGAGTCGAGGTATACAATTTTGAAAAATCGAATTTTGGCCAAAAATACATGAAAATTCTCAAAAAAATAAATGGCCATTTTTTAATTGGAAAAAAACGTCCTCTTTCGAACCGTGCTACTCAAAAAGCTGTACTACTTTTGTGAGTCGAGATATTCGATTTTTTTCAAAATTTTGTCAGTCGAGGTATTCAATTTTGAAAAATCAAATTTTGGCCAAAAATACATGAAAATTCTCAAAAAAATAAATGGCCATTTTTTAATTGGAAAAAACGTCCTCTTTCGAACCGTGCTACTCAAAAAGCTGTACTACTTTTGTGAGTCGAGATATTCGATTTTATTCAAAATTTTGTGAGTCGAGGTATTCAATTTTGAAAAATCAAATTTTGGCCAAAAATACATGAAAATTCTCAAAAAAATAAATGGCCATTTTTTAATTGGAAAAAACGTCCTCTTTCGAACCGTGCTACTCAGAAAGCTGTACTACTTTTGTGAGTCGAGATATTCGATTTTTTTCAAAATTTTGTGAGCCGAGGTATTCAATTTTGAAAAATCAAATTTTGGCCAAAAATACATGAAAATTCTCAAAAAAATAAATGGCCATTTTTTAATTGGAAAAAACGTCCTCTTTCGAACCGTGCTACTCAAAAAGCTGTACTACTTTTGTGAGTCGAGATACTCGATTTTTTTCAAAATTTTGTGAGTCGAGGTATTCAATTTTGAAAAATCAAATTTTGGCCAAAAATACATGAAAATTCTCAAAAAAATAAATGACCATTTTTTAATTGGAAAAAACGTCCTCTTTCGAACCGTGCTACTCAAAAAGCTGTACTACTTTTGTGAGTCGAGATATTCGATTTTATTCAAAATTTTGTGAGTCGAGGTATTCAATTTTGAAAAATCAAATTTTGGCCAAAAATACATGAAAATTCTCAAAAAAATAAATGGCCATTTTTTAATTGGAAAAAACGTCCTCTTTCGAACCGTGCTACTCAAAAAGCTGTACTACTTTTGTGAGTCGAGATATTCGATTTTTTTCAAAATTTTGTGAGCCGAGGTATTCAATTTTGAAAAATCAAATTTTGGCCAAAAATACATGAAAATTCTCAAAAAAATAAATGGCCATTTTTTAATTGGAAAAAACGTCCTCTTTCGAACCGTGCTACTCAAAAAGCTGTACTACTTTTGTGAGTCGAGATATTCGATTTTTTTCAAAATTTTGTGAGTCGAGGTATTCAATTTTGAAAAATCAAATTTTGGCCAAAAATACATGAAAATTCTCAAAAAAATAAATGACCATTTTTTAATTGGAAAAAACGTCCTCTTTCGAACCGTGCTACTCAAAAAGCTGTACTACTTTTGTGAGTCGAGATATTCGATTTTTTTCAAAATTTTGTGAGCCGAGGTATTCAATTTTGAAAAATCAAATTTTGGCCAAAAATACATGAAAATTCTCAAAAAAATAAATGGCCATTTTTTAATTGGAAAAAACGTCCTCTTTCGAACCGTGCTACCCAAAAAGCTGTACTACTTTTGTGAGTCGAGATATTCGATTTTATTCAAAATTTTGTGAGTCGAGGTATACAATTTTGAAAAATCGAATTTTGGCCAAAAATACATGAAAATTCTCAAAAAAATAAATGGCCATTTTTTAATTGGAAAAAAACGTCCTCTTTCGAACCGTGCTACTCAAAAAGCTGTACTACTTTTGTGAGTCGAGATATTCGATTTTTTTCAAAATTTTGTCAGTCGAGGTATTCAATTTTGAAAAATCAAATTTTGGCCAAAAATACATGAAAATTCTCAAAAAAATAAATGGCCATTTTTTAATTGGAAAAAACGTCCTCTTTCGAACCGTGCTACTCAAAAAGCTGTACTACTTTTGTGAGTCGAGATATTCGATTTTATTCAAAATTTTGTGAGTCGAGGTATTCAATTTTGAAAAATCAAATTTTGGCCAAAAATACATGAAAATTCTCAAAAAAATAAATGGCCATTTTTTAATTGGAAAAAACGTCCTCTTTCGAACCGTGCTACTCAGAAAGCTGTACTACTTTTGTGAGTCGAGATATTCGATTTTTTTCAAAATTTTGTGAGCCGAGGTATTCAATTTTGAAAAATCAAATTTTGGCCAAAAATACATGAAAATTCTCAAAAAAATAAATGGCCATTTTTTAATTGGAAAAAACGTCCTCTTTCGAACCGTGCTACTCAAAAAGCTGTACTACTTTTGTGAGTCGAGATACTCGATTTTTTTCAAAATTTTGTGAGTCGAGGTATTCAATTTTGAAAAATCAAATTTTGGCCAAAAATACATGAAAATTCTCAAAAAAATAAATGACCATTTTTTAATTGGAAAAAACGTCCTCTTTCGAACCGTGCTACTCAAAAAGCTGTACTACTTTTGTGAGTCGAGATATTCGATTTTATTCAAAATTTTGTGAGTCGAGGTATTCAATTTTGAAAAATCAAATTTTGGCCAAAAATACATGAAAATTCTCAAAAAAATAAATGGCCATTTTTTAATTGGAAAAAACGTCCTCTTTCGAACCGTGCTACTCAAAAAGCTGTACTACTTTTGTGAGTCGAGATATTCGATTTTTTTCAAAATTTTGTGAGCCGAGGTATTCAATTTTGAAAAATCAAATTTTGGCCAAAAATACATGAAAATTCTCAAAAAAATAAATGGCCATTTTTTAATTGGAAAAAACGTCCTCTTTCGAACCGTGCTACTCAAAAAGCTGTACTACTTTTGTGAGTCGAGATATTCGATTTTTTTCAAAATTTTGTGAGTCGAGGTATTCAATTTTGAAAAATCAAATTTTGGCCAAAAATACATGAAAATTCTCAAAAAAATAAATGACCATTTTTTAATTGGAAAAAACGTCCTCTTTCGAACCGTGCTACTCAAAAAGCTGTACTACTTTTGTGAGTCGAGATATTCGATTTTATTCAAAATTTTGTGAGTCGAGGTATTCAATTTTGAAAAATCGAATTTTGGCCAAAAATACATGAAAATTCTCAAAAAAATAAATGGCCATTTTTTAATTGGAAAAAACGTCCTCTTTCGAACCGTGCTACTCAAAAAGCTGTACTACTTTTGTGAGTCGAGATATTCGATTTTTTTCAAAATTTTGTGAGTCGAGGTATTCAATTTTGAAAAATCAAATTTTGGCCAAAAATACATGAAAATTCTCAAAAAAATAAATGGCCATTTTTTAATTGGAAAAAACGTGCTCTTTCGAACCGTGCTACTCAAAAAGCTGTACTACTTTTGTGAGTCGAGATATTCGATTTTTTTCAAAATTTTGTGAGTCGAGGTATTCAATTTTGAAAAATCAAATTTTGGCCAAAAATACATGAAAATTCTCAAAAAAATAAATGGCCATTTTTTAATTGGAAAAAACGTCCTCTTTCGAACCGTGCTACTCAAAAAGCTGTACTACTTTTGTGAGTCGAGATATTCGATTTTTTTCAAAATGTTGTGAGCCGAGGTATTCAATTTTGAAAAATCAAATTTTGGCCAAAAATACATGAAAATTCTCAAAAAAATAAATGGCCATTTTTTAATTGGAAAAAACGTCCTCTTCCGAACAGTGTTACTCAAAAAGCTGTACTACTTTTGTGAGTCGAGATATTCGATTTTTTTCAAAATTTTGTGAGTCGAGGTATTCAATTTTGAAAAATCAAATTTTGGCCAAAAATACATGAAAATTCTCAAAAAAATAAATGACCATTTTTTAATTGGAAAAAACGTCCTCTTTCGAACCGTGCTACTCAAAAAGCTGTACTACTTTTGTGAGTCGAGATATTCGATTTTTTTCAAAATTTTGTGAGCCGAGGTATTCAATTTTGAAAAATCAAATTTTGGCCAAAAATACATGAAAATTCTCAAAAAAATAAATGGCCATTTTTTAATTGGAAAAAACGTCCTCTTTCGAACCGTGCTACCCAAAAAGCTGTACTACTTTTGTGAGTCGAGATATTCGATTTTATTAAAAATTTTGTGAGTCGAGGTATACAATTTTGAAAAATCGAATTTTGGCCAAAAATACATGAAAATTCTCAAAAAAATAAATGGCCATTTTTTAATTGGAAAAAAACGTCCTCTTTCGAACCGTGCTAGTCAAAAAGCTGTACTACTTTTGTGAGTCGAGATATTCGATTTTTTTCAAAATGTTGTGAGTCGAGGTATTCAATTTTGAAAAATCGAATTTTGGCCAAAAATTCATGAAAATTCTCAAAAAAATAAATGGCCATTTTTTAATTGGATAAAACGTCCTCTTTCGAACCGTGCTATTCAAAAAGCTGTACTACTTTTGTGAATCGAGATATTCGATTTTTTTCAAAATTTTGTGAGTCGAGGTATTCAATTTTGAAAAATCGAATTTCGGCCAAAAATACATGAAAATTCTCAAAAAAATAAATGGCCATTTTTTAATTGGAAAAAACGTCCTCTTTCGAACCGTGCTATTCAAAAAGCTGTACTACTTTTGTGAGTCGAGATATTCGATTTTATTCAAAATTTTGTGAGTCGAGGTATTCAATTTTGAAAAATCGAATTTTGGCCAAAAATACATGAAAATTCTCAAAAAAATAAATGGCCATTTTTTAATTGGAAAAAACGTCCTCTTTCGAACCGTGCTACTCAAAAAGTTGTACTACTTTTGTGAGTCGAGATATTCGATTTTTTTCAAAATTTTGTGAGTCGAGGTATTCAATTTTGAAAAATCAAATTTTGGCCAAAAATACATGAAAATTCTCAAAAAAAATAAATGGCCATTTTTTAATTGGAAAAAACGTCCTCTTTCGAACCGTGCTACTCAAAAAGCTGTACTACTTTTGTGAGTCGAGATATTCGATTTTTTTCAAAATTTTGTGAGTCGAGGTATTCAATTTTGAAAAATCAAATTTTGGCCAAAAATACATGAAAATTCTCAAAAAAATAAATGGCCATTTTTTAATTGGAAAAAACGTCCTCTTTCGAACCGTGCTACTCAAAAAGCTGTACTACTTTTGTGAGTCGAGATATTCGATTTTTTCAAAATTTTGTGAACCGAGGTATTCAATTTTGAAAAATCAAATTTTGGCCAAAAATACATGAAAATTCTCAAAAAAATAAATGGCCATTTTTTAATTGGAAAAAACGTCCTCTTTCGAACCGTGCTACTCAAAAAGCTGTACTACTTTTGTGAGTCGAGATATTCGATTTTTTTCAAAATTTTGTGAGCCGAGGTATTCAATTTTGAAAAACCAAATTTTGGCCAAAAATACATGAAAATTCTCAAAAAAATAAATGGCCATTTTTTAATTGGAAAAAACGTCCTCTTTCGAACCGTGCTACTCAAAACGCTGTACTACTTTTGTGAGTCGAGATATTCGATTTTTTTCAAAATTTTGTGAGTCGAGGTATTCAATTTTGAAAAATCAAATTTTGGCCAAAAATACATGAAAATTCTCAAAAAAATAAATGACCATTTTTTAATTGGAAAAAACGTCCTCTTTCGAACCGTGCTACTCAAAAAGCTGTACTACTTTTGTGAGTCGAGATATTCGATTTTATTCAAAATTTTGTGAGTCGAGGTATTCAATTTTGAAAAATCGAATTTTGGCCAAAAATACATGAAAATTCTCAAAAAAATAAATGGCCATTTTTTAATTGGAAAAAACGTCCTCTTTCGAACCGTGCTACTCAAAAAGCTGTACTACTTTTGTGAGTCGAGATATTCGATTTTTTTCAAAATTTTGTGAGTCGAGGTATTCAATTTTGAAAAATCAAATTTTGGCCAAAAATACATGAAAATTCTCAAAAAAAATAAATGGCAATTTTTTAATTGGAAAAAACGTGCTCTTTCGAACCGTGCTACTCAAAAAGCTGTACTACTTTTGTGAGTCGAGATATTCGATTTTTTTCAAAATTTTGTGAGTCGAGGTATTCAATTTTGAAAAATCAAATTTTGGCCAAAAATACATGAAAATTCTCAAAAAAATAAATGGCCATTTTTTAATTGGAAAAAACGTCCTCTTTCGAACCGTGCTACTCAAAAAGCTGTACTACTTTTGTGAGTCGAGATATTAGATTTTTTTCAAAATTTTGTGAGCCGAGGTATTCAATTTTGAAAAATCAAATTTTGGCCAAAAATACATGAAAATTCTCAAAAAAATAAATGGCCATTTTTTAATTGGAAAAAACGTCCTCTTTCGAACCGTGCTACTCAAAAAGCTGTACTACTTTTGTGAGTCGAGATATTCGATTTTTTTCAAAATGTTGTGAGTCGAGGTATTCAATTTTGAAAAATCGAATTTTGGCCAAAAATTCATGAAAATTCTCAAAAAAATAAATGACCATTTTTTAATTGGATAAAACGTCCTCTTTCGAACCGTGCTACTCAAAAAGCTGTACTACTTTTGTGAATCGAGATATTCGATTTTTTTCAAAATTTTGTGAGTCGAGGTATTCAATTTTGAAAAATCGAATTTCGGCCAAAAATACATGAAAATTCTCAAAAAATAAATGGCCATTTTTTAATTGGAAAAAACGTCCTCTTTCGAACCGTGCTACTCAAAAAGCTGTACTACTTTTGTGAGTCGAGATATTCGATTTTTTTCAAAATTTTGTCAGTCGAGGTATTCAATTTTGAAAAATCAAATTTTGGCCAAAAATACATGAAAATTCTCAAAAAAATAAATGGCCATTTTTTAATTGAAAAAAACGTCCTCTTTCGAACAGTGTTACTCAAAAAGCTGTACTACTTTTGTGAGTCGAGATATTCGATTTTTTTCAAAATTTTGTGAGTCGAGGTATTCAATTTTGAAAAATCAAATTTTGGCCAAAAATACATGAAAATTCTCAAAAAAATAAATGACCATTTTTTAATTGGAAAAAACGTCCTCTTTCGAACCGTGCTACTCAAAAAGCTGTACTACTTTTGTGAGTCGAGATATTCGATTTTTTTCAAAATTTTGTGAGCCGAGGTATTCAATTTTGAAAAATCAAATTTTGGCCAAAAATACATGAAAATTCTCAAAAAAATAAATGGCCATTTTTTAATTGGAAAAAACGTCCTCTTTCGAACCGTGCTACTCAAAAAGCTGTACTACTTTTGTGAGTCGAGATATTCGATTTTATTCAAAATTTTGTGAGTCGAGGTATTCAATTTTGAAAAATCGAATTTTGGCCAAAAATACATGAAAATTCTCAAAAAAATAAATGGCCATTTTTTAATTGGAAAAAACGTCCTCTTTCGAACCGTGCTACTCAAAAAGCTGTACTACTTTTGTGAGTCGAGATATTCGATTTTTTTCAAAATTTTGTGAGTCGAGGTATTCAATTTTGCAAAATCAAATTTTGGCCAAAAATACATGAAAATTCTCAAAAAAATAAATGGCCATTTTTTAATTGGAAAAAACGTCCTCTTTCGAACCGTGCTACTCAAAAAGCTGTACTACTTTTGTGAGTCGAGATATTCGATTTTTTTCAAAATTTTGTGAGCCGAGGTATTCAATTTTGAAAAATCAAATTTTGGCCAAAAATACATGAAAATTCTCAAAAAAATAAATGGCCATTTTTTAATTGGAAAAAACGTCCTCTTTCGAACCGTGCTACTCAAAAAGCTGTACTACTTTTGTGAGTCGAGATATTCGATTTTTTTCAAAATGTTGTGAGCCGAGGTATTCAATTTTGAAAAATCAAATTTTGGCCAAAAATACATGAAAATTCTCAAAAAAATAAATGGCCATTTTTTAATTGGAAAAAACGTCCTCTTCCGAACAGTGTTACTCAAAAAGCTGTACTACTTTTGTGAGTCGAGATATTCGATTTTTTTCAAAATTTTGTGAGTCGAGGTATTCAATTTTGAAAAATCAAATTTTGGCCAAAAATACATGAAAATTCTCAAAAAAATAAATGACCATTTTTTAATTGGAAAAAACGTCCTCTTTCGAACCGTGCTACTCAAAAAGCTGTACTACTTTTGTGAGTCGAGATATTCGATTTTTTTCAAAATTTTGTGAGCCGAGGTATTCAATTTTGAAAAATCAAATTTTGGCCAAAAATACATGAAAATTCTCAAAAAAATAAATGGCCATTTTTTAATTGGAAAAAACGTCCTCTTTCGAACCGTGCTACCCAAAAAGCTGTACTACTTTTGTGAGTCGAGATATTCGATTTTATTCAAAATTTTGTGAGTCGAGGTATACAATTTTGAAAAATCGAATTTTGGCCAAAAATACATGAAAATTCTCAAAAAAATAAATGGCCATTTTTTAATTGGAAAAAAACGTCCTCTTTCGAACCGTGCTACTCAAAAAGCTGTACTACTTTTGTGAGTCGAGATATTCGATTTTTTTCAAAATTTTGTCAGTCGAGGTATTCAATTTTGAAAAATCAAATTTTGGCCAAAAATACATGAAAATTCTCAAAAAAATAAATGGCCATTTTTTAATTGGAAAAAACGTCCTCTTTCGAACCGTGCTACTCAAAAAGCTGTACTACTTTTCTGAGTCGAGATATTCGATTTTTTTCAAAATTTTGTGAGTCGAGGTATTCAATTTTGAAAAATCAAATTTTGGCCAAAAATACATGAAAATTCTCAAAAAAATAAATGGCCATTTTTTAATTGGAAAAAACGTCCTCTTTCGAACCGTGCTACTCAAAAAGCTGTACTACTTTTGTGAGTCGAGATATTCGATTTTTTCAAAATTTTGTGAGCCGAGGTATTCAATTTTGAAAAATCAAATTTTGGCCAAAAATACATGAAAATTCTCAAAAAAATAAATGGCCATTTTTTAATTGGAAAAAACGTCCTCTTTCGAACCGTGCTAGTCAAAAAGCTGTACTACTTTTGTGAGTCGAGATATTCGATTTTTTTCAAAATGTTGTGAGTCGAGGTATTCAATTTTGAAAAATCGAATTTTGGCCAAAAATTCATGAAAATTCTCAAAAAAATAAATGGCCATTTTTTAATTGGATAAAACGTCCTCCTTCGAACCGTGCTATTCAAAAAGCTGTACTACTTTTGTGAATCGAGATATTCGATTTTTTTCAAAATTTTGTGAGTCGAGGTATTCAATTTTGAAAAATCGAATTTCGGCCAAAAATACATGAAAATTCTCAAAAAAATAAATGGCCATTTTTTAATTGGAAAAAACGTCCTCTTTCGAACCGTGCTACTCAAAAAGCTGTACTACTTTTGTGAGTCGAGATATTCGATTTTTTTCAAAATTTTGTGAGTCGAGGTATTCAATTTTGAAAAATCAAATTTTGGCCAAAAATACATGAAAATTCTCAAAAAAATAAATGGCCATTTTTTAATTGGAAAAAACGTCCTCTCGAACCGTGCTACTCAAAAAGCTGTACTACTTTTGTGAGTCGAGATATTCGATTTTTTTCAAAATTTTGTGAGCCGAGGTATTCAATTTTGAAAAATCAAATTTTGGCCAAAAATACATGAAAATTCTCAAAAAAATAAATGGCCATTTTTTAATTGGAAAAAACGTCCTCTTTCGAACCGTGCTACTCAAAAAGCTGTACTACTTTTGTGAGTCGAGATATTCGATTTTTTTCAAAATTTTGTGAGTCGAGGTATTCAATTTTGAAAAAATCAAATTTTGGCCAAAAATACATGAAAATTCTCAAAAAAATAAATGACCATTTTTTAATTGGAAAAAACGTCCTCTTTCGAACCGTGCTACTCAAAAAGCTGTACTACTTTTGTGAGTCGAGATATTCGATTTTATTCAAAATTTTGTGAGTCGAGGTATTCAATTTTGAAAAATCGAATTTTGGCCAAAAATACATGAAAATTCTCAAAAAAATAAATGGCCATTTTTTAATTGGAAAAAACGTCCTCTTTCGAACCGTGCTACTCAAAAAGCTGTACTACTTTTGTGAGTCGAGATATTCGATTTTTTTCAAAATTTTGTGAGTCGAGGTATTCAATTTTGAAAAATCAAATTTTGGCCAAAAATACATGAAAATTCTCAAAAAAAATAAATGGCCATTTTTTAATTGGAAAAAACGTGCTCTTTCGAACCGTGCTACTCAAAAAGCTGTACTACTTTTGTGAGTCGAGATATTCGATTTTTTTCAAAATTTTGTGAGTCGAGGTATTCAATTTTGAAAAATCAAATTTTGGCCAAAAATACATGAAAATTCTCAAAAAAATAAATGGCCATTTTTTAATTGGAAAAAACGTCCTCTTTCGAACCGTGCTACTCAAAAAGCTGTACTACTTTTGTGAGTCGAGATATTAGATTTTTTTCAAAATTTTGTGAGCCGAGGTATTCAATTTTGAAAACTCAAATTTTGGCCAAAAATACATGAAAATTCTCAAAAAAATAAATGGCCATTTTTTAATTGGAAAAAACGTCCTCTTTCGAACCGTGCTACTCAAAAAGCTGTACTACTTTTGTGAGTCGAGATATTCGATTTTTTTCAAAATGTTGTGAGTCGAGGTATTCAATTTTGAAAAATCGAATTTTGGCCAAAAATTCATGAAAATTCTCAAAAAAATAAATGACCATTTTTTAATTGGATAAAACGTCCTCTTTCGAACCGTGCTACTCAAAAAGCTGTACTACTTTTGTGAATCGAGATATTCGATTTTTTTCAAAATTTTGTGAGTCGAGGTATTCAATTTTGAAAAATCGAATTTCGGCCAAAAATACATGAAAATTCTCAAAAAATAAATGGCCATTTTTTAATTGGAAAAAACGTCCTCTTTCGAACCGTGCTACTCAAAAAGCTGTACTACTTTTGTGAGTCGAGATATTCGATTTTTTTCAAAATTTTGTGAGTCGAGGTATTCAATTTTGAAAAATCAAATTTTGGCCAAAAATACATGAAAATTCTCAAAAAAATAAATGGCCATTTTTTAATTAGAAAAAACGTCCTCTTTCGAACCGTGCTACTCAAAAAGCTGTTCTACTTTTGTGAGTCGAGATATTCGATTTATTTCAAAATTTTGTGAGCCGAGGTATTCAATTTTGAAAAATCAAATTTTGGCCAAAAATACATGAAAATTCTCAAAAAAATAAATGTCCATTTTTTAATTGAAAAAAACGTCCTCTTTCGAACAGTGTTACTCAAAAAGCTGTACTACTTTTGTGAGTCGAGATATTCGATTTTTTTCAAAATTTTGTGAGTCGAGGTATTCAATTTTGAAAAATCAAATTTTGGCCAAAAATACATGAAAATTCTCAAAAAAATAAATGACCATTTTTTAATTGGAAAAAACGTCCTCTTTCGAACCGTGCTACTCAAAAAGCTGTACTACTTTTGTGAGTCGAGATATTCGATTTTTTTCAAAATTTTGTGAGCCGAGGTATTCAATTTTGAAAAATCAAATTTTGGCCAAAAATACATGAAAATTCTCAAAAAAATAAATGGCCATTTTTTAATTGGAAAAAACGTCCTCTTTCGAACCGTGCTACTCAAAAAGCTGTACTACTTTTGTGAGTCGAGATATTCGATTTTATTCAAAATTTTGTGAGTCGAGGTATTCAATTTTGAAAAATCGAATTTTGGCCAAAAATACATGAAAATTCTCAAAAAAATAAATGGCCATTTTTTAATTGGAAAAAACGTCCTCTTTCGAGCCGTGCTACTCAAAAAGCTGTACTACTTTTGTGAGTCGAGATATTCGATTTTTTTCAAAATTTTGTGAGTCGAGGTATTCAATTTTGCAAAATCAAATTTTGGCCAAAAATACATGAAAATTCTCAAAAAAATAAATGGCCATTTTTTAATTGGAAAAAACGTCCTCTTTCGAACCGTGCTACTCCAAAAGCTGTACTACTTTTGTGAGTCGAGATATTCGATTTTTTTCAAAATTTTGTGAGCCGAGGTATTCAATTTTGAAAAATCAAATTTTGGCCAAAAATACATGAAAATTCTCAAAAAAATAAATGGCCATTTTTTAATTGGAAAAAACGTCCTCTTTCGAACCGTGCTACTCAAAAAGCTGTACTACTTTTGTGGGTCGAGATATTCGATTTTTTTCAAAATGTTGTGAATCGAGGTATTCAATTTTGAAAAATCGAATTTTGGCCAAAAATTCATGAAAATTCTCAAAAAAATAAATGGCCATTTTTTAATTGGATAAAACGTCCTCTTTCGAACCGTGCTACTCAAAAAGCTGTACTACTTTTGTGAATCGAGATATTCGATTTTTTTCAAAATTTTGTGAGTCGAGGTATTCAATTTTGAAAAATCAAATTTTGGCCAAAAATACATGAAAATTCTCAAAAAAATAAATGGCCATTTTTTAATTGGAAAAAACGTCCTCTTTCGAACCGTGCTACTCAAAAAGCTGTACTACTTTTGTGAGTCGAGATATTCTTTTTTTTCAAAATTTTGTGAGCCGAGGTATTCAATTTTGAAAAATCGAATTTTGGCCAAAAATTCATGAAAATTCTCAAAAAAATAAATGGCCATTTTTTAATTGGATAAAACGTCCTCTTTCGAGCCGTGCTACTCAAAAAGCTGTACTACTTTTGTGAATCGAGATATTCGATTTTTTTCAAAATTTTGTGAGTCGAGGTATTCAATTTTGAAAAATCGAATTTCGGCCAAAAATACATGAAAGTTCTCAAAAAAATAAATGGCCATTTTTTAATTGGAAAAAACGTCCTCTTTTGAACCATGCTACTCAAAAAGCTGTACTACTTTTGTGAGTCGAGATATTCGATTTTTTTCAAAATTTTGTGAGTCGAGGTATTCAATTTTGAAAAATCAAATTTTGGCCAAAAATACATGAAAATTCTCAAAAAAATAAATGGCCATTTTTTAATTGGAAAAAACGTCCTCTTTCGAACCGTGCTACTCAAAAAGCTGTACTACTTTTGTGAGTCGAGATATTCGATTTTTTTCAAAATTTTGTGAGTCGAGGTATTCAATTTTGAAAAATCAAATTTTGGCCAAAAATACATGAAAATTCTCAAAAAAATAAATGGCCATTTTGTAATTGGAAAAAACGTCCTCTTTCGAACCGTGCTACTCAAAAAGCTGTACTACTTTTGTGAGTCGAGATATTCGATTTTTTTCAAAATTTTGTGAGTCGAGGTATTCAATTTTGAAAAATCAAATTTTGGCCAAAAATACATGAAAATTCTCAAAAAAATAAATGACCATTTTTTAATTGGAAAAAACGTCCTCTTTCGAACCGTGCTACTCAAAAAGCTGTACTACTTTTGTGAGTCGAGATATTCGATTTTTTTCAAAATTTTGTGAGCCGAGGTATTCAATTTTGAAAAATCAAATTTTGGCCAAAAATACATGAAAATTCTCAAAAAAATAAATGGCCATTTTTTAATTGGAAAAAACGTCCTCTTTCGAACCGTGCTACTCAAAAAGCTGTACTACTTTTGTGAGTCGAGATATTCGATTTTATTCAAAATTTTGTGAGTCGAGGTATTCAATTTTGAAAAATCGAATTTTGGCCAAAAATACATGAAAATTCTCAAAAAAATAAATGGCCATTTTTTAATTGGAAAAAACGTCCTCTTTCGAACCGTGCTACTCAAAAAGCTGTACTACTTTTGTGAGTCGAGATATTCGATTTTTTTCAAAATTTTGTGAGTCGAGGTATTCAATTTTGCAAAATCAAATTTTGGCCAAAAATACATGAAAATTCTCAAAAAAATAAATGGCCATTTTTTAATTGGAAAAAACGTCCTCTTTCGAACCGTGCTACTCAAAAAGCTGTACTACTTTTGTGAGTCGAGATATTCGATTTTTTTCAAAATTTTGTGAGTCGAGGTATTCAATTTTGAAAAATCAAATTTTGGCCAAAAATACATGAAAATTCTCAAAAAAATAAATGGCCATTTTTTAATTGGAAAAAACGTCCTCTTTCGAACCGTGCTACTCAAAAAGCTGTACTACTTTTGTGAGTCGAGATATTCGATTTTTTTCAAAATTTTGTGAGTCGAGGTATGCAATTTTGAAAAATCGAATTTCGGCCAAAAATACATGAAAATTCTCAAAAAAATAAATGGCCATTTTTTTAATTGGAAAAAACGTCCTCTTTCGAACCGTGCTACTCAAAAAGCTGTACTACTTTTGTGAGTCGAGATATTCGATTTTTTTCAAAATTTTGTGAGTCGAGGTATTCAATTTTGAAAAATCGAATTTTGGCCAAAAATACATGAAAATTCTCAAAAAAATAAATGGCCATTTTTTAATTGGAAAAAACGTCCTCTTTCGAACCGTGCTACTCAAAAAGCTGTACTACTTTTGTGAATCGAGATATTCGATTTTTTTCAAAATTTTGTGAGTCGAGGTATGCAATTTTGAAAAATCGAATTTCGGCCAAAAATACATGAAAATTCTCAAAAAAATAAATGGCCATTTTTTAATTGGAAAAAACGTCCTCTTTTGAACCGTGCTACTCAAAAAGCTGTACTACTTTTGTGAGTCGAGATATTCGATTTTTTTCAAAATTTTGTGAGTCGAGGTATTCAATTTTGAAAAATCAAATTTTGGCCAAAAATACATGAAAATTCTCAAAAAAATAAATGGCCATTTTTTAATTGGAAAAAACGTCCTCTTTCGAACCGTGCTGCTCAAAAAGCTGTACTACTTTTGTGAGTCGAGATATTCGATTTTTTTCAAAATTTTGTGAGTCGAGGTATTCAATTTTGAAAAATCAAATTTTGGCCAAAAATTCATGAAAATTCTCAAAAAAATAAATGGCCATTTTTTAATTGGATAAAACGTCCTCTTTCGAGCCGTGCTACTCAAAAAGCTGTACTACTTTTGTGAATCGAGATATTCGATTTTTTTCAAAATTTTGTGAGTCGAGGTATGCAATTTTGAAAAATCGAATTTCGGCCAAAAATACATGAAAATTCTCAAAAAAATAAATGGCCATTTTTTTAATTGGAAAAAACGTCCTCTTTTGAACCGTGCTACTCAAAAAGCTGTACTACTTTTGTGAATCGAGATATTCGATTTTTTTCAAAATTTTGTGAGTCGAGGTATTCAATTTTGAAAAATCGAATTTCGGCCAAAAATACATGAAAATTCTCAAAAAAATAAATGGCCATTTTTTTAATTGGAAAAAACGTCCTCTTTCGAACCGTGCTACTCAAAAAGCTGTACTACTTTTGTGAGTCGAGATATTCGATTTTTTTCAAAATTTTGTGAGTCGAGGTATTCAATTTTGAAAAATCAAATTTTGGCCAAAAATACATGAAAATTCTCAAAAAAATAAATGGCCATTTTTTAATTGGAAAAAACGTCCTCTTTCGAACCGTGCTACTCAAAAAGCTGTACTACTTTTGTGAGTCGAGATATTCGATTTTTTTCAAAATTTTGTGAGTCGAGGTATTCAATTTTGAAAAATCAAATTTTGGCCAAAAATTCATGAAAATTCTCAAAAAAATAAATGGCCATTTTTTAATTGGATAAAACGTCCTCTTTCGAGCCGTGCTACTCAAAAAGCTGTACTACTTTTGTGAATCGAGATATTCGATTTTTTTCAAAATTTTGTGAGTCGAGGTATGCAATTTTGAAAAATCGAATTTCGGCCAAAAATACATGAAAATTCTCAAAAAAATAAATGGCCATTTTTTTAATTGGAAAAAACGTCCTCTTTTGAACCGTGCTACTCAAAAAGCTGTACTACTTTTGTGAATCGAGATATTCGATTTTTTTCAAAATTTTGTGAGTCGAGGTATTCAATTTTGAAAAATCGAATTTCGGCCAAAAATACATGAAAATTCTCAAAAAAATAAATGGCCATTTTTTTAATTGGAAAAAACGTCCTCTTTCGAACCGTGCTACTCAAAAAGCTGTACTACTTTTGTGAGTCGAGATATTCGATTTTTTTCAAAATTTTGTGAGTCGAGGTATTCAATTTTGAAAAATCAAATTTTGGCCAAAAATACATGAAAATTCTCAAAAAAATAAATGGCCATTTTTTAATTGGAAAAAACGTCCTCTTTCGAACCGTGCTACTCAAAAAGCTGTACTACTTTTGTGAGTCGAGATATTCGATTTTTTTCAAAATTTTGTGAGCCGAGGTATTCAATTTTGAAAAATCGAATTTTGGCCAAAAATTCATGAAAATTCTCAAAAAAATAAATGGCCATTTTTTAATTGGATAAAACGTCCTCTTTCGAACCGTGCTACTCAAAAAGCTGTACTACTTTTGTGAGTCGAGATATTCGATTTTTTTCAAAATTTTGTGAGTCGAGGTATTCAATTTTGAAAAATCAAATTTTGGCCAAAAATACATGAAAATTCTCAAAAAAATAAATGGCCATTTTGTAATTGGAAAAAACGTCCTCTTTCGAACCGTGCTACTCAAAAAGCTGTACTACTTTTGTGAGTCGAGATATTCGATTTTTTTCAAAATTTTGTGAGTCGAGGTATTCAATTTTGAAAAATCAAATTTTGGCCAAAAATACATGAAAATTCTCAAAAAAATAAATGGCCATTTTGTAATTGGAAAAAACGTCCTCTTTCGAACCGTGCTACTCAAAAAGCTGTACTACTTTTGTGAGTCGAGATATTCGATTTTTTTCAAAATTTTGTGAGTCGAGGTATTCAATTTTGAAAAATCGAATTTTGGCCAAAAATACATGAAAATTCTCAAAAAAATAAATGGCCATTTTTAAATTGAAAAAAACGTCCTCTTTCGAACCGTGCTACTCAAAAAGCTGTACTACTTTTGTGAGTCGAGATATTAGATTTTTTTCAAAATTTTGTGAGCCGAGGTATTCAATTTTGAAAAATCAAATTTTGGCCAAAAATACATGAAAATTCTCAAAAAATAAATGGCCATTTTTTAATTGGAAAAAACGTCCTCTTTCGAACCGTGCTACTCAAAAAGCTGTACTACTTTTGTGAGTCGAGATATTCGATATTTTTCAAAATTTTGTGAGCCGAGGTATTCAATTTTGAAAAATCTAATTTTGGCCAAAAATACATGAAAATTCTCAAAAAAATAAATGGCCATTTTTTAATTGGAAAAAACGTCCTCTTTCGAACCGTGCTACTCAAAAAGCTGTACTACTTTTGTGAGTCGAGATATTCGATATTTTTCAAAATTTTGTGAGCCGAGGTATTCAATTTTGAAAAATCAAATTTTGGCCAAAAATACATGAAAATTCTCAAAAAAATAAATGGCCATTTTTTAATTGGAAAAAACGTCCTCTTTCGAACCGTGCTACTCAAAAAGCTGTACTACTTTTGTGAGTCGAGATATTCGATTTTTTTCAAAATGTTGTGAGTCGAGGTATTCAATTTTGAAAAATCGAATTTTGGCCAAAAATTCATGAAAATTCTCAAAAAAATAAATGGCCATTTTTTAATTGGATAAAACGTCCCTTTTCGAACCGTGCTACTCAAAAAGCTGTACTACTTTTGTGAATCGAGATATTCAATTTTTTTCAAAATTTTGTGAGTCGAGGTGTTCAATTTTGAAAAATCAAATTTTGGCCAAAAATACATGAAAATTCTCAAAAAAAAAATGGCCATTTTTTAATTGGAAAAAACGTCCTCTTTCGAACCGTGCTACTCAAAAAGCTGTACTACTTTTGTGAGTCGAGATATTCGATTTTTTTCAAAATGTTGTGAGTCGAGGTATTCAATTTTGAAAAATCGAATTTTGGCCAAAAATTCATGAAAATTCTCAAAAAAATAAATGGCCATTTTTTAATTGGATAAAACGCCCTCTTTCGAACCGTGCTACTCAAAAAGCTGTACTACTTTTGTGAATCGAGATATTAGATTTTTTTCAAAATTTTGTGAGTCGAGGTATTCAATTTTGAAAAATCGAATTTCGGCCAAAAATACATGAAAATTCTCAAAAAAATAAATGGCCATTTTTTAATTGGAAAAAACGTCCTCTTTCGAACCGTGCTACTCAAAAAGCTGTACTACTTTTGTGAGTCGAGATATTCGATTTTTTTCAAAATTTTGTGAGTCGAGGTATTCAATTTTGAAAAATCAAATTTTGGCCAAAAATACATGAAAATTCTCAAAAAAATAAATGGCCATTTTTTAATTGGAAAAAACGTCCTCTTTCGAACCGTGCTACTCAAAAAGCTGTACTACTTTTGTGAGTCGAGATATTCGATTTTTTTCCAAATTTTGTGAGTCGAGGTATTCAATTTTGAAAAATCAAATTTTGGCCAAAAATACATGAAAATTATCAAAAAAATAAATGACCATTTTTTAATTGGAAAAAACGTCCTCTTTCGAACCGTGCTACTCAAAAAGCTGTACTACTTTTGTGAGTCGAGATATTCGATTTTATTCAAAATTTTGTGAGTCGAGGTATTCAATTTTGAAAAATCTAATTTTGGCCAAAAATACATGAAAATTCTCAAAAAAATAAATGGCCATTTTTTAATTGGAAAAAACGTCCTCTTTCGAACCGTGCTACTCAAAAAGCTGTACTACTTTTGTGAGTCGAGATATTCGATTTTTTTCAAAATTTTGTGAGTCGAGGTATTCAATTTTGAAAAATCAAATTTTGGCCAAGAATACATGAAAATTCTCAAAAAAATAAATGGCCATTTTTTAATTGGAAAAAACGTCCTCCTTCGAACCGTGCTACTCAAAAAGCTGTACTACTTTTGTGAGTCGAGATATTCGATTTTTTTCAAAATTTTGTGAGTCGAGGTATTCAATTTTGAAAAATCAAATTTTGGCCAAAAATACATGAAAATTCTCAAAAAAATAAATGGCCATTTTTTAATTGGAAAAAACGTCCTCTTTCGAACCGTGCTACTCAAAAAGCTGTACTACTTTTGTGGGTCGAGATATTCGATTTTTTTCAAAATTTTGTGAGCCGAGGTATTCAATTTTGAAAAATCAAATTTTGGCCAAAAATACATGAAAATTCTCAAAAAAATAAATGGCCATTTTTTAATTGGAAAAAACGTCCTCTTTCGAACCGTGCTACTCAAAAAGCTGTACTACTTTTGTGAGTCGAGATATTAGATTTTTTTCAAAATGTTGTGAGTCGAGGTATTCAATTTTAAAAAATCGAATTTTGGCCAAAAATTCATGAAAATTCTCAAAAAAATAAATGGTCATTTTTTAATTGGATAAAACGTCCTCTTTCGAACCGTGCTACTCAAAAAGCTGTACTACTTTTGTGAGTCGAGATATTCGATTTTTTTCAAAATTTTGTGAGTCGAGGTATTCAATTTTGAAAAATCGAATTTCGGCCAAAAATACATGAAAATTCTCAAAAAAATAAATGGCCATTTTTTAATTGGAAAAAAACGTCCTCTTTCGAACCGTGCTACTCAAAAAGCTGTACTACTTTTGTGAGTCGAGATATTCGATTTTTTTCAAAATTTTGTGAGTCGAGGTATTCAATTTTGAAAAATCAAATTTTGGCCAAAAATACATGAAAATTCTCAAAAAAATAAATGACCATTTTTTAATTGGAAAAAACGTCCTCTTTCGAACCGTGCTACTCAAAAAGCTGTACTACTTTTGTGAGTCGAGATATTCGATTTTTTCAAAATTTTGTGAGCCGAGGTATTCAATTTTGAAAAATCAAATTTTGGCCAAAAATACATGAAAATTCTCAAAAAAAAAATGGCCATTTTTTAATTGGAAAAAACGTCCTCTTTCGAACCGTGCTACTCAAAAAGCTGTACTACTTTTGTGAGTCGAGATATTCGATTTTTTCAAAATTTTGTGAGCCGAGGTATTCAATTTTGAGAAATCGAATTTTGGCCAAAAATACATGAAAATTCTCAAAAAAAAAATGGCCATTTTTTAATTGGAAAAAACGTCCTCTTTCGAACCGTGCTACTCAAAAAACTGTACTACTTTTGTGAATCGAGATATTCGATTTTTTTCAAAATTTTGTGAGTCGAGATATTCAATTTCGAAAAATCGAATTTCGGCCAAAAATACATGAAAATTCTCAAAAAAATAAATGGCCATTTTTTAATTGGAAAAAACGTCCTCTTTCGAACCGTGCTACTCAAAAAGCTGTACTACTTTTGTGAGTCGAGATATTCGATTTTTTTCAAAATTTTGTGAGTCGAGGTATTCAATTTTGAAAAATCAAATTTTGGCCAAAAATACATGAAAATTCTCAAAAAAATAAATGGCCATTTTTTAATTGGAAAAAACGTCCTCTTTCGAACCGTGCTACTCAAAAAGCTGTACTACTTTTGTGAGTCGAGATATTAGATTTTTTTCAAAATTTTGTGAGTCGAGGTATTCAATTTTGAAAAATCAAATTTTGGCCAAAAATACATGAAAATTCTCAAAAAATAAATGACCATTTTTTAATTGGAAAAAACGTCCTCTTTCGAACCGTGCTACTCAAAAAGCTGTACTACTTTTGTGAATCGAGATATTCGATTTTTTTCAAAATTTTGTGAGTCGAGGTATTCAATTTTGAAAAATCGAATTTCGGCCAAAAATACATGAAAATTCTCAAAAAAATAAATGGCCATTTTTTTAATTGGAAAAAACGTCCTCTTTTGAACCGTGCTACTCCAAAAGCTGTACTACTTTTGTGAGTCGAGATATTCGATTTTTTTCAAAATTTTGTGAGTCGAGGTATTCAATTTTGAAAAATCAAATTTTGGCCAAAAATACATGAAAATTCTCAAAAAAATAAATGGCCATTTTTTAATTGGAAAAAACGTCCTCTTTCGAACCGTGCTACTCAAAAAGCTGTACTACTTTTGTGAGTCGAGATATTCGATTTTTTTCAAAATTTTGTGAGTCGAGGTATTCAATTTTGAAAAATCAAATTTTGGCCAAAAATACATGAAAATTCTCAAAAAAATAAATGGCCATTTTGTAATTGGAAAAAACGTCCTCTTTCGAACCGTGCTACTCAAAAAGCTGTACTACTTTTGTGAGTCGAGATATTCGATTTTTTTCAAAATTTTGTGAGTCGAGGTATTCAATTTTGAAAAATCAAATTTTGGCCAAAAATACATGAAAATTCTCAAAAAAATAAATGGCCATTTTTAAATTGAAAAAAAACGTCCTCTTTCGAACCGTGCTACTCAAAAAGCTGTACTACTTTTGTGAGTCGAGATATTAGATTTTTTTCAAAATTTTGTGAGCCGAGGTATTCAATTTTGAAAAATCAAATTTTGGCCAAAAATACATGAAAATTCTCAAAAAAATAAATGGCCATTTTTTAATTGGAAAAAACGTCCTCTTTCGAACCGTGCCACTCCAAAAGCTGTACTACTTTTGTGAGTCGAGATATTCGATTTTTTTCAAAATTTTGTGAGCCGTGGTATTCAATTTTGAAAAATCAAATTTTGGCCAAAAATACATGAAAATTCTCAAAAAAATAAATGGCCATTTTTTAATTGGAAAAAACGTCCTCTTTCGAACCGTGCTACTCAAAAAGCTGTACTACTTTTGTGAGTCGAGATATTCGATTTTTTTCAAAATTTTGTGAGTCGAGGTATTCAATTTTGAAAAATCGAATTTTGGCCAAAAATACATGAAAATTCTCAAAAAAATAAATGGCCATTTTTTATTTGGAAAAAACGTCCTCTTTCGAACCGTGCTACTCAAAAAGCTGTACTACTTTTGTGAGTCGAGATATTCGATTTTTTTCAAAATGTTGTGAGTCGAGGTATTCAATTTTGAAAAATCAAATTTTGGCCAAAAATACATGAAAATTCTCAAAAAAATAAATGGCCATTTTTTAATTGGAAAAAACGTCCTCTTTCGAACCGTGCTACTCAAAAAGCTGTACTACTTTTGTGAGTCGAGATATTCGATTTTTTTCAAAATGTTGTGAGTCGAGGTATTCAATTTTGAAAAATCGAATTTTGGCCAAAAATTCATGAAAATTCTCAAAAAAATAAATGGCCATTTTTTAATTGGATAAAACGTCCTCTTTCGAACCGTGCTACTCAAAAAGCTGTACTACTTTTGTGAATCGAGATATTAGATTTTTTTCAAAATTTTGTGAGTCGAGGTATTCAATTTTGAAAAATCGAATTTCGGCCAAAAATACATGAAAATTCTCAAAAAAATAAATGGCCATTTTTTAATTGGAAAAAACGTCCTCTTTCGAACCGTGCTACTCAAAAAGCTGTACTACTTTTGTGAGTCGAGATATTCGATTTTTTTCAAAATTTTGTGAGTCGAGGTATTCAATTTTGAAAAATCAAATTTTGGCCAAAAATACATGAAAATTCTCAAAAAAATAAATGGCCATTTTTAAATTGAAAAAAACGTCCTCTTTCGAACCGTGCTACTCAAAAAGCTGTACTACTTTTGTGAGTCGAGATATTAGATTTTTTTCAAAATTTTGTGAGCCGAGGTATTCAATTTTGAAAAATCAAATTTTGGCCAAAAATACATGAAAATTCTCAAAAAAATAAATGGCTATTTTTTAATTGGAAAAAACGTCCTCTTTCGAACCGTGCTACTCCAAAAGCTGCACTACTTTTGTGAGTCGAGATATTCGATTTTTTTCAAAATTTTGTGAGCCGAGGTATTCAATTTTGAAAAATCAAATTTTGGCCAAAAATACATGAAAATTCTCAAAAAAATAAATGGCCATTTTTTAATTGGAAAAAACGTCCTCTTTCGAACCGTGCTACTCAAAAAGCTGTACTACTTTTGTGAGTCGAGATATTCGATTTTTTTCAAAATTTTGTGAGCCGAGGTATTCAATTTTGAAAAATCCAATTTTGGCCAAAAATACATGAAAATTCTCAAAAAAATAAATGGCCATTTTTTAATTGGAAAAAACGTCCTCTTTCGAACCGTGCTACTCAAAAAGCTGTACTACTTTTGTGAGTCGAGATATTCGATTTTATTCAAAATTTTGTGAGTCGAGGTATTCAATTTTGAAAAATCGAATTTTGGCCAAAAATACATGAAAATTCTCAAAAAAATAAATGGCCATTTTTTAATTGGAAAAAACGTCCTCTTTCGAACCGTGCTACTCAAAAAGCTGTACTACTTTTGTGAGTCGAGATATTCGATTTTATTCAAAATTTTGTAAGTAGAGGTATTCAATTTTGAAAAATCTAATTTTGGCCAAAAATACATGAAAATTCTCAAAAAAATAAATGGCCATTTTTTAATTGGAAAAAACGTCCTCTTTCGAACCGTGCTACTCAAAAAGCTGTACTACTTTTGTGAGTCGAGATATTCGATTTTTTTCAAAATGTTGTGAGTCGAGGTATACAATTTTGAAAAATCGAATTTTGGCCAAAAATTCATGAAAATTCTCAAAAAAA
This sequence comes from Sarcophaga subvicina, assembly GCA_936449025.2. Classification (NCBI taxonomy): domain Eukaryota; kingdom Metazoa; phylum Arthropoda; class Insecta; order Diptera; family Sarcophagidae; genus Sarcophaga; species Sarcophaga subvicina. Next base: position 21,688 of record CAKZFR020000148.1, on the reverse strand, counting down.
TAAATGGCCATTTTTTAATTGGATAAAACGTCCTCTTTCGAACCGTGCTACTCAAAAAGCTGTACTACTTTTGTGAATCGAGATATTCGATTTTTTTCAAAATTTTGTGAGTCGAGGTATTCAATTTTGAAAAATCGAATTTCGGCCAAAAATACATGAAAATTCTCAAAAAAATAAATGGCCATTTTTTAATTGGAAAAAAAGTCCTCTTTCGAACCGTGCTACTCAAAAAGCTGTACTACTTTTGTGAGTCGAGATATTCGATTTTATTCAAAATTTTGTGAGTCGAGGTATTCAATTTTGAAAAATCAAATTTTGGCCAAAAATACATGAAAATTCTCAAAAAAATAAATGGCCATTTTTTAATTGGAAAAAACGTCCTCTTTCGAACCGTGCTACTCAAAAAGCTGTACTACTTTTGTGAGTCGAGATATTCGATTTTTTTCAAAATTTTGTGAGCCGAGGTATTCAATTTTGAAAAATCAAATTTTGGCCAAAAATACATGAAAATTCTCAAAAAAATAAATGGCCATTTTTTAATTGAAAAAAACGTCCTCTTTCGAACCGTGCTACTCAAAAAGCTGTACTACTTTTGTGGGTCGAGATATTCGATTTTTTTCAAAATGTTGTGAGTCGAGGTATTCAATTTTGAAAAATCGAATTTTGGCCAAAAATTCATGAAAATTCTCAAAAAAATAAATGGCCATTTTTTAATTGGATAAAACGTCCTCTTTCGAACCGTGCTACTCAAAAAGCTGTACTACTTTTGTGAATCGAGATATTCGATTTTTTTCAAAATTTTGTGAGTCGAGGTATTCAATTTTGAAAAATCGAATTTCGGCCAAAAATACATGAAAATTCTCAAAAAAATAAATGGCCATTTTTTTAATTGGAAAAAACGTCCTCTTTCGAACCGTGCTACTCAAAAAGCTGTACTACTTTTGTGAGTCGAGATATTCGATTTTTTTCAAAATTTTGTGAGTCGAGGTATTCAATTTTGAAAAATCAAATTTTGCCCAAAAATACATGAAAATTCTCAAAAAAATAAATGGCCATTTTTTAATTGGAAAAAACGTCCTCTTTCGAACCGTGCTACTCAAAAAGCTGTACTACTTTTGTGAGTCGAGATATTCGATTTTTTTCAAAATTTTGTGAGCCGAGGTATTCAATTTTGAAAAATCGAATTTTGGCCAAAAATTCATGAAAATTCTCAAAAAAATAAATGGCCATTTTTTAATTGGATAAAACGTCCTCTTTCGAGCCGTGCTACTCAAAAAGCTGTACTACTTTTGTGAATCGAGATATTCGATTTTTTTCAAAATTTTGTGAGTCGAGGTATTCAATTTTGAAAAATCGAATTTCGGCCAAAAATACATGAAAATTCTCAAAAAAATAAATGGCCATTTTTAATTGGATAAAACGTCCTCTTTCGAGCCGTGCTACTCAAAAAGCTGTACTACTTTTGTGAATCGAGATATTCGATTTTTTTCAAAATTTTGTGAGTCGAGGTATTCAATTTTGAAAAATCGAATTTCGGCCAAAAATACATGAAAATTCTCAAAAAAATAAATGGCCATTTTTTTAATTGGAAAAAACGTCCTCTTTTGAACCGTGCTACTCAAAAAGCTGTACTACTTTTGTGAGTCGAGATATTCGATTTTTTTCAAAATTTTGTGAGTCGAGGTATTCAATTTTGAAAAATCAAATTTTGGCCAAAAATACATGAAAATTCTCAAAAAAATAAATGGCCATTTTTTAATTGGAAAAAACGTCCTCTTTCGAACCGTGCTACTCAAAAAGCTGTACTACTTTTGTGAGTCGAGATATTCGATTTTTTTCAAAATTTTGTGAGTCGAGGTATTCAATTTTGAAAAATCAAATTTTGGCCAAAAATACATGAAAATTCTCAAAAAAATAAATGGCCATTTTGTAATTGGAAAAAACGTCCTCTTTCGAACCGTGCTACTCAAAAAGCTGTACTACTTTTGTGAGTCGAGATATTCGATTTTTTTCAAAATTTTGTGAGTCGAGGTATTCAATTTTGAAAAATCAAATTTTGGCCAAAAATACATGAAAATTCTCAAAAAAATAAATGGCCATTTTTAAATTGAAAAAAACGTCCTCTTTCGAACCGTGCTACTCAAAAAGCTGTACTACTTTTGTGAGTCGAGATATTAGATTTTTTTCAAAATTTTGTGAGCCGAGGTATTCAATTTTGAAAAATCAAATTTTGGCCAAAAATACATGAAAATTCTCAAAAAAATAAATGGCCATTTTTTAATTGGAAAAAACGTCCTCTTTCGAACCGTGCTACTCAAAAAGCTGTACTACTTTTGTGAGTCGAGATATTCGATTTTTTTCAAAATTTTGTGAGTCGAGGTATTCAATTTTAAAAATCAAATTTTGGCCAAAAATACATGAAAATTCTCAAAAAAATAAATGGCCATTTTTTTAATTGGAAAAAACGTCCTCTTTTGAACCGTGCTACTCAAAAAGCTGTACTACTTTTGTGAGTCGAGATATTCGATTTTTTTCAAAATTTTGTGAGTCGAGGTATTCAATTTTGAAAAATCAAATTTTGGCCAAAAATACATGAAAATTCTCAAAAAAATAAATGGCCATTTTTTAATTGGAAAAAACGTCCTCTTTCGAACCGAGCTACTCAAAAAGCTGTACTACTTTTGTGAGTCGAGATATTCGATTTTTTTCAAAATTTTGTGAGTCGAGGTATTCAATTTTGAAAAATCAAATTTTGGCCAAAAATACATGAAAATTCTCAAAAAAATAAATGGCCATTTTGTAATTGGAAAAAACGTCCTCTTTCGAACCGTGCTACTCAAAAAGCTGTACTACTTTTGTGAGTCGAGATATTCGATTTTTTTCAAAATGTTGTGAGTCGAGGTATTCAATTTTGAAAAATCGAATTTTGGCCAAAAATTCATGAAAATTCTCAAAAAATAAATGGCCATTTTTTAATTGGATAAAACGTCCTCTTTCGAACCGTGCTACTCAAAAGGCTGTACTACTTTTGTGAATCGAGATATTCGATTTTTTTCAAAATTTTGTGAGTCGAGGTATTCAATTTTGAAAAATCGAATTTCGGCCAAAAATACATGAAAATTCTCAAAAAAATAAATGGCCATTTTTTTAATTGGAAAAAACGTCCTCTTTCGAACCGTGCTACTCAAAAAGCTGTACTACTTTTGTGAGTCGAGATATTCGATTTTTTTCAAAATTTTGTGAGTCGAGGTATTCAATTTTGAAAAATCAAATTTTGGCCAAAAATACATGAAAATTCTCAAAAAAATAAATGGCCATTTTTTAATTGGAAAAAACGTCCTCTTTCGAACCGTGCTACTCAAAAAGCTGTACTACTTTTGTGAGTCGAGATATTCGATTTTTTTCAAAATTTTGTGAGCCGAGGTATTCAATTTTGAAAAATTGAATTTTGGCCAAAAATACATGAAAATTCTCAAAAAAATAAATGGCCATTTATTAATTGGAAAAAACATCCTCTTTCGAACCGTGCTACTCAAAAAGCTGTACTACTTTTGTGAGTCGAGATATTCGATTTTTTTCAAAATTTTGTGAGTCAAGGTATTCAATTTTGAAAAATCGAATTTTGGCCAAAAATATATGAAAATTCTCCAAAAAATAAATGGCCATTTATTAATTGGAAAAAACGTCCTCTTTCGAACCGTGCTACTCAAAAAGCTGTACTACTTTTGTGAGTCGAGATATTTGATTTTTTTCAAAATTTTGTGAGTCGAGGTATTCAATTTTGAAAAATCGTATTTTGGCCAAAAATACATGAAAATTCTCAAAAAAATAAATGGCCATTTTTTAATTGGAAAAAACGTCCTCTTTCGAACCGTGCTACTCAAAAAGCTGTACTACTTTTGTGAGTCGAGATATTCGATTTTTTTCAAAATTTTGTGAGTCGAGGTATTCAATTTTGAAAAATCAAATTTTGGCCAAAAATACATGAAAATTCTCAAAAAAATAAATGGCCATTTTTTAATTGAAAAAAACGTCCTCTTTCGAACCGTGCTACTCAAAAAGCTGTACTACTTTTGTGAGTCGAGATATTCGATTTTTTTCAAAATTTTGTGAGTCGAGGTATTCAATTTTGAAAAATCAAATTTTGGCCAAAAATACATGAAAATTCTCAAAAAAATAAATGGCCATTTTGTAATTGGAAAAAACGTCCTCTTTCGAACCGTGCTACTCAAAAAGCTGTACTACTTTTGTGAGTCGAGATATTCGATTTTTTTCAAAATTTTGTGAGTCGAGGTATTCAATTTTGAAAAATCAAATTTTGGCCAAAAATACATGAAAATTCTCAAAAAAATAAATGGCCATTTTTAAATTGAAAAAAACGTCCTCTTTCGAACCGTGCTACTCAAAAAGCTGTACTACTTTTGTGAGTCGAGATATTAGATTTTTTTCAAAATTTTGTGAGCCGAGGTATTCAATTTTGAAAAATCAAATTTTGGCCAAAAATACATGAAAATTCTCAAAAAAATAAATGGCCATTTTTTAATTGGAAAAAACGTCCTCTTTCGAACCGTGCTACTCCAAAAGCTGTACTACTTTTGTGAGTCGAGATATTCGATTTTTTTCAAAATTTTGTGAGCCGAGGTATTCAATTTTGAAAAATCGAATTTCGGCCAAAAATACATGAAAATTCTCAAAAAAATAAATGGCCATTTTTTTAATTGGAAAAAACGTCCTCTTTTGAACCGTGCTACTCAAAAAGCTGTACTACTTTTGTGAGTCGAGATATTCGATTTTTTTCAAAATTTTGTGAGTCGAGGTATTCAATTTTGAAAAATCAAATTTTGGCCAAAAATACATGAAAATTCTCAAAAAAATAAATGGCCATTTTTTAATTGGAAAAAACGTCCTCTTTCGAACCGTGCTACTCAAAAAGCTGTACTACTTTTGTGAGTCGAGATATTCGATTTTTTTCAAAATTTTGTGAGTCGAGGTATTCAATTTTGAAAAATCAAATTTTGGCCAAAAATACATGAAAATTCTCAAAAAAATAAATGGCCATTTTGTAATTGGAAAAAACGTCCTCTTTCGAACCGTGCTACTCAAAAAGCTGTACTACTTTTGTGAGTCGAGATATTCGATTTTTTTCAAAATGTTGTGAGTCGAGGTATTCAATTTTGAAAAATCGAATTTTGGCCAAAAATTCATGAAAATTCTCAAAAAATAAATGGCCATTTTTTAATTGGATAAAACGTCCTCTTTCGAACCGTGCTACTCAAAAAGCTGTACTACTTTTGTGAATCGAGATATTCGATTTTTTTCAAAATTTTGTGAGTCGAGGTATTCAATTTTGAAAAATCGAATTTCGGCCAAAAATACATGAAAATTCTCAAAAAAATAAATGGCCATTTTTTTAATTGGAAAAAACGTCCTCTTTCGAACCGTGCTACTCAAAAAGCTGTACTACTTTTGTGAGTCGAGATATTCGATTTTTTTCAAAATTTTGTGAGTCGAGGTATTCAATTTTGAAAAATCAAATTTTGGCCAAAAATACATGAAAATTCTCAAAAAAATAAATGGCCATTTTTTAATTGAAAAAAACGTCCTCTTTCGAACCGTGCTACTCAAAAAGCTGTACTACTTTTGTGAGTCGAGATATTCGATTTTTTTCAAAATTTTGTGAGTCGAGGTATTCAATTTTGAAAAATCAAATTTTGGCCAAAAATACATGAAAATTCTCAAAAAAATAAATGGCCATTTTGTAATTGGAAAAAACGTCCTCTTTCGAACCGTGCTACTCAAAAAGCTGTACTACTTTTGTGAGTCGAGATATTCGATTTTTTTCAAAATTTTGTGAGTCGAGGTATTCAATTTTGAAAAATCAAATTTTGGCCAAAAATACATGAAAATTCTCAAAAAAATAAATGGCCATTTTTAAATTGAAAAAAACGTCCTCTTTCGAACCGTGCTACTCAAAAAGCTGTACTACTTTTGTGAGTCGAGATATTAGATTTTTTTCAAAATTTTGTGAGCCGAGGTATTCAATTTTGAAAAATCAAATTTTGGCCAAAAATACATGAAAATTCTCAAAAAAATAAATGGCCATTTTTTAATTGGAAAAAACGTCCTCTTTCGAACCGTGCTACTCCAAAAGCTGTACTACTTTTGTGAGTCGAGATATTCGATTTTTTTCAAAATTTTGTGAGCCGAGGTATTCAATTTTGAAAAATCGAATTTCGGCCAAAAATACATGAAAATTCTCAAAAAAATAAATGGCCATTTTTTTAATTGGAAAAAACGTCCTCTTTTGAACCGTGCTACTCAAAAAGCTGTACTACTTTTGTGAGTCGAGATATTCGATTTTTTTCAAAATTTTGTGAGTCGAGGTATTCAATTTTGAAAAATCAAATTTTGGCCAAAAATACATGAAAATTCTCAAAAAAATAAATGGCCATTTTTTAATTGGAAAAAACGTCCTCTTTCGAACCGTGCTACTCAAAAAGCTGTACTACTTTTGTGAGTCGAGATATTCGATTTTTTTCAAAATTTTGTGAGTCGAGGTATTCAATTTTGAAAAATCAAATTTTGGCCAAAAATACATGAAAATTCTCAAAAAAATAAATGGCCATTTTGTAATTGGAAAAAACGTCCTCTTTCGAACCGTGCTACTCAAAAAGCTGTACTACTTTTGTGAGTCGAGATATTCGATTTTTTTCAAAATGTTGTGAGTCGAAGTATTCAATTTTGAAAAATCGAATTTTGGCCAAAAATTCATGAAAATTCTCAAAAAATAAATGGCCATTTTTTAATTGGATAAAACGTCCTCTTTCGAACCGTGCTACTCAAAAAGCTGTACTACTTTTGTGAATCGAGATATTCGATTTTTTTCAAAATTTTGTGAGTCGAGGTATTCAATTTTGAAAAATCGAATTTCGGCCAAAAATACATGAAAATTCTCAAAAAAATAAATGGCCATTTTTTTAATTGGAAAAAACGTCCTCTTTCGAACCGTGCTACTCAAAAAGCTGTACTACTTTTGTGAGTCGAGATATTCGATTTTTTTCAAAATTTTGTGAGTCGAGGTATTCAATTTTGAAAAATCAAATTTTGGCCAAAAATACATGAAAATTCTCAAAAAAATAAATGGCCATTTTTTAATTGGAAAAAACGTCCTCTTTCGAACCGTGCTACTCAAAAAGCTGTACTACTTTTGTGAGTCGAGATATTCGATTTTTTTCAAAATTTTGTGAGCCGAGGTATTCAATTTTGAAAAATCGAATTTTGGCCAAAAATTCATGAAAATTCTCAAAAAAATAAATGGCCATTTTTTAATTGGATAAAACGTCCTCTTTCGAGCCGTGCTACTCAAAAAGCTGTACTACTTTTGTGAATCGAGATATTCGATTTTTTTCAAAATTTTGTGAGTCGAGGTATTCAATTTTGAAAAATCGAATTTCGGCCAAAAATACATGAAAATTCTCAAAAAAATAAATGGCCATTTTTTTAATTGGAAAAAACGTCCTCTTTTGAACCGTGCTATTCAAAAAGCTGTACTACTTTTGTGAGTCGAGATATTCGATTTTTTTCAAAATTTTGTGAGTCGAGGTATTCAATTTTGAAAAATCAAATTTTGGCCAAAAATACATGAAAATTCTCAAAAAAATAAATGGCCATTTTTTAATTGGAAAAAACGTCCTCTTTCGAACCGTGCTACTCAAAAAGCTGTACTACTTTTGTGAGTCGAGATATTCGATTTTTTTCAAAATTTTGTGAGTCGAGGTATTCAATTTTGAAAAATCAAATTTTGGCCAAAAATACATATAAATTCTCAAAAAAATAAATGGCCATTTTGTAATTGGAAAAAACGTCCTCTTTCGAACCGTGCTACTCAAAAAGCTGTACTACTTTTGTGAGTCGAGATATTCGATTTTTTTCAAAATTTTGTGAGTCGAGGTATTCAATTTTGAAAAATCAAATTTTGGCCAAAAATACATGAAAATTCTCAAAAAAATAAATGGCCATTTTTAAATTGAAAAAAACGTCCTCTTTCGAACCGTGCTACTCAAAAAGCTGTACTACTTTTGTGAGTCGAGATATTAGATTTTTTTCAAAATTTTGTGAGCCGAGGTATTCAATTTTGAAAAATCAAATTTTGGCCAAAAATACATGAAAATTCTCAAAAAAATAAATGGCCATTTTTTAATTGGAAAAAACGTCCTCTTTCGAACCGTGCTACTCCAAAAGCTGTACTACTTTTGTGAGTCGAGATATTCGATTTTTTTCAAAATTTTGTGAGCCGAGGTATTCAATTTTGGAAAATCAAATTTTGGCCAAAAATACATGAAAATTCTCAAAAAAATAAATGGCAATTTTTTAATTGGAAAAAACGTCCTCTTTCGAACCGTGCTACTCAAAAAGCTGTACTACTTTTGTGAGCCGAGATATTCGATTTTTTTCAAAATTTTGTGAGCCGAGGTATTCAATTTTGAAAAATCCAATTTTGGCCAAAAATACATGAAAATTCTCAAAAAAATAAATGGCCATTTTTTAATTGGAAAAAACGTCCTCTTTCGAACCGTGCTACTCAAAAAGCTGTACTACTTTTGTGAGTCGAGATATTCGATTTTTTTCAAAATTTTGTGAGTCGAGGTATTCAATTTTAAAAATCAAATTTTGGCCAAAAATACATGAAAATTCTCAAAAAAATAAATGACAATTTTTTAATTGGAAAAAACGTCCTCTTTCGAACCGTGCTACTCAAAAAGCTGTACTACTTTTGTGAGTCGAGATATTCGATTTTATTCAAAATTTTGTGAGTCGAGGTATTCAATTTTGAAAAATCGAATTTTGGCCAAAAATACATGAAAATTCTCAAAAAAATAAATGGCCATTTTTTAATTGGAAAAAACGTCCTCTTTCGAACCGTGCTACTCAAAAAGCTGTACTACTTTTGTGAGTCGAGATATTCGATTTTTTTCAAAATGTTGTGAGTCGAGGTATTCAATTTTGAAAAATCGAATTTTGGCCAAAAATTCATGAAAATTCTCAAAAAAATAAATGGCCATTTTTTAATTGGATAAAACGTCCCTTTTCGAACCGTGCTACTCAAAAAGCTGTACTACTTTTGTGAATCGAGATATTCAATTTTTTTCAAAATTTTGTGAGTCGAGGTATTCAATTTTGAAAAATCAAATTTTGGCCAAAAATACATGAAAATTCTCAAAAAAATAAATGGCCATTTTTTAATTGGAAAAAACGTCCTCTTTCGAACCGTGCTACTCAAAAAGCTGTACTACTTTTGTGAGTCGAGATATTCGATTTTTTTCAAAATGTTGTGAGTCGAGGTATTCAATTTTGAAAAATCGAATTTTGGCCAAAAATTCATGAAAATTCTCAAAAAAATAAATGGCCATTTTTTAATTGGATAAAACGTCCTCTTTCGAACCGTGCTACTCAAAAAGCTGTACTACTTTTGTGAATCGAGATATTAGATTTTTTTCAAAATTTAGTGAGTCGAGGTATTCAATTTTGAAAAATCGAATTTCGGCCAAAAATACATGCAAATTCTCAAAAAAAATAAATGGCCATTTTTTAATTGGAAAAAACGTCCTCTTTCGAACCGTGCTACTCAAAAAGCTGTACTACTTTTGTGAGTCGAGATATTCGATTTTTTTCAAAATTTTGTGAGTCGAGGTATTCAATTTTGAAAAATCAAATTTTGGCCAAAAATACATGAAAATTCTCAAAAATTTAAATGGCCATTTTTAAATTGAAAAAAACGTCCTCTTTCGAACCGTGCTACTCAAAAAGCTGTACTACTTTTGTGAGTCGAGATATTAGATTTTTTTCAAAATTTTGTGAGCCGAGGTATTCAATTTTGAAAAATCAAATTTTGGCCAAAAATACATGAAAATTCTCAAAAAAATAAATGGCCATTTTTTAATTGGAAAAAACGTCCTCTTTCGAACCGTGCTACTCCAAAAGCTGCACTACTTTTGTGAGTCGAGATATTCGATTTTTTTCAAAATTTTGTGAGCCGAGGTATTCAATTTTGAAAAATCAAATTTTGGCCAAAAATACATGAAAATTCTCAAAAAAATAAATGGCCATTTTTTAATTGGAAAAATCGTCCTCTTTCGAACCGTGCTACTCAAAAAGCTGTACTACTTTTGTGAGTCGAGATATTCGATTTTTTTCAAAATTTTGTGAGCCGAGGTATTCAATTTTGAAAAATCCAATTTTGGCCAAAAATACATGAAAATTCTCAAAAAAATAAATGGCCATTTTTTAATTGGAAAAAACGTCCTCTTTCGAACCGTGCTACTCAAAAAGCTGTACTACTTTTGTGAGTCGAGATATTCGATTTTTTTCAAAATTTTGTGAGTCGAGGTATTCAATTTTAAAAATCAAATTTTGGCCAAAAATACATGAAAATTCTCAAAAAAATAAATGACAATTTTTTAATTGGAAAAAACGTCCTCTTTCGAACCGTGCTACTCAAAAAGCTGTACTACTTTTGTGAGTCGAGATATTCGATTTTATTCAAAATTTTGTGAGTCGAGGTATTCAATTTTGAAAAATCGAATTTTGGCCAAAAATACATGAAAATTCTCAAAAAAATAAATGGCCATTTTTTAATTGGAAAAAACGTCCTCTTTCGAACCGTGCTACTCAAAAAGCTGTACTACTTTTGTGAGTCGAGATATTCGATTTTTTTCAAAATGTTGTGAGTCGAGGTATTCAATTTTGAAAAATCGAATTTTGGCCAAAAATTCATGAAAATTCTCAAAAAAATAAATGGCCATTTTTTAATTGGATAAAACGTCCCTTTTCGAACCGTGCTACTCAAAAAGCTGTACTACTTTTGTGAATCGAGATATTCAATTTTTTTCAAAATTTTGTGAGTCGAGGTATTCAATTTTGAAAAATCAAATTTTGGCCAAAAATACATGAAAATTCTCAAAAAAATAAATGGCCATTTTTTAATTGGAAAAAACGTCCTCTTTCGAACCGTGCTACTCAAAAAGCTGTACTACTTTTGTGAGTCGAGATATTCGATTTTTTTCAAAATGTTGTGAGTCGAGGTATTCAATTTTGAAAAATCGAATTTTGGCCAAAAATTCATGAAAATTCTCAAAAAAATAAATGGCCATTTTTTAATTGGATAAAACGTCCTCTTTCGAACCGTGCTACTCAAAAAGCTGTACTACTTTTGTGAATCGAGATATTAGATTTTTTTCAAAATTTAGTGAGTCGAGGTATTCAATTTTGAAAAATCGAATTTCGGCCAAAAATACATGAAAATTCTCAAAAAAATAAATAGCCATTTTTTAATTGGAAAAAACGTCCTCTTTCGAACCGTGCTACTCAAAAAGCTGTACTACTTTTGTGAGTCGAGATATTCGATTTTTTTCAAAATTTTGTGAGTCGAGGTATTCAATTTTGAAAAATCAAATTTTGGCCAAAAATACATGAAAATTCTCAAAAATTTAAATGGCCATTTTTAAATTGAAAAAAACGTCCTCTTTCGAACCGTGCTACTCAAAAAGCTGTACTACTTTTGTGAGTCGAGATATTAGATTTTTTTCAAAATTTTGTGAGCCGAGGTATTCAATTTTGAAAAATCAAATTTTGGCCAAAAATACATGAAAATTCTCAAAAAAATAAATGGCCATTTTTTAATTGGAAAAAACGTCCTCTTTCGAACCGTGCTACTCCAAAAGCTGCACTACTTTTGTGAGTCGAGATATTCGATTTTTTTCAAAATTTTGTGAGCCGAGGTATTCAATTTTGAAAAATCAAATTTTGGCCAAAAATACATGAAAATTCTCAAAAAAATAAATGGCCATTTTTTAATTGGAAAAATCGTCCTCTTTCGAACCGTGCTACTCAAAAAGCTGTACTACTTTTGTGAGTCGAGATATTCGATTTTTTTCAAAATTTTGTGAGCCGAGGTATTCAATTTTGAAAAATCCAATTTTGGCCAAAAATACATGAAAATTCTCAAAAAAATAAATGGCCATTTTTTAATTGGAAAAAACGTCCTCTTTCGAACCGTGCTACTCAAAAAGCTGTACTACTTTTGTGAGTCGAGATATTCGATTTTTTTCAAAATTTTGTGAGTCGAGGTATTCAATTTTAAAAATCAAATTTTGGCCAAAAATACATGAAAATTCTCAAAAAAATAAATGACAATTTTTTAATTGGAAAAAACGTCCTCTTTCGAACCGTGCTACTCAAAAAGCTGTACTACTTTTGTGAGTCGAGATATTCGATTTTATTAAAAATTTTGTGAGTCGAGGTATTCAATTTTGAAAAATCGAATTTTGGCCAAAAATACATGAAAATTCTCAAAAAAATAAATGGCCATTTTTTAATTGGAAAAAACGTCCTCTTTCGAACCGTGCTACTCAAAAAGCTGTACTACTTTTGTGAGTCGAGATATTCGATTTTTTTCAAAATGTTGTGAGTCGAGGTATTCAATTTTGAAAAATCGAATTTTGGCCAAAAATTCATGAAAATTCTCAAAAAAATAAATGGCCATTTTTTAATTGGATAAAACGTCCCTTTTCGAACCGTGCTACTCAAAAAGCTGTACTACTTTTGTGAATCGAGATATTAAATTTTTTTCAAAATTTTGTGAGTCGAGGTATTCAATTTTGAAAAATCAAATTTTGGCCAAAAATACATGAAAATTCTCAAAAAAATAAATGGCCATTTTTTAATTGGAAAAAACGTCCTCTTTCGAACCGTGCTACTCAAAAAGCTGTACTACTTTTGTGAGTCGAGATATTCGATTTTTTTCAAAATGTTGTGAGTCGAGGTATTCAATTTTGAAAAATCGAATTTTGGCCAAAAATTCATGAAAATTCTCAAAAAAATAAATGGCCATTTTTTAATTGGATAAAACGTCCTCTTTCGAACCGTGCTACTCAAAAAGCTGTACTACTTTTGTGAATCGAGATATTCGATTTTTTTCAAAATTTTGTGAGTCGAGGTATTCAATTTTGAAAAATCAAATTTTGGCCAAAAATACATGAAAATTCTCAAAAAAATAAATGGCCATTTTTTAATTGGAAAAAACGTCCTCTTTCGAACCGTGCTACTCAAAAAGCTGTACTACTTTTGTGAGTCGAGATATTCGATTTTTTTCCAAATTTTGTGAGTCGAGGTATTCAATTTTGAAAAATCAAATTTTGGCCAAAAATACATGAAAATTATCAAAAAAATAAATGACCATTTTTTAATTGGAAAAAACGTCCTCTTTCGAACCGTGCTACTCAAAAAGCTGTACCACTTTTGTGAGTCGAGATATTCGATTTTATTCAAAATTTTGTGAGTCGAGGTATTCAATTTTGAAAAATCGAATTTTGGCCAAAAATACATGAAAATTCTCAAAAAAATAAATGGCCATTTTTTAATTGGAAAAAACGTCCTCTTTCGAACCGTGCTACTCAAAAAGCTGTACTACTTTTGTGAGTCGAGATATTCGATTTTTTTCAAAATTTTGTGAGTCGAGGTATTCAATTTTGAAAAATCAAATTTTGGCCAAAAATACATGAAAATTCTCAAAAAAATAAATGGCCATTTTTTAATTGGAAAAAACGTCCTCCTTCGAACCGTGCTCCTCAAAAAGCTGTACTACTTTTGTGAGTCGAGATATTCGATTTTTTTCAAAATTTTGTGAGTCGAGGTATTCAATTTTGAAAAATCAAATTTTGGCCAAAAATACATGAAAATTCTCAAAAAAATAAATGGCCATTTTTTAATTGGAAAAAACGTCCTCTTTCGAACCGTGCTACTCAAAAAGCTGTACTACTTTTGTGAGTCGAGATATTCGATTTTTTTCAAAATTTTGTGAGCCGAGGTATTCAATTTTGAAAAATCAAATTTTGGCCAAAAATACATGAAAATTCTCAAAAAAATAAATGGCCATTTTTTAATTGGAAAAAATGTCCTCTTTCGAACCGTGCTACTCAAAAAGCTGTACTACTTTTGTGAGTCGAGATATTCGATTTTTTTCAAAATGTTGTGAGTCGAGGTATTCAATTTTAAAAAATCGAATTTTGGCCAAAAATTCATGAAAATTCTCAAAAAAATAAATGGCCATTTTTTAATTGGATAAAACGTCCTCTTTCGAACCGTGCTACTCAAAAAACTGTACTACTTTTGTGAGTCGAGATATTCGATTTTTTTCAAAATTTTGTGAGTCGAGGTATTCAATTTTGAAAAATCGAATTTCGGCCAAAAATACATGAAAATTCTCAAAAAAATAAATGGCCATTTTTTAATTGGAAAAAACGTCCTCTTTCGAACCGTGCTACTCAAAAAGCTGTACTACTTTTGTGAGTCGAGATATTCGATTTTTTTCAAAATTTTGTGAGTCGAGGTATTCAATTTTGAAAAATCAAATTTTGGCCAAAAATACATGAAAATTCTCAAAAAAATAAATGACCATTTTTTAATTGGAAAAAACGTCCTCTTTCGAACCGTGCTACTCAAAAAGCTGTACTACTTTTGTGAGTCGAGATATTCGATTTTTTCAAAATTTTGTGAGCCGAGGTATTCAATTTTGAAAAATCGAATTTTGGGCAAAAATACATGAAAATTCTCAAAAAAAAAATGGCCATTTTTTAATTGGAAAAAACGTCCTCTTTCGAACCGTGCTACTCAAAAAACTGTACTACTTTTGTGAATCGAGATATTCGATTTTTTTCAAAATTTTGTGAGTCGAGATATTCAATTTTGAAAAATCGAATTTCGGCCAAAAATACATGAAAATTCTCAAAAAAATAAATGGCCATTTTTTAATTGGAAAAAACGTCCTCTTTCGAACCGTGCTACTCAAAAAGCTGTACTACTTTTGTGAATCGAGATATTCGATTTTTTTCAAAATTTTGTGAGTCGAGGTATTCAATTTTGAAAAATCAAATTTTGGCCAAAAATACATGAAAATTCTCAAAAAAATAAATGGCCATTTTTTAATTGGAAAAAACGTCCTCTTTCGAACCGTGCTACTCAAAAAGCTGTACTACTTTTGTGAGTCGAGATATTAGATTTTTTTCAAAATTTTGTGAGTCGAGGTATTCAATTATGAAAAATCAAATTTTGGCCAAAAATACATGAAAATTCTCAAAAAAATAAATGACCATTTTTTAATTGGAAAAAACGTCCTCTTTCGAACCGTGCTACTCAAAAAGCTGTATTACTTTTGTGAGTCGAGATATTCGATTTTATTCAAAATTTTGTAAGTCGAGGTATTCAATTTTGAAAAATCTAATTTTGGCCAAAAATACATGAAAATTCTCAAAAAAATAAATGGCCATTTTTTAATTGGAAAAACGTCCTCTTTCGAACCGTGCTACTCAAAAAGCTGTACTACTTTTGTGAGTCGAGATATTCGATTTTTTTCAAAATTTTGTGAGTCGAGGTATTCAATTTTGAAAAATCAAATTTTGGCCAAAAATACATGAAAATTCTCAAAAAAATAAATGGCCATTTTTTAATTGGAAAAAACGTCCTCTTTCGAACCGTGCTACTCAAAAAGCTGTACTACTTTTGTGAGTCGAGATATTCGATTTTTTTCAAAATTTTGTGAGTCGAGGTATTCAATTTTGAAAAATCAAATTTTGGCCAAAATAACATGAAAATTCTCAAAAAAATAAATTACCATTTTTTAATTGGAAAAAAAAGTCCTTTTTCGAACCGTGCTACTCAAAAAGCTGTACTACTTTTGTGAGTCGAGATATTCGATTTTTTTCAAAATTTTGTGAGTCGAGGTATTCAATTTTGAAAAATCAAATTTTGGCCAAAAATACATGAAAATTCTCAAAAAAATAAATGGCCATTTTTTAATTGGAAAAAACGTCCTCTTTCGAACCGTGCTACTCAAAAAGCTGTACTACTTATGTGAGTCGAGATATTCGATTGTTTTCAAAATTTTGTGAGTCGAGGTATTCAATTTTGAAAAATCAAATTGTGGCCAAAAATACATGAAAATTCTCAAAAAAAAAAATGACCATTTTTTAATTGGAAAAAACGTCCTCTTTCGAACCGTGCTACTCAAAAAGCTGTACTACTTTTGTGAGTCGAGATATTCGATTTTTTTCAAAATTTTGTGAGCCGAGGTATTCAATTTTGAAAAATCGAATTTTGGCCAAAAATACATGAAAATTCTCAAAAAAAAAATGGCCATTTTTTAATTGGAAAAAACGTCCCCTTTCGAACCGTGCTACTCAAAAAGCTGTACTACTTTTGTGAGTCGAGATATTCGATTTTTTTCAAAATTTTGTGAGTTGAGGTATTCAATTTTGAAAAATCCAATTTTGGCCAAAAATACATGAAAATTCTCAAAAAAATAAATGGCCATTTTTTAATTGGAAAAAACGTCCTCTTTCGAACCGTGCTACTCAAAAAGCTGTACTACTTTTGTGAGTCGAGATATTCGATTTTTTTCAAAATTTTGTGAGTCGAGGTATTCAATTTTGAAAAATCGAATTTCGGCCAAAAATACATGAAAATTCTCAAAAAAATAAATGGCCATTTTTTAATTGGAAAAAACGTCCTCTTTCGAACCGTGCTACTCAAAAAGCTGTACTACTTTTGTGAGTCGAGATATTCGATTTTTTTCAAAATTTTGTGAGTCGAGGTATTCAATTTTGAAAAATAAAATTTTGGCCAAAAATACATGAAAATTCTCAAAAAAATAAATGGCCATTTTTTAATTGGAAAAAACGTCCTCTTTCGAACCGTGCTACTCAAAAAGCTGTACTACTTTTGTGAGTCGAGATATTCGATTTTTTTCAAAATTTTGTGAGTCGAGGTATTCAATTTTGAAAAATCGAATTTCGGCCAAAAATACATGAAAATTCTCAAAAAAATAAATGGCCATTTTTTAATTGGAAAAAACGTCCTCTTTCGAACCGTGCTACTCAAAAAGCTGTACTACTTTTGTGAGTCGAGATATTCGATTTTTTTCAAAATTTTGTGAGTCGAGGTATTCAATTTTGAAAAATCAAATTTTGGCCAAAAATACATGAAAATTCTCAAAAAAGTAAATGGCCATTTTTTAATTGGATAAAACGTCCTCTTTCGAACCGTGCTACTCAAAAAGCTGTACTACTTTTGTGAGTCGAGATATTCGATTTTTTTCAAAATTTTGTGAGTCGAGGTATTCAATTTTGAAAAATCAAATTTTGGCCAAAAATACATGAAAATTCTCAAAAAAATAAATGGCCATTTTTTAATTGGAAAAAACGTCCTCTTTCGAACCGTGCTACTCAAAAAGCTGTACTTCTTTTGTGAGTCGAGATATTTGATTTTTTTCAAAATTTTGTGAGCCGAGGTATTCAATTTTGAAAAATCAAATTTTGGCCAAAAATACATGAAAATTCTCAAAAAAATAAATGGCCATTTTTTAATTGGAAAAAACGTCCTCTTTCGAACCGTGCTACTCAAAAAGCTGTACTACTTTTGTGAGTCGAGATATTCGATTTTTTTCAAAATTTTGTGAGCCGAGGTATTCAATTTTGAAAAATCAAATTTTGGCCAAAAATACATGAAAATTCTCAAAAAAATAAATGGCCATTTTTTAATTGGAAAAAACGTCCTCTTTCGAATCGTGCTACTCAAAAAGCTGTACTACTTTTGTGAGTCGAGATATTCGATTTTTTTCAAAATTTTGTGAGTCGATGTATTCAATTTTGAAAAATCAAATTTTGGCCAAAATAACATGAAAATTCTCAAAAAAATAAATGACCATTTTTTAATTGGAAAAAAACGTCCTCTTTCGAACCGTGCTACTCAAAAAGCTGTACTACTTTTGTGAGTCGAGATATTCGATTTTTTTCAAAATTTTGTGAGTCGAGGTATTCAATTTTGAAAAATCAAATTTTGGCCAAAAATACATGAAAATTCTCAAAAAAATAAATGACCATTTTTTAATTGGAAAAAACGTCCTCTTTCGAACCGTGCTACTCAAAAAGCTGTACTACTTTTGTGAGTCGATATATTCGATTTTTTTCAAAATTTTGTGAGTCGAGGTATTCAATTTTGAAAAATCGAATTTTGGCCAAAAATACATGAAAATTCTCAAAAAAATAAATGGCCATTTTTTAATTGGAAAAAACGTCCTCTTTCGAACCGTGCTACTCAAAAAGCTGTACTACTTTTGTGAGTCGAGATATTCGATTTTTTTCAAAATTTTGTGAGTCGAGGTATTCAGTTTTGAAAAATCAAATTTTGGCCAAAAATACATGAAAATTCTCAAAAAAATAAATGGCCATTTTTTAATTGGAAAAAACGTCCTCTTTCGAACAGTGCTACTCAAAAAGCTGTACTACTTTTGTGAGTCGAGATATTCGATTTTTTTCAAAATTTTGTGAGTCGAGGTATTCAATTTTGTAAAATCAAATTTTGGCCAAAAATACATGAAAATTCTCAAAAAAATAAATGGCCATTTTTTAATTGGAAAAAACGTCCTCTTTCGAACCGTGCTACTCAAAAAGCTGTACTACTTATGTGAGTCGAGATATTCGATTGTTTTCAAAATTTTGTGAGTCGAGGTATTCAATTTTGAAAAATCAAATTTTGGACAAAAATACATGAAAATTCTCAAAAAAATAAATGACCATTTTTTAATTGGAAAAAACGTCCTCTTTCGAACCGTGCTACTCAAAAAGCTGTACTACTTTTGTGAGTCGAGATATTAGATTTTTTTCAAAATTTTGTGAGCCGAGGTATTCAATTTTGAAAAATCGAATTTTGGCCAAAAATACATGAAAATTCTCAAAAAAATATGGCCATTTTTTAATTGGAAAAAACGTCCTCTTTCGAACCGTGCTACTCAAAAAGCTGTACTACTTTTGTGAGTCGAGATATTCGATTTTTTCAAAATTTTGTGAGTCGAGGTATTCAATTTTGAAAAATCCAATTTTGGCCAAAAATACATCAAAATTCTCAAAAAAATAAATGGCCATTTTTTAATTGGAAAAAACGTCCTCTTTCGAACCGTGCTACTCAAAAAGCTGTACTACTTTTGTGAGTCGAGATATTCGATTTTTTTCAAAATTTTGTGAGTCGAGGTATTCAATTTTAAAAATCAAATTTTGGCCAAAAATACATGAAAATTCTCAAAAAAATAAATGACCATTTTTTAATTGGAAAAAACGTCCTCTTTCGAACCGTGCTACTCAAAAAGCTGTACTACTTTTGTGAGTCGAGATATTCGATTTTATTCAAAATTTTGTGAGTCGAGGTATTCAATTTTGAAAAATCAAATTTTGGCCAAAAATACATGAAAATTCTCAAAAAAATAAATGGCCATTTTTTAATTGGAAGAAACGTCCTCTTTCGAACCGTGCTACTCAAAAAGCTGTACTACTTTTGTGAGTCGAGATATTCGATTTTTTTCAAAATTTTGTGAGTCGAGGTATTCAATTTTGAAAAATCAAATTTTGGCCAAAAATACATGAAAATTCTCAAAAAAATAAATGGCCATTTTTTAATTGGAAAAAACGTCCTCTTTCGAACCGTGCTACTCAAAAAGCTGTACTACTTTTGTGAATCGAGATATTCGATTTTTTTCAAAATTTTGTGAGTCGAGGTATTCAATTTTGAAAAATCAAATTTTGGCCAAAAATACATGAAAGTTCTCAAAAAAATAAATGGCCATTTTTTAATTGGAAAAAACGTCCTCTTTCGAACCGTGCAACTCAAAAAGCTGTACTACTTTTGTGAGTCGAGATATTCGATTTTTTTCAAAATTTTGTGAGTCGAGGTATTCAATTTTGAAAAATCAAATTTTGGCCAAAAATACATGAAAATTCTCAAAAAAATAAATGGCCATTTTTTAATTGGAAAAAACGTCCTCTTTCGAACCGTGCTACTCAAAAAGCTGTACTACTTTTGTGAGTCGAGATATTCGATTTTTTTCAAAATGTTGTGAGTCGAGGTATTCAATTTTGAAAAATCGAATTTTGGCCAAAAATTCATGAAAATTCTCAAAAAAATAAATGGCCATTTTTTAATTGGAAAAAACGTCCTCTTTCGAACCGTGCTACTCAAAAAGCTGTACTACTTTTGTGAATCGAGATATTCGATTTTTTTCAAAATTTTGTGAGTCGAGGTATTCAATTTTGAAAAATCGAATTTCGGCCAAAAATACATAAAAATTCTCAAAAAAATAAATGGCCATTTTTTAATTGGAAAAAACGTCCTCTTTCGAACCGTGCTACTCAAAAAGCTGTACTACTTTTGTGAGTCGAGATATTCGATTTTTTTCAAAATTTTGTGAGTCGAGGTATTCAATTTTGAAAAATCAAATTTTGGCCAAAAATACATGAAAATTCTCAAAAAAATAAATGGCCATTTTTTAATTGGAAAAAACGTCCTCTTTCGAACCGTGCTACTCAAAAAGCTGTACTACTTTTGTGAGTCGAGATATTCGATTTTTTTCAAAATTTTGTGAGCCGAGGTATTCAATTTTGAAAAATCAAATTTTGGCCAAAAATACATGAAAATTCTCAAAAAAATAAATGGCCATTTTTTAATTGGAAAAAACGTCCTCTTTCGAACCGTGCTACTCAAAAAGCTGTACTACTTTTGTGAATCGAGATATTCGATTTTTTTCAAAATTTTGTGAGTCGAGGTATTCAATTTTGAAAAATCAAATTTTGGCCAAAAATACATGAAAATTCTCAAAAAAATAAATGGCCATTTTTTAATTGGAAAAAACGTCCTCTTTCGAACCGTGCAACTCAAAAAGCTGTACTACTTTTGTGAGTCGAGATATTCGATTTTTTTCAAAATTTTGTGAGTCGAGGTATTCAATTTTGAAAAATCAAATTTTGGCCAAAAATACATGAAAATTCTCAAAAAAATAAATGGCCATTTTTTAATTGGAAAAAACGTCCTCTTTCGAACCGTGCTACTCAAAAAGCTGTACTACTTTTGTGAGTCGAGATATTCGATTTTTTTCAAAATGTTGTGAGTCGAGGTATTCAATTTTGAAAAATCGAATTTTGGCCAAAAATTCATGAAAATTCTCAAAAAAATAAATGGCCATTTTTTAATTGGAAAAAACGTCCTCTTTCGAACCGTGCTACTCAAAAAGCTGTACTACTTTTGTGAATCGAGATATTCGATTTTTTTCAAAATTTTGTGAGTCGAGGTATTCAATTTTGAAAAATCGAATTTCGGCCAAAAATACATGAAAATTCTCAAAAAAATAAATGGCCATTTTTTAATTGGAAAAAACGTCCTCTTTCGAACCGTGCTACTCAAAAAGCTGTACTACTTTTGTGAGTCGAGATATTCGATTTTTTTCAAAATTTTGTGAGTCGAGGTATTCAATTTTGAAAAATCGAATTTTGGCCAAAAATACATGAAAATTCTCAAAAAAATAAATGGCCATTTTTTAATTGGAAAAAACGTCCTCTTTCGAACCGTGCTACTCAAAAAGCTGTACTACTTATGTGAGTCGAGATATTCGATTGTTTTCAAAATTTTGTGAGTCGAGGTATTCAATTTTGAAAAATCAAATTGTGGCCAAAAATACATGAAAATTCTCAAAAAAATAAATGACCATTTTTTAATTGGAAAAAACGTCCTCTTTCGAACCGTGCTACTCAAAAAGCTGTACTACTTTTGTGAGTCGAGATATTCGATTTTTTTCAAAATTTTGTGAGCCGAG
>CAKZFR020000147.1:0-189751 GCA_936449025.2 Sarcophaga subvicina | reverse complement strand
CAGGCGGTTCCATCGTTTGATAAGACTTAAACTTTCAATTGGTGGTTCTTCTGGAGCTTCAGGCGGAGCAATAAGTGGCGCACCTCTCAAAAAATGACCTGGTGTCAAGGGAAGTAATTCTTCAGGATTTTCAGTTAGTGGTGACATCGGTCGTGAATTCAATACTGCTTCAACTCGAATTAACAATGTGCTGAACTCTTCGTATGTAAATTTCAAATTACCTGCGACTTTTTTAAGATGCGTTTTCATACTCTTTACGGCAGCCTCCCAGAGGCCACCCATGTGGGGCGCGTAGGGTGGTATAAATGACCACTTAAACCCGTGAACAGTGTATTTTTCTGCTAATGCCTTTTCAGCTGTTTTCAAGAATTCGTTATGAGTTTTGAGTAACGATGAGCTTGCTCCTAGAAAATTTCGACCGTTATCAGAAAACATAGTTTTTGGAAATCCTCTACGTCCAGTAAATCTATCAAAGCATGCTAGAAACGCTTCTGCAGAAAGATCTGTACAAACTTCTAAATGAACTGCTCTCGTGGAGAAGCATACAAATACCGCTGCGTAACCTTTGATGTATTTGGCATTCCGTAAATTCGAAGTTTTTAAATCGAATGGTCCCGCAAAGTCCACTCCGGTGTAAGTAAATGGCAAAGAGAAGTTTACTCTTTCATTGGGAAGTTCGGCCATAATCTGTTGTTGAACCTTATGTTTGTAGATTACACAGACCTTGCAATTTCGAACACATTTTCGAACTAAATTTTTAAGACGGGGAATGTAGAAGCCTTGTCTGATAGCTCTTAGCATGATATGGTGCTCAGCATGAAGCAGAATCTTATGTGTCCAATCAATGAAAAGTATGGCAAAATGAGATCTATCCGGAATTATTATGGGATGGCGTTCATCATAGCTAAGGCCAGAGTTGCTCAGCCTGCCTCCAACTCGTAATAAACCATTTTTGTCGAGAAACGGATTTAGAGAGATTAGTCTACTTTTCTTGTTAATGCATTGTTTGCTTTGAACACACTCGTATTCTTGGGGAAAATGTCTTAACTGGGTCAGGGTAATAAGACGATTTTTGCTAAACTGTATTTCTTCTGCTGTAAGAAACTTCCCGGATGGAGGCTTAAGCTTTCGAAGGGCATTATAAAATCGAAAACAATAGCTGATAACTCGTAGGGCTCGCGGAAAAGATGAAAAGTGTTCTAATATATCGTCGCACTCTTCTTTTTCATTAGAAGTGGAGAACTCTTTAGAACGGTGATTTGAAATAACCTTTGTGTGATGCGTGGCTATCTTCTTCGTTTCCAAGTCAGTAGGGTCAAAGACTCGTGGCTCTGGCCAGAGTTGAATAGGCTGTGTTAGCCATGGGGGCCCATGCCACCACGACCTGGACTCTATTAGTTCCCAAGGTGTACAGCCACGGGTACCAAGATCAGCAGGATTGTCTTCAGTTTTAACATGCTTCCAAGAATTGCAGTTGCTCATGTCGAGAATCTTTGTTACGCGATTAGCTACAAATGTCTTAAGGGTATGTGGAGGCTTTTGTAGCCACCCAAGGACTATGGAGGAGTCCGTCCACATATGGAGTTCATAGGGAAACTTTGCATCCTTTAGTAACGCCTTTACTAACTTCGTGAGTAAAACAGCACCACATAATTCCAGCTTGGGTACTGTCGTCTTTTTAATGGGAGCTACCTTAGTCTTTGCTACAAGCAAATTACATCGTATTTCGCCGTTAAAATCAATAGTTCGCATATAGACTGCGCCGCAATATGCTTTTTCCGATGAGTCGCAGAAACCATGGATTTGTATTTGGTAGTCAGGGGAAAACTGCACCCATCTTGGAATCTTCAGCGACGAAACTTCTGGTAAGGTTTTAAGGAATGAATTGAATTTGACAGTAATTTGCGGCGAAACCTTTTCATCCCAATCGGATTTCTGCTGCCACAACTCCTGCATCAAAATCTTGGCATTAACCACGATTGGCCCTATCCAACCTAAGGGGTCAAATAACCTTGCAATGACTGATAAAATATGTCTTTTGGTAGGATTAAATTCTGTTGGGATCGGCTCTACTACATAGTAAAAGTAGTCTGACCTCGCGTTCCAACGTATGCCTAAAGTTTTAGTTACACTCGAATCATCAAACTTTAAAAAATCTTCGTCCAGAAGATCCTCCCGGGCCAAGTTTGCCAGTAAAAATTTGTCATTGGCTGTGATTTTCCTCATGGGAAAGCCTGCTGATTTTAAAGCCTGTATAAGTTGGTTCTGTTTCAAACTTGCCTCTGCAAGACTATGTCCTCCAGACAAAATGTCGTCCACATATAATTCGCTCTTTAAAATAGCAGATGCTTCCGGAAAAAAGTTTTTACAGTCTTTACTTAATTGCTGTAAAGTACGTATTGCTAGAAATGGTGAGCAATTCACCCCAAACGTGACTGTTTTCATTTGGAATGATTTTATGGCATTACTCGTTTCCTCGCGGAATAATATTTGCTGATATGGGCGATCAGCTTCATGTACTAAAATTTGTCGAAACATTTTTTCGATGTCGCCAGTGAAGACGTACTTATAATACCGCCAACTAAGCACAATGCGTATTAAATCTGACTGTAGAGCTGGTCCTTGGTATAGAACATCGTTTAATGAGTACCCACTGCTTGTCTTCTTCGATGCATTGAAGACCACTCTCACCTTTGTAGATTTGCTTTCTGGTCGAATAACCGCATGATGTGGTAGAAAAAATGAAGTTTGCTTTTCAGCATGCGTTTCGTGATGAAGAGCTGGCTCCATATGATCCAAGTCAATGTATTCTTGGAGAACCTTTATATATGCATTTTTCAACTCAGGAGTTTTATCCAGGGTTTTTTCCATACGATAGTATTGACCCATGGCACTATTCCGTGAGGGACCCAAATAGATATCAGATGGGTAATCTTCTTTAAACGGTAACCTTACAACATATCGGCCATCGGAACGCCTAGTCGTAGTTGCTTTGTAAAAATTTTCACAATATAAATCTTCTTCTGTTCCTGGCAGCTCTCTTTCGACCTCCTCCAGTTCCCAAAACCTTTTCATTTGTTCGTGGAGAAGAAATTCGTCTGAGGTAGAAACTGTGGTTGAAAAGGTGTTGATTTTATTAGTACTATCTGGGCCTGATAGGTACCACCCAAAGTATGACTCTCTTGCTTCAATATTACCTGATATATTTTGTAGCACGCCTGGTAAGTTGATACATGGTAAATAATCGCTTCCTATAATCATATCGACGGCAGCAGGTTGGTAAAAATGTGGGTCAGCCAAATCTAGATTTTGAATTGAATTGAAATTTCCTACTCTAACAGGCTTAGAGGGTAAAAGATTGGCGATTTTAGGTGACACAATTGCTAACATTTTTAATCTGAAATTTGAGACTCTTGATTTTACCGTTACTGTACATTTACCTTTTGAACTACCAATGACCGTTCCACCAAACCCAGAAATTTGACTATGATGTTTCTCAATTGGTAAAGAAAGCCTTTGCTGAATACGTGAGGTAATGAAGCTTTTCTCGGCACCCGCATCTAACAAAGCTCGTATAGTATACAATTCTCCGGAACTTTCTATGTTAATTAGCGCTGTTGGTAACAATGTAGTTCCTTCACGATGAATAAAATAAGCTTTTATATTGCTCTCAATTTCCTCATCGGTTCTTGATATATTTTTGACTTGTGTATTAAAAGTGCAATTTTCCGTTTGAGCGGCTGAAGCTGAATTTTTCTCGTTATTTTGCAAATTGGATTTTGCCTGAATTTTCGATGAATTTGCTGATTTGTCATTTTCAAAATTTCCATTATGTAACATTGTATGATGCTTTTTATGGCATATAGAACACGAATTAGTACTAGTGCATTTAGATTTAAAATGAGTAGCCGATAAGCAATTTACACAATATTTATTTGCGAACACGAATTTGATACGTTCATTAGGTTGCATAGACTTAAAGTATTTACAAACTCTCAAAGGATGATTTTGCTTGCATTTCTTGCAGCTGTAGTTTTGTTCATCCTGCGTATGAAACGACTGAACTCTTGGAGAATTTTCTTTTTGTGCAGGTTTCCTTCTGTCCGACACAGTTTCTAGAATTTCTATTCGTTCACTGAGGAATCCATTTAATTGCGTCCATGTGGGCAGTTCTCTGTGGTTCTTCAAGGTAACCTCCCATTCCTTTATAGTTTCATCTGAAAGCTTTGAAACCACGACATGAATTAAGAATGGATCGTAATCATGCAATTCTATTTTATAATTCCTTAAAATTGCCAGGCAATCATCTACCGTATTCTGAAGATACCTGAGCGACTTTACCGATTCGTTCTGAGCTGGGGCTACCGCGTGAATCTTCTTAACTTGATCTTGCACTAAGAGTCTTTTGTTTTCGAACCTGTTTTTCAATTTATCCCACGCTAAATTAAAATTATCATCTACTAAGTCAAAGTCCTTTATGGCTTGGTAGGCCTCGCCCCTCACTTTACTCCTCAGGTAGTACAATTTTTGCGCTGGAGCTAATAAATTATCTTTTCCTATTATGGCCTGAAACATGTCTCGAAATGCCGGCCACTTGGAGTAACCACCCTCGAATGTTTGCATTTCGCATGCTGGCAACTTCAATGAATGTCTGGTATTTAATGGCGGACTTACGTTCACTACAGTCGGTTGCATTTTCTCTAAAATAACTGTTTTAATGATCTGGTATTTGTTGCAAGCTTCCTCATAGCGTAACACTGCCTCTTTTTTTGCGTCTTCTCCATCGGTATCATCCAGTATATATTCATCGTATGATTCTAGGAATTTTAACCATCTTCTCTCTAATTCTTGTTTTTTTACATCGAGAAATATTACGGAGCAATCTGATGGGCACGTTTCGTTAAATTTATCGTAAAAATTAAATAATTGATTGATATCATAGTTGAATCTTCTCTTTGACGCTGCCATTTTTTTTCTCTAAGACTCAACTATTGATGTGAGATCAATTTCCTAAATACTCTTTTTTTTAAGTCTTACCGATTTTTATTTATTGGTTAATTATTATTTTTTATTTTATTACCAAATTTTTAGCGAATTTAAGAGAAAGAAAAAAATTGTTTAACTCACCGTTGTTTTATAACGACCCTTAATATTGTGGTAGGGAACCTCTGATATTAAATAAAAAATACTTCTCATTTACAACTTGTAGTTGTTCGTTGTTTTTGTAAATGTGCTGTGTTGTTTCTTTTCTGTATTTTAAATGAAATAATTATTTCACAATTTTAACTATATTCTTTTTCAATATCTTTTCCTTACTTATCCTGTGTTCTTCTGTGTTACTGTTCTGTTTCTGTTGCTTTTTTAATTGTAATAACAATATTAATATTTTATTAATATATATATTTAATTTTTAATTTGTTTTAGCACCACTAAATTTAACTAAAGTTTGTCTTGTTCGCTCTCCTCTTTTCATTTGTTAAGTGTTGGTACATGGGATTGAAACATTCGTTGTTGCGTGAAGTTGATCTATTTTTAATGTTGTCCCGTTCTTTCTCTCTCTTTTTTATTACTTTCTTTTAGGTAATTTTTTAGTAGGAAACTTTAGCGAGTATTTTTTAGAGATGGTAAAATTTAATAGTGATGTATTTTTACCATGTATATATTTAAATTAAACGATTTTAGGTTACGTTCTCCCTTTATGAATATTTAATTTTAATTTTCAAAAATTAGTTCTAGAATTTACCACTTACTTTTTACTATATGCAAAAAAATGTCGCACAAAATAACTGATAAGCACAGTACATACCTTATTCTTCCCAGCATTTATATTACTTGCCTGGTAATACACTTTGCCTTGTGGACCCTTTAGATACTGTGTTGTAGCCAGAATTGTATGCGCAATGAGACCTGATAGTGTTGGATTTCTTACTGGCACGGGATGCACAGCGCAGTACCTTGCTGTTCACCTTTTCCTTCTTTTTACTGCCGTAGGCAAAAATACTTTCATCTGTCAGCCAAGTAACCCTTGCTGATGTTCACTTGAAGTTGGCGTCGGTTGAGACAACTTATTGTTATTTTAAAGTTGGTGGGCTCCTAAGCTCTGAGCCACTGGATCTTTCCTGTCCTAGCCTATTCTAGGACTTCTTTGAAGGACCACTTGTTAGTTTGAGGTACCCCCTCGTCCTAACAAATAAGTTTTTGGTTCAAATAAAACAAGTCAAAAGGAGTAAATTTCAAAGCTCCTTGCTTTACTGACTTTCAAACTTATACTGATCTTAATAACTAAATATATACGCATATTAACTTGTGTTTAAAATTCAAATTAGTCATTTACATATACTTATGTATAAAGAAAAAGAAACTGTTAATTCAGCAAAATATATAAAGTATCGTTCCATTAAAGGAGAGAAAAAAGGGTTTTAAATTATTGTTGATAATTAAATGCAAATAAGAGTAAAAGTAGATAGTAATTAAAAGAGTACAAACAAGGGATAAAAAAAGAGATTTGTTGAACACAGTTCAACACTATTCTATTCTATTCTATTCTATTCTATTCTATTCTATTCTATTCTATTCTATTCTATTCTATTCTATTCTATTCTATTCTATTCTATTCTATTCTATTCTATTCTATTCTATTCTATTCTATTCTATTCTATTCTATTCTATTCTATTCTATTCTATTCTATTCTATTCTATTCTATTCTATTCTATTCTATTCTATTCTATTCTATTCTATTCTATTCTATTCTATTCTATTCTATTCTATTCTATTCTATTCTATTCTATTCTATTCTATTCTATTCTATTCTATTCTATTCTATTCTATTCTATTCTATTCTATTCTATTCTATTCTATTCTATTCTATTCTATTCTATTCTATTCTATTCTATTCTATTCTATTCTATTCTATTCTATTCTATTCTATTCTATTCTATTCTATTCTATTCTATTCTATTCTATTCTATTCTATTCTATTCTATTCTATTCTATTCTATTCTATTCTATTCTATTCTATTCTATTCTATTCTATTCTATTCTATTCTATTCTATTCTATTCTATTCTATTCTATTCTATTCTATTCTATTCTATTCTATTCTATTCTATTCTATTCTATTCTATTCTATTCTATTCTATTCTATTCTATTCTATTCTATTCTATTCTATTCTATTCTATTCTATTCTATTCTATTCTATTCTATTCTATTCTATTCTATTCTATTCTATTCTATTCTATTCTATTCTATTCTATTCTATTCTATTCTATTCTATTCTATTCTATTCTATTCTATTCTATTCTATTCTATTCTATTCTATTCTATTCTATTCTATTCTATTCTATTCTATTCTATTCTATTCTATTCTATTCTATTCTATTCTATTCTATTCTATTCTATTCTATTCTATTCTATTCTATTCTATTCTATTCTATTCTATTCTATTCTATTCTATTCTATTCTATTCTATTCTATTCTATTCTATTCTATTCTATTCTATTCTATTCTATTCTATTCTATTCTATTCTATTCTATTCTATTCTATTCTATTCTATTCTATTCTATTCTATTCTATTCTATTCTATTCTATTCTATTCTATTCTATTCTATTCTATTCTATTCTATTCTATTCTATTCTATTCTATTCTATTCTATTCTATTCTATTCTATTCTATTCTATTCTATTCTATTCTATTCTATTCTATTCTACTCTATTCTACTCTATTCTATTCTATTCTATTCTATTCTATTCTATTCTATTCTATTCTATTCTATTCTATTCTATTCTATTCTATTCTATTCTATTCTATTCTATTCTATTCTATTCTATTCTATTCTATTCTATTCTATTCTATTCTATTCTATTCTATTCTATTCTATTCTATTCTATTCTATTCTATTCTATTCTATTCTATTCTATTCTATTCTATTCTATTCTATTCTATTCTATTCTATTCTATTCTATTCTATTCTATTCTATTCTATTCTATTCTATTCTATTCTATTCTATTCTATTCTATTCTATTCTATTCTATTCTATTCTATTCTATTCTATTCTATTCTATTCTATTCTATTCTATTCTATTCTATTCTATTCTATTCTATTCTATTCTATTCTATTCTATTCTATTCTATTCTATTCTATTCTATTCTATTCTATTCTATTCTATTCTATTCTATTCTATTCTATTCTATTCTATTCTATTCTATTCTATTCTATTCTATTCTATTCTATTCTATTCTATTCTATTCTATTCTATTCTATTCTATTCTATTCTATTCTATTCTATTCTATTCTATTCTATTCTATTCTATTCTATTCTATTCTATTCTATTCTATTCTATTCTATTCTATTCTATTCTATTCTATTCTATTCTATTCTATTCTATTCTATTCTATTCTATTCTATTCTATTCTATTCTATTCTATTCTATTCTATTCTATTCTATTCTATTCTATTCTATTCTATTCTATTCTATTCTATTCTATTCTATTCTATTCTATTCTATTCTATTCTATTCTATTCTATTCTATTCTATTCTATTCTATTCTATTCTATTCTATTCTATTCTATTCTATTCTATTCTATTCTATTCTATTCTATTCTATTCTATTCTATTCTATTCTATTCTATTCTATTCTATTCTATTCTATTCTATTCTATTCTATTCTATTCTATTCTATTCTATTCTATTCTATTCTATTCTATTCTATTCTATTCTATTCTATTCTATTCTATTCTATTCTATTCTATTCTATTCTATTCTATTCTATTCTATTCTATTCTATTCTATTCTATTCTATTCTATTCTATTCTATTCTATTCTATTCTATTCTATTCTATTCTATTCTATTCTATTCTATTCTATTCTATTCTATTCTATTCTATTCTATTCTATTCTATTCTATTCTATTCTATTCTATTCTATTCTATTCTATTCTATTCTATTCTATTCTATTCTATTCTATTCTATTCTATTCTATTCTATTCTATTCTATTCTATTCTATTCTATTCTATTCTATTCTATTCTATTCTATTCTATTCTATTCTATTCTATTCTATTCTATTCTATTCTATTCTATTCTATTCTATTCTATTCTATTCTATTCTATTCTATTCTATTCTATTCTATTCTATTCTATTCTATTCTATTCTATTCTATTCTATTCTATTCTATTCTATTCTATTCTATTCTATTCTATTCTATTCTATTCTATTCTATTCTATTCTATTCTATTCTATTCTATTCTATTCTATTCTATTCTATTCTATTCTATTCTATTCTATTCTATTCTATTCTATTCTATTCTATTCTATTCTATTCTATTCTATTCTATTCTATTCTATTCTATTCTATTCTATTCTATTCTATTCTATTCTATTCTATTCTATTCTATTCTATTCTATTCTATTCTATTCTATTCTATTCTATTCTATTCTATTCTATTCTATTCTATTCTATTCTATTCTATTCTATTCTATTCTATTCTATTCTATTCTATTCTATTCTATTCTATTCTATTCTATTCTATTCTATTCTATTCTATTCTATTCTATTCTATTCTATTCTATTCTATTCTATTCTATTCTATTCTATTCTATTCTATTCTATTCTATTCTATTCTATTCTATTCTATTCTATTCTATTCTATTCTATTCTATTCTATTCTATTCTATTCTATTCTATTCTATTCTATTCTATTCTATTCTATTCTATTCTATTCTATTCTATTCTATTCTATTCTATTCTATTCTATTCTATTCTATTCTATTCTATTCTATTCTATTCTATTCTATTCTATTCTATTCTATTCTATTCTATTCTATTCTATTCTATTCTATTCTATTCTATTCTATTCTATTCTATTCTATTCTATTCTATTCTATTCTATTCTATTCTATTCTATTCTATTCTATTCTATTCTATTCTATTCTATTCTATTCTATTCTATTCTATTCTATTCTATTCTATTCTATTCTATTCTATTCTATTCTATTCTATTCTATTCTATTCTATTCTATTCTATTCTATTCTATTCTATTCTATTCTATTCTATTCTATTCTATTCTATTCTATTCTATTCTATTCTATTCTATTCTATTCTATTCTATTCTATTCTATTCTATTCTATTCTATTCTATTCTATTCTATTCTATTCTATTCTATTCTATTCTATTCTATTCTATTCTATTCTATTCTATTCTATTCTATTCTATTCTATTCTATTCTATTCTATTCTATTCTATTCTATTCTATTCTATTCTATTCTATTCTATTCTATTCTATTCTATTCTATTCTATTCTATTCTATTCTATTCTATTCTATTCTATTCTATTCTATTCTATTCTATTCTATTCTATTCTATTCTATTCTATTCTATTCTATTCTATTCTATTCTATTCTATTCTATTCTATTCTATTCTATTCTATTCTATTCTATTCTATTCTATTCTATTCTATTCTATTCTATTCTATTCTATTCTATTCTATTCTATTCTATTCTATTCTATTCTATTCTATTCTATTCTATTCTATTCTATTCTATTCTATTCTATTCTATTCTATTCTATTCTATTCTATTCTATTCTATTCTATTCTATTCTATTCTATTCTATTCTATTCTATTCTATTCTATTCTATTCTATTCTATTCTATTCTATTCTATTCTATTCTATTCTATTCTATTCTATTCTATTCTATTCTATTCTATTCTATTCTATTCTATTCTATTCTATTCTATTCTATTCTATTCTATTCTATTCTATTCTATTCTATTCTATTCTATTCTATTCTATTCTATTCTATTCTATTCTATTCTATTCTATTCTATTCTATTCTATTCTATTCTATTCTATTCTATTCTATTCTATTCTATTCTATTCTATTCTATTCTATTCTATTCTATTCTATTCTATTCTATTCTATTCTATTCTATTCTATTCTATTCTATTCTATTCTATTCTATTCTATTCTATTCTATTCTATTCTATTCTATTCTATTCTATTCTATTCTATTCTATTCTATTCTATTCTATTCTATTCTATTCTATTCTATTCTATTCTATTCTATTCTATTCTATTCTATTCTATTCTATTCTATTCTATTCTATTCTATTCTATTCTATTCTATTCTATTCTATTCTATTCTATTCTATTCTATTCTATTCTATTCTATTCTATTCTATTCTATTCTATTCTATTCTATTCTATTCTATTCTATTCTATTCTATTCTATTCTATTCTATTCTATTCTATTCTATTCTATTCTATTCTATTCTATTC
Source organism: Sarcophaga subvicina (assembly GCA_936449025.2). Classification (NCBI taxonomy): domain Eukaryota; kingdom Metazoa; phylum Arthropoda; class Insecta; order Diptera; family Sarcophagidae; genus Sarcophaga; species Sarcophaga subvicina. The sequence continues at coordinate 178,465 of CAKZFR020000147.1, read as the reverse complement.
TATTCTATTCTATTCTATTCTATTCTATTCTATTCTATTCTATTCTATTCTATTCTATTCTATTCTATTCTATTCTATTCTATTCTATTCTATTCTATTCTATTCTATTCTATTCTATTCTATTCTATTCTATTCTATTCTATTCTATTCTATTCTATTCTATTCTATTCTATTCTATTCTATTCTATTCTATTCTATTCTATTCTATTCTATTCTATTCTATTCTATTCTATTCTATTCTATTCTATTCTATTCTATTCTATTCTATTCTATTCTATTCTATTCTATTCTATTCTATTCTATTCTATTCTATTCTATTCTATTCTATTCTATTCTATTCTATTCTATTCTATTCTATTCTATTCTATTCTATTCTATTCTATTCTATTCTATTCTATTCTATTCTATTCTATTCTATTCTATTCTATTCTATTCTATTCTATTCTATTCTATTCTATTCTATTCTATTCTATTCTATTCTATTCTATTCTATTCTATTCTATTCTATTCTATTCTATTCTATTCTATTCTATTCTATTCTATTCTATTCTATTCTATTCTATTCTATTCTATTCTATTCTATTCTATTCTATTCTATTCTATTCTATTCTATTCTATTCTATTCTATTCTATTCTATTCTATTCTATTCTATTCTATTCTATTCTATTCTATTCTATTCTATTCTATTCTATTCTATTCTATTCTATTCTATTCTATTCTATTCTATTCTATTCTATTCTATTCTATTCTATTCTATTCTATTCTATTCTATTCTATTCTATTCTATTCTATTCTATTCTATTCTATTCTATTCTATTCTATTCTATTCTATTCTATTCTATTCTATTCTATTCTATTCTATTCTATTCTATTCTATTCTATTCTATTCTATTCTATTCTATTCTATTCTATTCTATTCTATTCTATTCTATTCTATTCTATTCTATTCTATTCTATTCTATTCTATTCTATTCTATTCTATTCTATTCTATTCTATTCTATTCTATTCTATTCTATTCTATTCTATTCTATTCTATTCTATTCTATTCTATTCTATTCTATTCTATTCTATTCTATTCTATTCTATTCTATTCTATTCTATTCTATTCTATTCTATTCTATTCTATTCTATTCTATTCTATTCTATTCTATTCTATTCTATTCTATTCTATTCTATTCTATTCTATTCTATTCTATTCTATTCTATTCTATTCTATTCTATTCTATTCTATTCTATTCTATTCTATTCTATTCTATTCTATTCTATTCTATTCTATTCTATTCTATTCTATTCTATTCTATTCTATTCTATTCTATTCTATTCTATTCTATTCTATTCTATTCTATTCTATTCTATTCTATTCTATTCTATTCTATTCTATTCTATTCTATTCTATTCTATTCTATTCTATTCTATTCTATTCTATTCTATTCTATTCTATTCTATTCTATTCTATTCTATTCTATTCTATTCTATTCTATTCTATTCTATTCTATTCTATTCTATTCTATTCTATTCTATTCTATTCTATTCTATTCTATTCTATTCTATTCTATTCTATTCTATTCTATTCTATTCTATTCTATTCTATTCTATTCTATTCTATTCTATTCTATTCTATTCTATTCTATTCTATTCTATTCTATTCTATTCTATTCTATTCTATTCTATTCTATTCTATTCTATTCTATTCTATTCTATTCTATTCTATTCTATTCTATTCTATTCTATTCTATTCTATTCTATTCTATTCTATTCTATTCTATTCTATTCTATTCTATTCTATTCTATTCTATTCTATTCTATTCTATTCTATTCTATTCTATTCTATTCTATTCTATTCTATTCTATTCTATTCTATTCTATTCTATTCTATTCTATTCTATTCTATTCTATTCTATTCTATTCTATTCTATTCTATTCTATTCTATTCTATTCTATTCTATTCTATTCTATTCTATTCTATTCTATTCTATTCTATTCTATTCTATTCTATTCTATTCTATTCTATTCTATTCTATTCTATTCTATTCTATTCTATTCTATTCTATTCTATTCTATTCTATTCTATTCTATTCTATTCTATTCTATTCTATTCTATTCTATTCTATTCTATTCTATTCTATTCTATTCTATTCTATTCTATTCTATTCTATTCTATTCTATTCTATTCTATTCTATTCTATTCTATTCTATTCTATTCTATTCTATTCTATTCTATTCTATTCTATTCTATTCTATTCTATTCTATTCTATTCTATTCTATTCTATTCTATTCTATTCTATTCTATTCTATTCTATTCTATTCTATTCTATTCTATTCTATTCTATTCTATTCTATTCTATTCTATTCTATTCTATTCTATTCTATTCTATTCTATTCTATTCTATTCTATTCTATTCTATTCTATTCTATTCTATTCTATTCTATTCTATTCTATTCTATTCTATTCTATTCTATTCTATTCTATTCTATTCTATTCTATTCTATTCTATTCTATTCTATTCTATTCTATTCTATTCTATTCTATTCTATTCTATTCTATTCTATTCTATTCTATTCTATTCTATTCTATTCTATTCTATTCTATTCTATTCTATTCTATTCTATTCTATTCTATTCTATTCTATTCTATTCTATTCTATTCTATTCTATTCTATTCTATTCTATTCTATTCTATTCTATTCTATTCTATTCTATTCTATTCTATTCTATTCTATTCTATTCTATTCTATTCTATTCTATTCTATTCTATTCTATTCTATTCTATTCTATTCTATTCTATTCTATTCTATTCTATTCTATTCTATTCTATTCTATTCTATTCTATTCTATTCTATTCTATTCTATTCTATTCTATTCTATTCTATTCTATTCTATTCTATTCTATTCTATTCTATTCTATTCTATTCTATTCTATTCTATTCTATTCTATTCTATTCTATTCTATTCTATTCTATTCTATTCTATTCTATTCTATTCTATTCTATTCTATTCTATTCTATTCTATTCTATTCTATTCTATTCTATTCTATTCTATTCTATTCTATTCTATTCTATTCTATTCTATTCTATTCTATTCTATTCTATTCTATTCTATTCTATTCTATTCTATTCTATTCTATTCTATTCTATTCTATTCTATTCTATTCTATTCTATTCTATTCTATTCTATTCTATTCTATTCTATTCTATTCTATTCTATTCTATTCTATTCTATTCTATTCTATTCTATTCTATTCTATTCTATTCTATTCTATTCTATTCTATTCTATTCTATTCTATTCTATTCTATTCTATTCTATTCTATTCTATTCTATTCTATTCTATTCTATTCTATTCTATTCTATTCTATTCTATTCTATTCTATTCTATTCTATTCTATTCTATTCTATTCTATTCTATTCTATTCTATTCTATTCTATTCTATTCTATTCTATTCTATTCTATTCTATTCTATTCTATTCTATTCTATTCTATTCTATTCTATTCTATTCTATTCTATTCTATTCTATTCTATTCTATTCTATTCTATTCTATTCTATTCTATTCTATTCTATTCTATTCTATTCTATTCTATTCTATTCTATTCTATTCTATTCTATTCTATTCTATTCTATTCTATTCTATTCTATTCTATTCTATTCTATTCTATTCTATTCTATTCTATTCTATTCTATTCTATTCTATTCTATTCTATTCTATTCTATTCTATTCTATTCTATTCTATTCTATTCTATTCTATTCTATTCTATTCTATTCTATTCTATTCTATTCTATTCTATTCTATTCTATTCTATTCTATTCTATTCTATTCTATTCTATTCTATTCTATTCTATTCTATTCTATTCTATTCTATTCTATTCTATTCTATTCTATTCTATTCTATTCTATTCTATTCTATTCTATTCTATTCTATTCTATTCTATTCTATTCTATTCTATTCTATTCTATTCTATTCTATTCTATTCTATTCTATTCTATTCTATTCTATTCTATTCTATTCTATTCTATTCTATTCTATTCTATTCTATTCTATTCTATTCTATTCTATTCTATTCTATTCTATTCTATTCTATTCTATTCTATTCTATTCTATTCTATTCTATTCTATTCTATTCTATTCTATTCTATTCTATTCTATTCTATTCTATTCTATTCTATTCTATTCTATTCTATTCTATTCTATTCTATTCTATTCTATTCTATTCTATTCTATTCTATTCTATTCTATTCTATTCTATTCTATTCTATTCTATTCTATTCTATTCTATTCTATTCTATTCTATTCTATTCTATTCTATTCTATTCTATTCTATTCTATTCTATTCTATTCTATTCTATTCTATTCTATTCTATTCTATTCTATTCTATTCTATTCTATTCTATTCTATTCTATTCTATTCTATTCTATTCTATTCTATTCTATTCTATTCTATTCTATTCTATTCTATTCTATTCTATTCTATTCTATTCTATTCTATTCTATTCTATTCTATTCTATTCTATTCTATTCTATTCTATTCTATTCTATTCTATTCTATTCTATTCTATTCTATTCTATTCTATTCTATTCTATTCTATTCTATTCTATTCTATTCTATTCTATTCTATTCTATTCTATTCTATTCTATTCTATTCTATTCTATTCTATTCTATTCTATTCTATTCTATTCTATTCTATTCTATTCTATTCTATTCTATTCTATTCTATTCTATTCTATTCTATTCTATTCTATTCTATTCTATTCTATTCTATTCTATTCTATTCTATTCTATTCTATTCTATTCTATTCTATTCTATTCTATTCTATTCTATTCTATTCTATTCTATTCTATTCTATTCTATTCTATTCTATTCTATTCTATTCTATTCTATTCTATTCTATTCTATTATAGAATAGAATAGAATAGAATAGAATAGAATAGAATAGAATAGAATAGAATAGAATAGAATAGAATAGAATAGAATAGAATAGAATAGAATAGAATAGAATAGAATAGAATAGAATAGAATAGAATAGAATAGAATAGAATAGAATAGAATAGAATAGAATAGAATAGAATAGAATAGAATAGATATAATAGAATAGAATAGAATAGAATATAATAGAATAGAATAGAATAGAATAGAATAGAATAGAATAGAATAGAATAGAATAGAATAGAATAGAATAGAATAGAATAGAATAGAATAGAATAGAATAGAATAGAATAGAATAGAATAGAATAGAATAGAATAGAATAGAATAGAATAGAATAGAATAGAATAGAATAGAATAGAATAGAATAGAATAGAATAGAATAGAATAGAATAGAATAGAATAGAATAGAATAGAATAGAATAGAATAGAATAGAATAGAATAGAATAGAATAGAATAGAATAGAATAGAATAGAATAGAATAGAATAGAATAGAATAGAATAGAATAGAATAGAATAGAATAGAATAGAATAGAATAGAATAGAATAGAATAGAATAGAATAGAATAGAATAGAATAGAATAGAATAGAATAGAATAGAATAGAATAGAATAGAATAGAATAGAATAGAATAGAATAGAATAGAATAGAATAGAATAGAATAGAATAGAATAGAATAGAATAGAATAGAATAGAATAGAATAGAATAGAATAGAATAGAATAGAATAGAATAGAATAGAATAGAATAGAATAGAATAGAATAGAATAGAATAGAATAGAATAGAATAGAATAGAATAGAATAGAATAGAATAGAATAGAATAGAATAGAATAGAATAGAATAGAATAGAATAGAATAGAATAGAATAGAATAGAATAGAATAGAATAGAATAGAATAGAATAGAATAGAATAGAATAGAATAGAATAGAATAGAATAGAATAGAATAGAATAGAATAGAATAGAATAGAATAGAATAGAATAGAATAGAATAGAATAGAATAGAATAGAATAGAATAGAATAGAATAGAATAGAATAGAATAGAATAGAATAGAATAGAATAGAATAGAATAGAATAGAATAGAATAGAATAGAATAGAATAGAATAGAATAGAATAGAATAGAATAGAATAGAATAGAATAGAATAGAATAGAATAGAATAGAATAGAATAGAATAGAATAGAATAGAATAGAATAGAATAGAATAGAATAGAATAGAATAGAATAGAATAGAATAGAATAGAATAGAATAGAATAGAATAGAATAGAATAGAATAGAATAGAATAGAATAGAATAGAATAGAATAGAATAGAATAGAATAGAATAGAATAGAATAGAATAGAATAGAATAGAATAGAATAGAATAGAATAGAATAGAATAGAATAGAATAGAATAGAATAGAATAGAATAGAATAGAATAGAATAGAATAGAATAGAATAGAATAGAATAGAATAGAATAGAATAGAATAGAATAGAATAGAATAGAATAGAATAGAATAGAATAGAATAGAATAGAATAGAATAGAATAGAATAGAATAGAATAGAATAGAATAGAATAGAATAGAATAGAATAGAATAGAATAGAATAGAATAGAATAGAATAGAATAGAATAGAATAGAATAGAATAGAATAGAATAGAATAGAATAGAATAGAATAGAATAGAATAGAATAGAATAGAATAGAATAGAATAGAATAGAATAGAATAGAATAGAATAGAATAGAATAGAATAGAATAGAATAGAATAGAATAGAATAGAATAGAATAGAATAGAATAGAATAGAATAGAATAGAATAGAATAGAATAGAATAGAATAGAATAGAATAGAATAGAATAGAATAGAATAGAATAGAATAGAATAGAATAGAATAGAATAGAATAGAATAGAATAGAATAGAATAGAATAGAATAGAATAGAATAGAATAGAATAGAATAGAATAGAATAGAATAGAATAGAATAGAATAGAATAGAATAGAATAGAATAGAATAGAATAGAATAGAATAGAATAGAATAGAATAGAATAGAATAGAATAGAATAGAATAGAATAGAATAGAATAGAATAGAATAGAATAGAATAGAATAGAATAGAATAGAATAGAATAGAATAGAATAGAATAGAATAGAATAGAATAGAATAGAATAGAATAGAATAGAATAGAATAGAATAGAATAGAATAGAATAGAATAGAATAGAATAGAATAGAATAGAATAGAATAGAATAGAATAGAATAGAATAGAATAGAATAGAATAGAATAGAATAGAATAGAATAGAATAGAATAGAATAGAATAGAATAGAATAGAATAGAATAGAATAGAATAGAATAGAATAGAATAGAATAGAATAGAATAGAATAGAATAGAATAGAATAGAATAGAATAGAATAGAATAGAATAGAATAGAATAGAATAGAATAGAATAGAATAGAATAGAATAGAATAGAATAGAATAGAATAGAATAGAATAGAATAGAATAGAATAGAATAGAATAGAATAGAATAGAATAGAATAGAATAGAATAGAATAGAATAGAATAGAATAGAATAGAATAGAATAGAATAGAATAGAATAGAATAGAATAGAATAGAATAGAATAGAATAGAATAGAATAGAATAGAATAGAATAGAATAGAATAGAATAGAATAGAATAGAATAGAATAGAATAGAATAGAATAGAATAGAATAGAATAGAATAGAATAGAATAGAATAGAATAGAATAGAATAGAATAGAATAGAATAGAATAGAATAGAATAGAATAGAATAGAATAGAATAGAATAGAATAGAATAGAATAGAATAGAATAGAATAGAATAGAATAGAATAGAATAGAATAGAATAGAATAGAATAGAATAGAATAGAATAGAATAGAATAGAATAGAATAGAATAGAATAGAATAGAATAGAATAGAATAGAATAGAATAGAATAGAATAGAATAGAATAGAATAGAATAGAATAGAATAGAATAGAATAGAATAGAATAGAATAGAATAGAATAGAATAGAATAGAATAGAATAGAATAGAATAGAATAGAATAGAATAGAATAGAATAGAATAGAATAGAATAGAATAGAATAGAATAGAATAGAATAGAATAGAATAGAATAGAATAGAATAGAATAGAATAGAATAGAATAGAATAGAATAGAATAGAATAGAATAGAATAGAATAGAATAGAATAGAATAGAATAGAATAGAATAGAATAGAATAGAATAGAATAGAATAGAATAGAATAGAATAGAATAGAATAGAATAGAATAGAATAGAATAGAATAGAATAGAATAGAATAGAATAGAATAGAATAGAATAGAATAGAATAGAATAGAATAGAATAGAATAGAATAGAATAGAATAGAATAGAATAGAATAGAATAGAATAGAATAGAATAGAATAGAATAGAATAGAATAGAATAGAATAGAATAGAATAGAATAGAATAGAATAGAATAGAATAGAATAGAATAGAATAGAATAGAATAGAATAGAATAGAATAGAATAGAATAGAATAGAATAGAATAGAATAGAATAGAATAGAATAGAATAGAATAGAATAGAATAGAATAGAATAGAATAGAATAGAATAGAATAGAATAGAATAGAATAGAATAGAATAGAATAGAATAGAATAGAATAGAATAGAATAGAATAGAATAGAATAGAATAGAATAGAATAGAATAGAATAGAATAGAATAGAATAGAATAGAATAGAATAGAATAGAATAGAATAGAATAGAATAGAATAGAATAGAATAGAATAGAATAGAATAGAATAGAATAGAATAGAATAGAATAGAATAGAATAGAATAGAATAGAATAGAATAGAATAGAATAGAATAGAATAGAATAGAATAGAATAGAATAGAATAGAATAGAATAGAATAGAATAGAATAGAATAGAATAGAATAGAATAGAATAGAATAGAATAGAATAGAATAGAATAGAATAGAATAGAATAGAATAGAATAGAATAGAATAGAATAGAATAGAATAGAATAGAATAGAATAGAATAGAATAGAATAGAATAGAATAGAATAGAATAGAATAGAATAGAATAGAATAGAATAGAATAGAATAGAATAGAATAGAATAGAATAGAATAGAATAGAATAGAATAGAATAGAATAGAATAGAATAGAATAGAATAGAATAGAATAGAATAGAATAGAATAGAATAGAATAGAATAGAATAGAATAGAATAGAATAGAATAGAATAGAATAGAATAGAATAGAATAGAATAGAATAGAATAGAATAGAATAGAATAGAATAGAATAGAATAGAATAGAATAGAATAGAATAGAATAGAATAGAATAGAATAGAATAGAATAGAATAGAATAGAATAGAATAGAATAGAATAGAATAGAATAGAATAGAATAGAATAGAATAGAATAGAATAGAATAGAATAGAATAGAATAGAATAGAATAGAATAGAATAGAATAGAATAGAATAGAATAGAATAGAATAGAATAGAATAGAATAGAATAGAATAGAATAGAATAGAATAGAATAGAATAGAATAGAATAGAATAGAATAGAATAGAATAGAATAGAATAGAATAGAATAGAATAGAATAGAATAGAATAGAATAGAATAGAATAGAATAGAATAGAATAGAATAGAATAGAATAGAATAGAATAGAATAGAATAGAATAGAATAGAATAGAATAGAATAGAATAGAATAGAATAGAATAGAATAGAATAGAATAGAATAGAATAGAATAGAATAGAATAGAATAGAATAGAATAGAATAGAATAGAATAGAATAGAATAGAATAGAATAGAATAGAATAGAATAGAATAGAATAGAATAGAATAGAATAGAATAGAATAGAATAGAATAGAATAGAATAGAATAGAATAGAATAGAATAGAATAGAATAGAATAGAATAGAATAGAATAGAATAGAATAGAATAGAATAGAATAGAATAGAATAGAATAGAATAGAATAGAATAGAATAGAATAGAATAGAATAGAATAGAATAGAATAGAATAGAATAGAATAGAATAGAATAGAATAGAATAGAATAGAATAGAATAGAATAGAATAGAATAGAATAGAATAGAATAGAATAGAATAGAATAGAATAGAATAGAATAGAATAGAATAGAATAGAATAGAATAGAATAGAATAGAATAGAATAGAATAGAATAGAATAGAATAGAATAGAATAGAATAGAATAGAATAGAATAGAATAGAATAGAATAGAATAGAATAGAATAGAATAGAATAGAATAGAATAGAATAGAATAGAATAGAATAGAATAGAATAGAATAGAATAGAATAGAATAGAATAGAATAGAATAGAATAGAATAGAATAGAATAGAATAGAATAGAATAGAATAGAATAGAATAGAATAGAATAGAATAGAATAGAATAGAATAGAATAGAATAGAATAGAATAGAATAGAATAGAATAGAATAGAATAGAATAGAATAGAATAGAATAGAATAGAATAGAATAGAATAGAATAGAATAGAATAGAATAGAATAGAATAGAATAGAATAGAATAGAATAGAATAGAATAGAATAGAATAGAATAGAATAGAATAGAATAGAATAGAATAGAATAGAATAGAATAGAATAGAATAGAATAGAATAGAATAGAATAGAATAGAATAGAATAGAATAGAATAGAATAGAATAGAATAGAATAGAATAGAATAGAATAGAATAGAATAGAATAGAATAGAATAGAATAGAATAGAATAGAATAGAATAGAATAGAATAGAATAGAATAGAATAGAATAGAATAGAATAGAATAGAATAGAATAGAATAGAATAGAATAGAATAGAATAGAATAGAATAGAATAGAATAGAATAGAATAGAATAGAATAGAATAGAATAGAATAGAATAGAATAGAATAGAATAGAATAGAATAGAATAGAATAGAATAGAATAGAATAGAATAGAATAGAATAGAATAGAATAGAATAGAATAATAGAATAGAATATAATAGAATAGAATAGAATAGAATAGAATAGAATAGAATAGAATAGAATAGAATAGAATAGAATAGAATAGAATAGAATAGAATAGAATAGAATAGAATAGAATAGAATAGAATAGAATAGAATAGAATAGAATAGAATAGAATAGAATAGAATAGAATAGAATAGAATAGAATAGAATAGAATAGAATAGAATAGAATAGAATAGAATAGAATAGAATAGAATAGAATAGAATAGAATAGAATAGAATAGAATAGAATAGAATAGAATAGAATAGAATAGAATAGAATAGAATAGAATAGAATAGAATAGAATAGAATAGAATAGAATAGAATAGAATAGAATAGAATAGAATAGAATAGAATAGAATAGAATAGAATAGAATAGAATAGAATAGAATAGAATAGAATAGAATAGAATAGAATAGAATAGAATAGAATAGAATAGAATAGAATAGAATAGAATAGAATAGAATAGAATAGAATAGAATAGAATAGAATAGAATAGAATAGAATAGAATAGAATAGAATAGAATAGAATAGAATAGAATAGAATAGAATAGAATAGAATAGAATAGAATAGAATAGAATAGAATAGAATAGAATAGAATAGAATAGAATAGAATAGAATAGAATAGAATAGAATAGAATAGAATAGAATAGAATAGAATAGAATAGAATAGAATAGAATAGAATAGAATAGAATAGAATAGAATAGAATAGAATAGAATAGAATAGAATAGAATAGAATAGAATAGAATAGAATAGAATAGAATAGAATAGAATAGAATAGAATAGAATAGAATAGAATAGAATAGAATAGAATAGAATAGAATAGAATAGAATAGAATAGAATAGAATAGAATAGAATAGAATAGAATAGAATAGAATAGAATAGAATAGAATAGAATAGAATAGAATAGAATAGAATAGAATAGAATAGAATAGAATAGAATAGAATAGAATAGAATAGAATAGAATAGAATAGAATAGAATAGAATAGAATAGAATAGAATAGAATAGAATAGAATAGAATAGAATAGAATAGAATAGAATAGAATAGAATAGAATAGAATAGAATAGAATAGAATAGAATAGAATAGAATAGAATAGAATAGAATAGAATAGAATAGAATAGAATAGAATAGAATAGAATAGAATAGAATAGAATAGAATAGAATAGAATAGAATAGAATAGAATAGAATAGAATAGAATAGAATAGAATAGAATAGAATAGAATAGAATAGAATAGAATAGAATAGAATAGAATAGAATAGAATAGAATAGAATAGAATAGAATAGAATAGAATAGAATAGAATAGAATAGAATAGAATAGAATAGAATAGAATAGAATAGAATAGAATAGAATAGAATAGAATAGAATAGAATAGAATAGAATAGAATAGAATAGAATAGAATAGAATAGAATAGAATAGAATAGAATAGAATAGAATAGAATAGAATAGAATAGAATAGAATAGAATAGAATAGAATAGAATAGAATAGAATAGAATAGAATAGAATAGAATAGAATAGAATAGAATAGAATAGAATAGAATAGAATAGAATAGAATAGAATAGAATAGAATAGAATAGAATAGAATAGAATAGAATAGAATAGAATAGAATAGAATAGAATAGAATAGAATAGAATAGAATAGAATAGAATAGAATAGAATAGAATAGAATAGAATAGAATAGAATAGAATAGAATAGAATAGAATAGAATAGAATAGAATAGAATAGAATAGAATAGAATAGAATAGAATAGAATAGAATAGAATAGAATAGAATAGAATAGAATAGAATAGAATAGAATAGAATAGAATAGAATAGAATAGAATAGAATAGAATAGAATAGAATAGAATAGAATAGAATAGAATAGAATAGAATAGAATAGAATAGAATAGAATAGAATAGAATAGAATAGAATAGAATAGAATAGAATAGAATAGAATAGAATAGAATAGAATAGAATAGAATAGAATAGAATAGAATAGAATAGAATAGAATAGAATAGAATAGAATAGAATAGAATAGAATAGAATAGAATAGAATAGAATAGAATAGAATAGAATAGAATAGAATAGAATAGAATAGAATAGAATAGAATAGAATAGAATAGAATAGAATAGAATAGAATAGAATAGAATAGAATAGAATAGAATAGAATAGAATAGAATAGAATAGAATAGAATAGAATAGAATAGAATAGAATAGAATAGAATAGAATAGAATAGAATAGAATAGAATAGAATAGAATAGAATAGAATAGAATAGAATAGAATAGAATAGAATAGAATAGAATAGAATAGAATAGAATAGAATAGAATAGAATAGAATAGAATAGAATAGAATAGAATAGAATAGAATAGAATAGAATAGAATAGAATAGAATAGAATAGAATAGAATAGAATAGAATAGAATAGAATAGAATAGAATAGAATAGAATAGAATAGAATAGAATAGAATAGAATAGAATAGAATAGAATAGAATAGAATAGAATAGAATAGAATAGAATAGAATAGAATAGAATAGAATAGAATAGAATAGAATAGAATAGAATAGAATAGAATAGAATAGAATAGAATAGAATAGAATAGAATAGAATAGAATAGAATAGAATAGAATAGAATAGAATAGAATAGAATAGAATAGAATAGAATAGAATAGAATAGAATAGAATAGAATAGAATAGAATAGAATAGAATAGAATAGAATAGAATAGAATAGAATAGAATAGAATAGAATAGAATAGAATAGAATAGAATAGAATAGAATAGAATAGAATAGAATAGAATAGAATAGAATAGAATAGAATAGAATAGAATAGAATAGAATAGAATAGAATAGAATAGAATAGAATAGAATAGAATAGAATAGAATAGAATAGAATAGAATAGAATAGAATAGAATAGAATAGAATAGAATAGAATAGAATAGAATAGAATAGAATAGAATAGAATAGAATAGAATAGAATAGAATAGAATAGAATAGAATAGAATAGAATAGAATAGAATAGAATAGAATAGAATAGAATAGAATAGAATAGAATAGAATAGAATAGAATAGAATAGAATAGAATAGAATAGAATAGAATAGAATAGAATAGAATAGAATAGAATAGAATAGAATAGAATAGAATAGAATAGAATAGAATAGAATAGAATAGAATAGAATAGAATAGAATAGAATAGAATAGAATAGAATAGAATAGAATAGAATAGAATAGAATAGAATAGAATAGAATAGAATAGAATAGAATAGAATAGAATAGAATAGAATAGAATAGAATAGAATAGAATAGAATAGAATAGAATAGAATAGAATAGAATAGAATAGAATAGAATAGAATAGAATAGAATAGAATAGAATAGAATAGAATAGAATAGAATAGAATAGAATAGAATAGAATAGAATAGAATAGAATAGAATAGAATAGAATAGAATAGAATAGAATAGAATAGAATAGAATAGAATAGAATAGAATAGAATAGAATAGAATAGAATAGAATAGAATAGAATAGAATAGAATAGAATAGAATAGAATAGAATAGAATAGAATAGAATAGAATAGAATAGAATAGAATAGAATAGAATAGAATAGAATAGAATAGAATAGAATAGAATAGAATAGAATAGAATAGAATAGAATAGAATAGAATAGAATAGAATAGAATAGAATAGAATAGAATAGAATAGAATAGAATAGAATAGAATAGAATAGAATAGAATAGAATAGAATAGAATAGAATAGAATAGAATAGAATAGAATAGAATAGAATAGAATAGAATAGAATAGAATAGAATAGAATAGAATAGAATAGAATAGAATAGAATAGAATAGAATAGAATAGAATAGAATAGAATAGAATAGAATAGAATAGAATAGAATAGAATAGAATAGAATAGAATAGAATAGAATAGAATAGAATAGAATAGAATAGAATAGAATAGAATAGAATAGAATAGAATAGAATGAATAGAATAATAGAATAGAATAGAATAGAATAGAATAGAATAGAATAGAATAGAATAGAATAGAATAGAATAGAATAGAATAGAATAGAATAGAATAGAATAGAATAGAATAGAATAGAATAGAATAGAATAGAATAGAATAGAATAGAATAGAATAGAATAGAATAGAATAGAATAGAATAGAATAGAATAGAATAGAATAGAATAGAATAGAATAGAATAGAATAGAATAGAATAGAATAGAATAGAATAGAATAGAATAGAATAGAATAGAATAGAATAGAATAGAATAGAATAGAATAGAATAGAATAGAATAGAATAGAATAGAATAGAATAGAATAGAATAGAATAGAATAGAATAGAATAGAATAGAATAGAATAGAATAGAATAGAATAGAATAGAATAGAATAGAATAGAATAGAATAGAATAGAATAGAATAGAATAGAATAGAATAGAATAGAATAGAATAGAATAGAATAGAATAGAATAGAATAGAATAGAATAGAATAGAATAGAATAGAATAGAATAGAATAGAATAGAATAGAATAGAATAGAATAGAATAGAATAGAATAGAATAGAATAGAATAGAATAGAATAGAATAGAATAGAATAGAATAGAATAGAATAGAATAGAATAGAATAGAATAGAATAGAATAGAATAGAATAGAATAGAATAGAATAGAATAGAATAGAATAGAATAGAATAGAATAGAATAGAATAGAATAGAATAGAATAGAATAGAATAGAATAGAATAGAATAGAATAGAATAGAATAGAATAGAATAGAATAGAATAGAATAGAATAGAATAGAATAGAATAGAATAGAATAGAATAGAATAGAATAGAATAGAATAGAATAGAATAGAATAGAATAGAATAGAATAGAATAGAATAGAATAGAATAGAATAGAATAGAATAGAATAGAATAGAATAGAATAGAATAGAATAGAATAGAATAGAATAGAATAGAATAGAATAGAATAGAATAGAATAGAATAGAATAGAATAGAATAGAATAGAATAGAATAGAATAGAATAGAATAGAATAGAATAGAATAGAATAGAATAGAATAGAATAGAATAGAATAGAATAGAATAGAATAGAATAGAATAGAATAGAATAGAATAGAATAGAATAGAATAGAATAGAATAGAATAGAATAGAATAGAATAGAATAGAATAGAATAGAATAGAATAGAATAGAATAGAATAGAATAGAATAGAATAGAATAGAATAGAATAGAATAGAATAGAATAGAATAGAATAGAATAGAATAGAATAGAATAGAATAGAATAGAATAGAATAGAATAGAATAGAATAGAATAGAATAGAATAGAATAGAATAGAATAGAATAGAATAGAATAGAATAGAATAGAATAGAATAGAATAGAATAGAATAGAATAGAATAGAATAGAATAGAATAGAATAGAATAGAATAGAATAGAATAGAATAGAATAGAATAGAATAGAATAGAATAGAATAGAATAGAATAGAATAGAATAGAATAGAATAGAATAGAATAGAATAGAATAGAATAGAATAGAATAGAATAGAATAGAATAGAATAGAATAGAATAGAATAGAATAGAATAGAATAGAATAGAATAGAATAGAATAGAATAGAATAGAATAGAATAGAATAGAATAGAATAGAATAGAATAGAATAGAATAGAATAGAATAGAATAGAATAGAATAGAATAGAATAGAATAGAATAGAATAGAATAGAATAGAATAGAATAGAATAGAATAGAATAGAATAGAATAGAATAGAATAGAATAGAATAGAATAGAATAGAATAGAATAGAATAGAATAGAATAGAATAGAATAGAATAGAATAGAATAGAATAGAATAGAATAGAATAGAATAGAATAGAATAGAATAGAATAGAATAGAATAGAATAGAATAGAATAGAATAGAATAGAATAGAATAGAATAGAATAGAATAGAATAGAATAGAATAGAATAGAATAGAATAGAATAGAATAATAGAATAGAATAGAATAGAATAGAATAGAATAGAATAGAATAGAATAGAATAGAATAGAATAGAATAGAAATAGAATAGAATAGAATAGAATAGAATAGAATAGAATAGAATAGAATAGAATAGAATAGAATAGAATAGAATAGAATAGAATAGAATAGAATAGAATAGAATAGAATAGAATAGAATAGAATAGAATAGAATAGAATAGAATAGAATAGAATAGAATAGAATAGAATAGAATAGAATAGAATAGAATAGAATAGAATAGAATAGAATAGAATAGAATAGAATAGAATAGAATAGAATAGAATAGAATAGAATAGAATAGAATAGAATAGAATAGAATAGAATAGAATAGAATAGAATAGAATAGATAGAATAGAATAGAATAGAATAGAATAGAATAGAATAGAATAGAATAGAATAGAATAGAATAGAATAGAATAGAATAGAATAGAATAGAATAGAATAGAATAGAATAGAATAGAATAGAATAGAATAGAATAGAATAGAATAGAATAGAATAGAATAGAATAGAATAGAATAGAATAGAATAGAATAGAATAGAATAGAATAGAATAGAATAGAATAGAATAGAATAGAATAGAATAGAATAGAATAGAATAGAATAGATAGAATAGAATAGAATAGAATAGAATAGAATAGAATAGAATAGAATAGAATAATAGAATAGAATAGAATAGAATAGAATAGAATAGAATAGAATAGAATAGAATAGAATAGAATAGAATAGAATAGAATAGAATAGAATAGAATAGAATAGAATAGAATAGAATAGAATAGAATAGAATAGAATAGAATAGAATAGAATAGAATAGAATAGAATAGAATAGAATAGAATAGAATAGAATAGAATAGAATAGAATAGAATAGAATAGAATAGAATAGAATAGAATAGAATAGAATAGAATAGAATAGAATAGAATAGAATAGAATAGAATAGAATAGAATAGAATAGAATAGAATAGAATAGAATAGAATAGAATAGAATAGAATAGAATAGAATAGAATAGAATAGAATAGAATAGAATAGAATAGAATAGAATAGAATAGAATAGAATAGAATAGAATAGAATAGAATAGAATAGAATAGAATAGAATAGAATAGAATAGAATAGAATAGAATAGAATAGAATAGAATAGAATAGAATAGAATAGAATAGAATAGAATAGAATAGAATAGAATAGAATAGAATAGAATAGAATAGAATAGAATAGAATAGAATAGAATAGAATAGAATAGAATAGAATAGAATAGAATAGAATAGAATAGAATAGAATAGAATAGAATAGAATAGAATAGAATAGAATAGAATAGAATAGAATAGAATAGAATAGAATAGAATAGAATAGAATAGAATAGAATAGAATAGAATAGAATAGAATAGAATAGAATAGAATAGAATAGAATAGAATAGAATAGAATAGAATAGAATAGAATAGAATAGAATAGAATAGAATAGAATAGAATAGAATAGAATAGAATAGAATAGAATAGAATAGAATAGAATAGAATAGAATAGAATAGAATAGAATAGAATAGAATAGAATAGAATAGAATAGAATAGAATAGAATAGAATAGAATAGAATAGAATAGAATAGAATAGAATAGAATAGAATAGAATAGAATAGAATAGAATAGAATAGAATAGAATAGAATAGAATAGAATAGAATAGAATAGAATAGAATAGAATAGAATAGAATAGAATAGAATAGAATAGAATAGAATAGAATAGAATAGAATAGAATAGAATAGAATAGAATAGAATAGAATAGAATAGAATAGAATAGAATAGAATAGAATAGAATAGAATAGAATAGAATAGAATAGAATAGAATAGAATAGAATAGAATAGAATAGAATAGAATAGAATAGAATAGAATAGAATAGAATAGAATAGAATAGAATAGAATAGAATAGAATAGAATAGAATAGAATAGAATAGAATAGAATAGAATAGAATAGAATAGAATAGAATAGAATAGAATAGAATAGAATAGAATAGAATAGAATAGAATAGAATAGAATAGAATAGAATAGAATAGAATAGAATAGAATAGAATAGAATAGAATAGAATAGAATAGAATAGAATAGAATAGAATAGAATAGAATAGAATAGAATAGAATAGAATAGAATAGAATAGAATAGAATAGAATAGAATAGAATAGAATAGAATAGAATAGAATAGAATAGAATAGAATAGAATAGAATAGAATAGAATAGAATAGAATAGAATAGAATAGAATAGAATAGAATAGAATAGAATAGAATAGAATAGAATAGAATAGAATAGAATAGAATAGAATAGAATAGAATAGAATAGAATAGAATAGAATAGAATAGAATAGAATAGAATAGAATAGAATAGAATAGAATAGAATAGAATAGAATAGAATAGAATAGAATAGAATAGAATAGAATAGAATAGAATAGAATAGAATAGAATAGAATAGAATAGAATAGAATAGAATAGAATAGAATAGAATAGAATAGAATAGAATAGAATAGAATAGAATAGAATAGAATAGAATAGAATAGAATAGAATAGAATAGAATAGAATAGAATAGAATAGAATAGAATAGAATAGAATAGAATAGAATAGAATAGAATAGAATAGAATAGAATAGAATAGAATAGAATAGAATAGAATAGAATAGAATAGAATAGAATAGAATAGAATAGAATAGAATAGAATAGAATAGAATAGAATAGAATAGAATAGAATAGAATAGAATAGAATAGAATAGAATAGAATAGAATAGAATAGAATAGAATAGAATAGAATAGAATAGAATAGAATAGAATAGAATAGAATAGAATAGAATAGAATAGAATAGAATAGAATAGAATAGAATAGAATAGAATAGAATAGAATAGAATAGAATAGAATAGAATAGAATAGAATAGAATAGAATAGAATA
The DNA here is from genome assembly GCA_936449025.2 of Sarcophaga subvicina. Taxonomy (NCBI): domain Eukaryota; kingdom Metazoa; phylum Arthropoda; class Insecta; order Diptera; family Sarcophagidae; genus Sarcophaga; species Sarcophaga subvicina. Next base: position 158,594 of record CAKZFR020000147.1, on the reverse strand, counting down.
GAATAGAATAGAATAGAATAGAATAGAATAGAATAGAATAGAATAGAATAGAATAGAATAGAATAGAATAGAATAGAATAGAATAGAATAGAATAGAATAGAATAGAATAGAATAGAATAGAATAGAATAGAATAGAATAGAATAGAATAGAATAGAATAGAATAGAATAGAATAGAATAGAATAGAATAGAATAGAATAGAATAGAATAGAATAGAATAGAATAGAATAGAATAGAATAGAATAGAATAGAATAGAATAGAATAGAATAGAATAGAATAGAATAGAATAGAATAGAATAGAATAGAATAGAATAGAATAGAATAGAATAGAATAGAATAGAATAGAATAGAATAGAATAGAATAGAATAGAATAGAATAGAATAGAATAGAATAGAATAGAATAGAATAGAATAGAATAGAATAGAATAGAATAGAATAGAATAGAATAGAATAGAATAGAATAGAATAGAATAGAATAGAATAGAATAGAATAGAATAGAATAGAATAGAATAGAATAGAATAGAATAGAATAGAATAGAATAGAATAGAATAGAATAGAATAGAATAGAATAGAATAGAATAGAATAGAATAGAATAGAATAGAATAGAATAGAATAGAATAGAATAGAATAGAATAGAATAGAATAGAATAGAATAGAATAGAATAGAATAGAATAGAATAGAATAGAATAGAATAGAATAGAATAGAATAGAATAGAATAGAATAGAATAGAATAGAATAGAATAGAATAGAATAGAATAGAATAGAATAGAATAGAATAGAATAGAATAGAATAGAATAGAATAGAATAGAATAGAATAGAATAGAATAGAATAGAATAGAATAGAATAGAATAGAATAGAATAGAATAGAATAGAATAGAATAGAATAGAATAGAATAGAATAGAATAGAATAGAATAGAATAGAATAGAATAGAATAGAATAGAATAGAATAGAATAGAATAGAATAGAATAGAATAGAATAGAATAGAATAGAATAGAATAGAATAGAATAGAATAGAATAGAATAGAATAGAATAGAATAGAATAGAATAGAATAGAATAGAATAGAATAGAATAGAATAGAATAGAATAGAATAGAATAGAATAGAATAGAATAGAATAGAATAGAATAGAATAGAATAGAATAGAATAGAATAGAATAGAATAGAATAGAATAGAATAGAATAGAATAGAATAGAATAGAATAGAATAGAATAGAATAGAATAGAATAGAATAGAATAGAATAGAATAGAATAGAATAGAATAGAATAGAATAGAATAGAATAGAATAGAATAGAATAGAATAGAATAGAATAGAATAGAATAGAATAGAATAGAATAGAATAGAATAGAATAGAATAGAATAGAATAGAATAGAATAGAATAGAATAGAATAGAATAGAATAGAATAGAATAGAATAGAATAGAATAGAATAGAATAGAATAGAATAGAATAGAATAGAATAGAATAGAATAGAATAGAATAGAATAGAATAGAATAGAATAGAATAGAATAGAATAGAATAGAATAGAATAGAATAGAATAGAATAGAATAGAATAGAATAGAATAGAATAGAATAGAATAGAATAGAATAGAATAGAATAGAATAGAATAGAATAGAATAGAATAGAATAGAATAGAATAGAATAGAATAGAATAGAATAGAATAGAATAGAATAGAATAGAATAGAATAGAATAGAATAGAATAGAATAGAATAGAATAGAATAGAATAGAATAGAATAGAATAGAATAGAATAGAATAGAATAGAATAGAATAGAATAGAATAGAATAGAATAGAATAGAATAGAATAGAATAGAATAGAATAGAATAGAATAGAATAGAATAGAATAGAATAGAATAGAATAGAATAGAATAGAATAGAATAGAATAGAATAGAATAGAATAGAATAGAATAGAATAGAATAGAATAGAATAGAATAGAATAGAATAGAATAGAATAGAATAGAATAGAATAGAATAGAATAGAATAGAATAGAATAGAATAGAATAGAATAGAATAGAATAGAATAGAATAGAATAGAATAGAATAGAATAGAATAGAATAGAATAGAATAGAATAGAATAGAATAGAATAGAATAGAATAGAATAGAATAGAATAGAATAGAATAGAATAGAATAGAATAGAATAGAATAGAATAGAATAGAATAGAATAGAATAGAATAGAATAGAATAGAATAGAATAGAATAGAATAGAATAGAATAGAATAGAATAGAATAGAATAGAATAGAATAGAATAGAATAGAATAGAATAGAATAGAATAGAATAGAATAGAATAGAATAGAATAGAATAGAATAGAATAGAATAGAATAGAATAGAATAGAATAGAATAGAATAGAATAGAATAGAATAGAATAGAATAGAATAGAATAGAATAGAATAGAATAGAATAGAATAGAATAGAATAGAATAGAATAGAATAGAATAGAATAGAATAGAATAGAATAGAATAGAATAGAATAGAATAGAATAGAATAGAATAGAATAGAATAGAATAGAATAGAATAGAATAGAATAGAATAGAATAGAATAGAATAGAATAGAATAGAATAGAATAGAATAGAATAGAATAGAATAGAATAGAATAGAATAGAATAGAATAGAATAGAATAGAATAGAATAGAATAGAATAGAATAGAATAGAATAGAATAGAATAGAATAGAATAGAATAGAATAGAATAGAATAGAATAGAATAGAATAGAATAGAATAGAATAGAATAGAATAGAATAGAATAGAATAGAATAGAATAGAATAGAATAGAATAGAATAGAATAGAATAGAATAGAATAGAATAGAATAGAATAGAATAGAATAGAATAGAATAGAATAGAATAGAATAGAATAGAATAGAATAGAATAGAATAGAATAGAATAGAATAGAATAGAATAGAATAGAATAGAATAGAATAGAATAGAATAGAATAGAATAGAATAGAATAGAATAGAATAGAATAGAATAGAATAGAATAGAATAGAATAGAATAGAATAGAATAGAATAGAATAGAATAGAATAGAATAGAATAGAATAGAATAGAATAGAATAGAATAGAATAGAATAGAATAGAATAGAATAGAATAGAATAGAATAGAATAGAATAGAATAGAATAGAATAGAATAGAATAGAATAGAATAGAATAGAATAGAATAGAATAGAATAGAATAGAATAGAATAGAATAGAATAGAATAGAATAGAATAGAATAGAATAGAATAGAATAGAATAGAATAGAATAGAATAGAATAGAATAGAATAGAATAGAATAGAATAGAATAGAATAGAATAGAATAGAATAGAATAGAATAGAATAGAATAGAATAGAATAGAATAGAATAGAATAGAATAGAATAGAATAGAATAGAATAGAATAGAATAGAATAGAATAGAATAGAATAGAATAGAATAGAATAGAATAGAATAGAATAGAATAGAATAGAATAGAATAGAATAGAATAGAATAGAATAGAATAGAATAGAATAGAATAGAATAGAATAGAATAGAATAGAATAGAATAGAATAGAATAGAATAGAATAGAATAGAATAGAATAGAATAGAATAGAATAGAATAGAATAGAATAGAATAGAATAGAATAGAATAGAATAGAATAGAATAGAATAGAATAGAATAGAATAGAATAGAATAGAATAGAATAGAATAGAATAGAATAGAATAGAATAGAATAGAATAGAATAGAATAGAATAGAATAGAATAGAATAGAATAGAATAGAATAGAATAGAATAGAATAGAATAGAATAGAATAGAATAGAATAGAATAGAATAGAATAGAATAGAATAGAATAGAATAGAATAGAATAGAATAGAATAGAATAGAATAGAATAGAATAGAATAGAATAGAATAGAATAGAATAGAATAGAATAGAATAGAATAGAATAGAATAGAATAGAATAGAATAGAATAGAATAGAATAGAATAGAATAGAATAGAATAGAATAGAATAGAATAGAATAGAATAGAATAGAATAGAATAGAATAGAATAGAATAGAATAGAATAGAATAGAATAGAATAGAATAGAATAGAATAGAATAGAATAGAATAGAATAGAATAGAATAGAATAGAATAGAATAGAATAGAATAGAATAGAATAGAATAGAATAGAATAGAATAGAATAGAATAGAATAGAATAGAATAGAATAGAATAGAATAGAATAGAATAGAATAGAATAGAATAGAATAGAATAGAATAGAATAGAATAGAATAGAATAGAATAGAATAGAATAGAATAGAATAGAATAGAATAGAATAGAATAGAATAGAATAGAATAGAATAGAATAGAATAGAATAGAATAGAATAGAATAGAATAGAATAGAATAGAATAGAATAGAATAGAATAGAATAGAATAGAATAGAATAGAATAGAATAGAATAGAATAGAATAGAATAGAATAGAATAGAATAGAATAGAATAGAATAGAATAGAATAGAATAGAATAGAATAGAATAGAATAGAATAGAATAGAATAGAATAGAATAGAATAGAATAGAATAGAATAGAATAGAATAGAATAGAATAGAATAGAATAGAATAGAATAGAATAGAATAGAATAGAATAGAATAGAATAGAATAGAATAGAATAGAATAGAATAGAATAGAATAGAATAGAATAGAATAGAATAGAATAGAATAGAATAGAATAGAATAGAATAGAATAGAATAGAATAGAATAGAATAGAATAGAATAGAATAGAATAGAATAGAATAGAATAGAATAGAATAGAATAGAATAGAATAGAATAGAATAGAATAGAATAGAATAGAATAGAATAGAATAGAATAGAATAGAATAGAATAGAATAGAATAGAATAGAATAGAATAGAATAGAATAGAATAGAATAGAATAGAATAGAATAGAATAGAATAGAATAGAATAGAATAGAATAGAATAGAATAGAATAGAATAGAATAGAATAGAATAGAATAGAATAGAATAGAATAGAATAGAATAGAATAGAATAGAATAGAATAGAATAGAATAGAATAGAATAGAATAGAATAGAATAGAATAGAATAGAATAGAATAGAATAGAATAGAATAGAATAGAATAGAATAGAATAGAATAGAATAGAATAGAATAGAATAGAATAGAATAGAATAGAATAGAATAGAATAGAATAGAATAGAATAGAATAGAATAGAATAGAATAGAATAGAATAGAATAGAATAGAATAGAATAGAATAGAATAGAATAGAATAGAATAGAATAGAATAGAATAGAATAGAATAGAATAGAATAGAATAGAATAGAATAGAATAGAATAGAATAGAATAGAATAGAATAGAATAGAATAGAATAGAATAGAATAGAATAGAATAGAATAGAATAGAATAGAATAGAATAGAATAGAATAGAATAGAATAGAATAGAATAGAATAGAATAGAATAGAATAGAATAGAATAGAATAGAATAGAATAGAATAGAATAGAATAGAATAGAATAGAATAGAATAGAATAGAATAGAATAGAATAGAATAGAATAGAATAGAATAGAATAGAATAGAATAGAATAGAATAGAATAGAATAGAATAGAATAGAATAGAATAGAATAGAATAGAATAGAATAGAATAGAATAGAATAGAATAGAATAGAATAGAATAGAATAGAATAGAATAGAATAGAATAGAATAGAATAGAATAGAATAGAATAGAATAGAATAGAATAGAATAGAATAGAATAGAATAGAATAGAATAGAATAGAATAGAATAGAATAGAATAGAATAGAATAGAATAGAATAGAATAGAATAGAATAGAATAGAATAGAATAGAATAGAATAGAATAGAATAGAATAGAATAGAATAGAATAGAATAGAATAGAATAGAATAGAATAGAATAGAATAGAATAGAATAGAATAGAATAGAATAGAATAGAATAGAATAGAATAGAATAGAATAGAATAGAATAGAATAGAATAGAATAGAATAGAATAGAATAGAATAGAATAGAATAGAATAGAATAGAATAGAATAGAATAGAATAGAATAGAATAGAATAGAATAGAATAGAATAGAATAGAATAGAATAGAATAGAATAGAATAGAATAGAATAGAATAGAATAGAATAGAATAGAATAGAATAGAATAGAATAGAATAGAATAGAATAGAATAGAATAGAATAGAATAGAATAGAATAGAATAGAATAGAATAGAATAGAATAGAATAGAATAGAATAGAATAGAATAGAATAGAATAGAATAGAATAGAATAGAATAGAATAGAATAGAATAGAATAGAATAGAATAGAATAGAATAGAATAGAATAGAATAGAATAGAATAGAATAGAATAGAATAGAATAGAATAGAATAGAATAGAATAGAATAGAATAGAATAGAATAGAATAGAATAGAATAGAATAGAATAGAATAGAATAGAATAGAATAGAATAGAATAGAATAGAATAGAATAGAATAGAATAGAATAGAATAGAATAGAATAGAATAGAATAGAATAGAATAGAATAGAATAGAATAGAATAGAATAGAATAGAATAGAATAGAATAGAATAGAATAGAATAGAATAGAATAGAATAGAATAGAATAGAATAGAATAGAATAGAATAGAATAGAATAGAATAGAATAGAATAGAATAGAATAGAATAGAATAGAATAGAATAGAATAGAATAGAATAGAATAGAATAGAATAGAATAGAATAGAATAGAATAGAATAGAATAGAATAGAATAGAATAGAATAGAATAGAATAGAATAGAATAGAATAGAATAGAATAGAATAGAATAGAATAGAATAGAATAGAATAGAATAGAATAGAATAGAATAGAATAGAATAGAATAGAATAGAATAGAATAGAATAGAATAGAATAGAATAGAATAGAATAGAATAGAATAGAATAGAATAGAATAGAATAGAATAGAATAGAATAGAATAGAATAGAATAGAATAGAATAGAATAGAATAGAATAGAATAGAATAGAATAGAATAGAATAGAATAGAATAGAATAGAATAGAATAGAATAGAATAGAATAGAATAGAATAGAATAGAATAGAATAGAATAGAATAGAATAGAATAGAATAGAATAGAATAGAATAGAATAGAATAGAATAGAATAGAATAGAATAGAATAGAATAGAATAGAATAGAATAGAATAGAATAGAATAGAATAGAATAGAATAGAATAGAATAGAATAGAATAGAATAGAATAGAATAGAATAGAATAGAATAGAATAGAATAGAATAGAATAGAATAGAATAGAATAGAATAGAATAGAATAGAATAGAATAGAATAGAATAGAATAGAATAGAATAGAATAGAATAGAATAGAATAGAATAGAATAGAATAGAATAGAATAGAATAGAATAGAATAGAATAGAATAGAATAGAATAGAATAGAATAGAATAGAATAGAATAGAATAGAATAGAATAGAATAGAATAGAATAGAATAGAATAGAATAGAATAGAATAGAATAGAATAGAATAGAATAGAATAGAATAGAATAGAATAGAATAGAATAGAATAGAATAGAATAGAATAGAATAGAATAGAATAGAATAGAATAGAATAGAATAGAATAGAATAGAATAGAATAGAATAGAATAGAATAGAATAGAATAGAATAGAATAGAATAGAATAGAATAGAATAGAATAGAATAGAATAGAATAGAATAGAATAGAATAGAATAGAATAGAATAGAATAGAATAGAATAGAATAGAATAGAATAGAATAGAATAGAATAGAATAGAATAGAATAGAATAGAATAGAATAGAATAGAATAGAATAGAATAGAATAGAATAGAATAGAATAGAATAGAATAGAATAGAATAGAATAGAATAGAATAGAATAGAATAGAATAGAATAGAATAGAATAATAGAATAGAATAGAATAGAATAGAATAGAATAGAATAGAATAGAATAGAATAGAATAGAATAGAATAGAATAGAATAGAATAGAATAGAATAGAATAGAATAGAATAGAATAGAATAGAATAGAATAGAATAGAATAGAATAGAATAGAATAGAATAGAATAGAATAGAATAGAATAGAATAGAATAGAATAGAATAGAATAGAATAGAATAGAATAGAATAGAATAGAATAGAATAGAATAGAATAGAATAGAATAGAATAGAATAGAATAGAATAGAATAGAATAGAATAGAATAGAATAGAATAGAATAGAATAGAATAGAATAGAATAGAATAGAATAGAATAGAATAGAATAGAATAGAATAGAATAGAATAGAATAGAATAGAATAGAATAGAATAGAATAGAATAGAATAGAATAGAATAGAATAGAATAGAATAGAATAGAATAGAATAGAATAGAATAGAATAGAATAGAATAGAATAGAATAGAATAGAATAGAATAGAATAGAATAGAATAGAATAGAATAGACATAGAATAGAATAGAATAGAATAGAATAGAATAGAATAGAATAGAATAGAATAGAATAGAATAGAATAGAATAGAATAGAATAGAATAGAATAGAATAGAATAGAATAGAATAGAATAGAATAGAATAGAATAGAATAGAATAGAATAGAATAGAATAGAATAGAATAGAATAGAATAGAATAGAATAGAATAGAATAGAATAGAATAGAATAGAATAGAATAGAATAGAATAGAATAGAATAGAATAGAATAGAATAGAATAGAATAGAATAGAATAGAATAGAATAGAATAGAATAGAATAGAATAGAATAGAATAGAATAGAATAGAATAGAATAGAATAGAATAGAATAGAATAGAATAGAATAGAATAGAATAGAATAGAATAGAATAGAATAGAATAGAATAGAATAGAATAGAATAGAATAGAATAGAATAGAATAGAATAGAATAGAATAGAATAGAATAGAATAGAATAGAATAGAATAGAATAGAATAGAATAGAATAGAATAGAATAGAATAGAATAGAATAGAATAGAATAGAATAGAATAGAATAGAATAGAATAGAATAGAATAGAATAGAATAGAATAGAATAGAATAGAATAGAATAGAATAGAATAGAATAGAATAGAATAGAATAGAATAGAATAGAATAGAATAGAATAGAATAGAATAGAATAGAATAGAATAGAATAGAATAGAATAGAATAGAATAGAATAGAATAGAATAGAATAGAATAGAATAGAATAGAATAGAATAGAATAGAATAGAATAGAATAGAATAGAATAGAATAGAATAGAATAGAATAGAATAGAATAGAATAGAATAGAATAGAATAGAATAGAATAGAATAGAATAGAATAGAATAGAATAGAATAGAATAGAATAGAATAGAATAGAATAGAATAGAATAGAATAGAATAGAATAGAATAGAATAGAATAGAATAGAATAGAATAGAATAGAATAGAATAGAATAGAATAGAATAGAATAGAATAGAATAGAATAGAATAGAATAGAATAGAATAGAATAGAATAGAATAGAATAGAATAGAATAGAATAGAATAGAATAGAATAGAATAGAATAGAATAGAATAGAATAGAATAGAATAGAATAGAATAGAATAGAATAGAATAGAATAGAATAGAATAGAATAGAATAGAATAGAATAGAATAGAATAGAATAGAATAGAATAGAATAGAATAGAATAGAATAGAATAGAATAGAATAGAATAGAATAGAATAGAATAGAATAGAATAGAATAGAATAGAATAGAATAGAATAGAATAGAATAGAATAGAATAGAATAGAATAGAATAGAATAGAATAGAATAGAATAGAATAGAATAGAATAGAATAGAATAGAATAGAATAGAATAGAATAGAATAGAATAGAATAGAATAGAATAGAATAGAATAGAATAGAATAGAATAGAATAGAATAGAATAGAATAGAATAGAATAGAATAGAATAGAATAGAATAGAATAGAATAGAATAGAATAGAATAGAATAGAATAGAATAGAATAGAATAGAATAGAATAGAATAGAATAGAATAGAATAGAATAGAATAGAATAGAATAGAATAGAATAGAATAGAATAGAATAGAATAGAATAGAATAGAATAGAATAGAATAGAATAGAATAGAATAGAATAGAATAGAATAGAATAGAATAGAATAGAATAGAATAGAATAGAATAGAATAGAATAGAATAGAATAGAATAGAATAGAATAGAATAGAATAGAATAGAATAGAATAGAATAGAATAGAATAGAATAGAATAGAATAGAATAGAATAGAATAGAATAGAATAGAATAGAATAGAATAGAATAGAATAGAATAGAATAGAATAGAATAGAATAGAATAGAATAGAATAGAATAGAATAGAATAGAATAGAATAGAATAGAATAGAATAGAATAGAATAGAATAGAATAGAATAGAATAGAATAGAATAGAATAGAATAGAATAGAATAGAATAGAATAGAATAGAATAGAATAGAATAGAATAGAATAGAATAGAATAGAATAGAATAGAATAGAATAGAATAGAATAGAATAGAATAGAATAGAATAGAATAGAATAGAATAGAATAGAATAGAATAGAATAGAATAGAATAGAATAGAATAGAATAGAATAGAATAGAATAGAATAGAATAGAATAGAATAGAATAGAATAGAATAGAATAGAATAGAATAGAATAGAATAGAATAGAATAGAATAGAATAGAATAGAATAGAATAGAATAGAATAGAATAGAATAGAATAGAATAGAATAGAATAGAATAGAATAGAATAGAATAGAATAGAATAGAATAGAATAGAATAGAATAGAATAGAATAGAATAGAATAGAATAGAATAGAATAGAATAGAATAGAATAGAATAGAATAGAATAGAATAGAATAGAATAGAATAGAATAGAATAGAATAGAATAGAATAGAATAGAATAGAATAGAATAGAATAGAATAGAATAGAATAGAATAGAATAGAATAGAATAGAATAGAATAGAATAGAATAGAATAGAATAGAATAGAATAGAATAGAATAGAATAGAATAGAATAGAATAGAATAGAATAGAATAGAATAGAATAGAATAGAATAGAATAGAATAGAATAGAATAGAATAGAATAGAATAGAATAGAATAGAATAGAATAGAATAGAATAGAATAGAATAGAATAGAATAGAATAGAATAGAATAGAATAGAATAGAATAGAATAGAATAGAATAGAATAGAATAGAATAGAATAGAATAGAATAGAATAGAATAGAATAGAATAGAATAGAATAGAATAGAATAGAATAGAATAGAATAGAATAGAATAGAATAGAATAGAATAGAATAGAATAGAATAGAATAGAATAGAATAGAATAGAATAGAATAGAATAGAATAGAATAGAATAGAATAGAATAGAATAGAATAGAATAGAATAGAATAGAATAGAATAGAATAGAATAGAATAGAATAGAATAGAATAGAATAGAATAGAATAGAATAGAATAGAATAGAATAGAATAGAATAGAATAGAATAGAATAGAATAGAATAGAATAGAATAGAATAGAATAGAATAGAATAGAATAGAATAGAATAGAATAGAATAGAATAGAATAGAATAGAATAGAATAGAATAGAATAGAATAGAATAGAATAGAATAGAATAGAATAGAATAGAATAGAATAGAATAGAATAGAATAGAATAGAATAGAATAGAATAGAATAGAATAGAATAGAATAGAATAGAATAGAATAGAATAGAATAGAATAGAATAGAATAGAATAGAATAGAATAGAATAGAATAGAATAGAATAGAATAGAATAGAATAGAATAGAATAGAATAGAATAGAATAGAATAGAATAGAATAGAATAGAATAGAATAGAATAGAATAGAATAGAATAGAATAGAATAGAATAGAATAGAATAGAATAGAATAGAATAGAATAGAATAGAATAGAATAGAATAGAATAGAATAGAATAGAATAGAATAGAATAGAATAGAATAGAATAGAATAGAATAGAATAGAATAGAATAGAATAGAATAGAATAGAATAGAATAGAATAGAATAGAATAGAATAGAATAGAATAGAATAGAATAGAATAGAATAGAATAGAATAGAATAGAATAGAATAGAATAGAATAGAATAGAATAGAATAGAATAGAATAGAATAGAATAGAATAGAATAGAATAGAATAGAATAGAATAGAATAGAATAGAATAGAATAGAATAGAATAGAATAGAATAGAATAGAATAGAATAGAATAGAATAGAATAGAATAGAATAGAATAGAATAGAATAGAATAGAATAGAATAGAATAGAATAGAATAGAATAGAATAGAATAGAATAGAATAGAATAGAATAGAATAGAATAGAATAGAATAGAATAGAATAGAATAGAATAGAATAGAATAGAATAGAATAGAATAGAATAGAATAGAATAGAATAGAATAGAATAGAATAGAATAGAATAGAATAGAATAGAATAGAATAGAATAGAATAGAATAGAATAGAATAGAATAGAATAGAATAGAATAGAATAGAATAGAATAGAATAGAATAGAATAGAATAGAATAGAATAGAATAGAATAGAATAGAATAGAATAGAATAGAATAGAATAGAATAGAATAGAATAGAATAGAATAGAATAGAATAGAATAGAATAGAATAGAATAGAATAGAATAGAATAGAATAGAATAGAATAGAATAGAATAGAATAGAATAGAATAGAATAGAATAGAATAGAATAGAATAGAATAGAATAGAATAGAATAGAATAGAATAGAATAGAATAGAATAGAATAGAATAGAATAGAATAGAATAGAATAGAATAGAATAGAATAGAATAGAATAGAATAGAATAGAATAGAATAGAATAGAATAGAATAGAATAGAATAGAATAGAATAGAATAGAATAGAATAGAATAGAATAGAATAGAATAGAATAGAATAGAATAGAATAGAATAGAATAGAATAGAATAGAATAGAATAGAATAGAATAGAATAGAATAGAATAGAATAGAATAGAATAGAATAGAATAGAATAGAATAGAATAGAATAGAATAGAATAGAATAGAATAGAATAGAATAGAATAGAATAGAATAGAATAGAATAGAATAGAATAGAATAGAATAGAATAGAATAGAATAGAATAGAATAGAATAGAATAGAATAGAATAGAATAGAATAGAATAGAATAGAATAGAATAGAATAGAATAGAATAGAATAGAATAGAATAGAATAGAATAGAATAGAATAGAATAGAATAGAATAGAATAGAATAGAATAGAATAGAATAGAATAGAATAGAATAGAATAGAATAGAATAGAATAGAATAGAATAGAATAGAATAGAATAGAATAGAATAGAATAGAATAGAATAGAATAGAATAGAATAGAATAGAATAGAATAGAATAGAATAGAATAGAATAGAATAGAATAGAATAGAATAGAATAGAATAGAATAGAATAGAATAGAATAGAATAGAATAGAATAGAATAGAATAGAATAGAATAGAATAGAATAGAATAGAATAGAATAGAATAGAATAGAATAGAATAGAATAGAATAGAATAGAATAGAATAGAATAGAATAGAATAGAATAGAATAGAATAGAATAGAATAGAATAGAATAGAATAGAATAGAATAGAATAGAATAGAATAGAATAGAATAGAATAGAATAGAATAGAATAGAATAGAATAGAATAGAATAGAATAGAATAGAATAGAATAGAATAGAATAGAATAGAATAGAATAGAATAGAATAGAATAGAATAGAATAGAATAGAATAGAATAGAATAGAATAGAATAGAATAGAATAGAATAGAATAGAATAGAATAGAATAGAATAGAATAGAATAGAATAGAATAGAATAGAATAGAATAGAATAGAATAGAATAGAATAGAATAGAATAGAATAGAATAGAATAGAATAGAATAGAATAGAATAGAATAGAATAGAATAGAATAGAATAGAATAGAATAGAATAGAATAGAATAGAATAGAATAGAATAGAATAGAATAGAATAGAATAGAATAGAATAGAATAGAATAGAATAGAATAGAATAGAATAGAATAGAATAGAATAGAATAGAATAGAATAGAATAGAATAGAATAGAATAGAATAGAATAGAATAGAATAGAATAGAATAGAATAGAATAGAATAGAATAGAATAGAATAGAATAGAATAGAATAGAATAGAATAGAATAGAATAGAATAGAATAGAATAGAATAGAATAGAATAGAATAGAATAGAATAGAATAGAATAGAATAGAATAGAATAGAATAGAATAGAATAGAATAGAATAGAATAGAATAGAATAGAATAGAATAGAATAGAATAGAATAGAATAGAATAGAATAGAATAGAATAGAATAGAATAGAATAGAATAGAATAGAAATAGAATAGAATAGAATAGAATAGAATAGAATAGAATAGAATAGAATAGAATAGAATAGAATAGAATAGAATAGAATAGAATAGAATAGAATAGAATAGAATAGAATAGAATAGAATAGAATAGAATAGAATAGAATAGAATAGAATAGAATAGAATAGAATAGAATAGAATAGAATAGAATAGAATAGAATAGAATAGAATAGAATAGAATAGAATAGAATAGAATAGAATAGAATAGAATAGAATAGAATAGAATGAAGAGAATAGAATAGAATAGAATAGAATAGAATAGAATAGAATAGAATAGAATAGAATAGAATAGAATAGAATAGAATAGAATAGAATAGAATAGAATAGAATAGAATAGAATAGAATAGAATAGAATAGAATAGAATAGAATAGAATAGAATAGAATAGAATAGAATAGAATAGAATAGAATAGAATAGAATAGAATAGAATAGAATAGAATAGAATAGAATAGAATAGAATAGAATAGAATAGAATAGAATAGAATAGAATAGAATAGAATAGAATAGAATAGAATAGAATAGAATAGAATAGAATAGAATAGAATAGAATAGAATAGAATAGAATAGAATAGAATAGAATAGAATAGAATAGAATAGAATAGAATAGAATAGAATAGAATAGAATAGAATAGAATAGAATAGAATAGAATAGAATAGAATAGAATAGAATAGAATAGAATAGAATAGAATAGAATAGAATAGAATAGAATAGAATAGAATAGAATAGAATAGAATAGAATAGAATAGAATAGAATAGAATAGAATAGAATAGAATAGAATAGAATAGAATAGAATAGAATAGAATAGAATAGAATAGAATAGAATAGAATAGAATAGAATAGAATAGAATAGAATAGAATAGAATAGAATAGAATAGAATAGAATAGAATAGAATAGAATAGAATAGAATAGAATAGAATAGAATAGAATAGAATAGAATAGAATAGAATAGAATAGAATAGAATAGAATAGAATAGAATAGAATAGAATAGAATAGAATAGAATAGAATAGAATAGAATAGAATAGAATAGAATAGAATAGAATAGAATAGAATAGAATAGAATAGAATAGAATAGAATAGAATAGAATAGAATAGAATAGAATAGAATAGAATAGAATAGAATAGAATAGAATAGAATAGAATAGAATAGAATAGAATAGAATAGAATAGAATAGAATAGAATAGAATAGAATAGAATAGAATAGAATAGAATAGAATAGAATAGAATAGAATAGAATAGAATAGAATAGAATAGAATAGAATAGAATAGAATAGAATAGAATAGAATAGAATAGAATAGAATAGAATAGAATAGAATAGAATAGAATAGAATAGAATAGAATAGAATAGAATAGAATAGAATAGAATAGAATAGAATAGAATAGAATAGAATAGAATAGAATAGAATAGAATAGAATAGAATAGAATAGAATAGAATAGAATAGAATAGAATAGAATAGAATAGAATAGAATAGAATAGAATAGAATAGAATAGAATAGAATAGAATAGAATAGAATAGAATAGAATAGAATAGAATAGAATAGAATAGAATAGAATAGAATAGAATAGAATAGAATAGAATAGAATAGAATAGAATAGAATAGAATAGAATAGAATAGAATAGAATAGAATAGAATAGAATAGAATAGAATAGAATAGAATAGAATAGAATAGAATAGAATAGAATAGAATAGAATAGAATAGAATAGAATAGAATAGAATAGAATAGAATAGAATAGAATAGAATAGAATAGAATAGAATAGAATAGAATAGAATAGAATAGAATAGAATAGAATAGAATAGAATAGAATAGAATAGAATAGAATAGAATAGAATAGAATAGAATAGAATAGAATAGAATAGAATAGAATAGAATAGAATAGAATAGAATAGAATAGAATAGAATAGAATAGAATAGAATAGAATAGAATAGAATAGAATAGAATAGAATAGAATAGAATAGAATAGAATAGAATAGAATAGAATAGAATAGAATAGAATAGAATAGAATAGAATAGAATAGAATAGAATAGAATAGAATAGAATAGAATAGAATAGAATAGAATAGAATAGAATAGAATAGAATAGAATAGAATAGAATAGAATAGAATAGAATAGAATAGAATAGAATAGAATAGAATAGAATAGAATAGAATAGAATAGAATAGAATAGAATAGAATAGAATAGAATAGAATAGAATAGAATAGAATAGAATAGAATAGAATAGAATAGAATAGAATAGAATAGAATAGAATAGAATAGAATAGAATAGAATAGAATAGAATAGAATAGAATAGAATAGAATAGAATAGAATAGAATAGAATAGAATAGAATAGAATAGAATAGAATAGAATAGAATAGAATAGAATAGAATAGAATAGAATAGAATAGAATAGAATAGAATAGAATAGAATAGAATAGAATAGAATAGAATAGAATAGAATAGAATAGAATAGAATAGAATAGAATAGAATAGAATAGAATAGAATAGAATAGAATAGAATAGAATAGAATAGAATAGAATAGAATAGAATAGAATAGAATAGAATAGAATAGAATAGAATAGAATAGAATAGAATAGAATAGAATAGAATAGAATAGAATAGAATAGAATAGAATAGAATAGAATAGAATAGAATAGAATAGAATAGAATAGAATAGAATAGAATAGAATAGAATAGAATAGAATAGAATAGAATAGAATAGAATAGAATAGAATAGAATAGAATAGAATAGAATAGAATAGAATAGAATAGAATAGAATAGAATAGAATAGAATAGAATAGAATAGAATAGAATAGAATAGAATAGAATAGAATAGAATAGAATAGAATAGAATAGAATAGAATAGAATAGAATAGAATAGAATAGAATAGAATAGAATAGAATAGAATAGAATAGAATAGAATAGAATAGAATAGAATAGAATAGAATAGAATAGAATAGAATAGAATAGAATAGAATAGAATAGAATAGAATAGAATAGAATAGAATAGAATAGAATAGAATAGAATAGAATAGAATAGAATAGAATAGAATAGAATAGAATAGAATAGAATAGAATAGAATAGAATAGAATAGAATAGAATAGAATAGAATAGAATAGAATAGAATAGAATAGAATAGAATAGAATAGAATAGAATAGAATAGAATAGAATAGAATAGAATAGAATAGAATAGAATAGAATAGAATAGAATAGAATAGAATAGAATAGAATAGAATAGAATAGAATAGAATAGAATAGAATAGAATAGAATAGAATAGAATAGAATAGAATAGAATAGAATAGAATAGAATAGAATAGAATAGAATAGAATAGAATAGAATAGAATAGAATAGAATAGAATAGAATAGAATAGAATAGAATAGAATAGAATAGAATAGAATAGAATAGAATAGAATAGAATAGAATAGAATAGAATAGAATAGAATAGAATAGAATAGAATAGAATAGAATAGAATAGAATAGAATAGAATAGAATAGAATAGAATAGAATAGAATAGAATAGAATAGAATAGAATAGAATAGAATAGAATAGAATAGAATAGAATAGAATAGAATAGAATAGAATAGAATAGAATAGAATAGAATAGAATAGAATAGAATAGAATAGAATAGAATAGAATAGAATAGAATAGAATAGAATAGAATAGAATAGAATAGAATAGAATAGAATAGAATAGAATAGAATAGAATAGAATAGAATAGAATAGAATAGAATAGAATAGAATAGAATAGAATAGAATAGAATAGAATAGAATAGAATAGAATAGAATAGAATAGAATAGAATAGAATAGAATAGAATAGAATAGAATAGAATAGAATAGAATAGAATAGAATAGAATAGAATAGAATAGAATAGAATAGAATAGAATAGAATAGAATAGAATAGAATAGAATAGAATAGAATAGAATAGAATAGAATAGAATAGAATAGAATAGAATAGAATAGAATAGAATAGAATAGAATAGAATAGAATAGAATAGAATAGAATAGAATAGAATAGAATAGAATAGAATAGAATAGAATAGAATAGAATAGAATAGAATAGAATAGAATAGAATAGAATAGAATAGAATAGAATAGAATAGAATAGAATAGAATAGAATAGAATAGAATAGAATAGAATAGAATAGAATAGAATAGAATAGAATAGAATAGAATAGAATAGAATAGAATAGAATAGAATAGAATAGAATAGAATAGAATAGAATAGAATAGAATAGAATAGAATAGAATAGAATAGAATAGAATAGAATAGAATAGAATAGAATAGAATAGAATAGAATAGAATAGAATAGAATAGAATAGAATAGAATAGAATAGAATAGAATAGAATAGAATAGAATAGAATAGAATAGAATAGAATAGAATAGAATAGAATAGAATAGAATAGAATAGAATAGAATAGAATAGAATAGAATAGAATAGAATAGAATAGAATAGAATAGAATAGAATAGAATAGAATAGAATAGAATAGAATAGAATAGAATAGAATAGAATAGAATAGAATAGAATAGAATAGAATAGAATAGAATAGAATAGAATAGAATAGAATAGAATAGAATAGAATAGAATAGAATAGAATAGAATAGAATAGAATAGAATAGAATAGAATAGAATAGAATAGAATAGAATAGAATAGAATAGAATAGAATAGAATAGAATAGAATAGAATAGAATAGAATAGAATAGAATAGAATAGAATAGAATAGAATAGAATAGAATAGAATAGAATAGAATAGAATAGAATAGAATAGAATAGAATAGAATAGAATAGAATAGAATAGAATAGAATAGAATAGAATAGAATAGAATAGAATAGAATAGAATAGAATAGAATAGAATAGAATAGAATAGAATAGAATAGAATAGAATAGAATAGAATAGAATAGAATAGAATAGAATAGAATAGAATAGAATAGAATAGAATAGAATAGAATAGAATAGAATAGAATAGAATAGAATAGAATAGAATAGAATAGAATAGAATAGAATAGAATAGAATAGAATAGAATAGAATAGAATAGAATAGAATAGAATAGAATAGAATAGAATAGAATAGAATAGAATAGAATAGAATAGAATAGAATAGAATAGAATAGAATAGAATAGAATAGAATAGAATAGAATAGAATAGAATAGAATAGAATAGAATAGAATAGAATAGAATAGAATAGAATAGAATAGAATAGAATAGAATAGAATAGAATAGAATAGAATAGAATAGAATAGAATAGAATAGAATAGAATAGAATAGAATAGAATAGAATAGAATAGAATAGAATAGAATAGAATAGAATAGAATAGAATAGAATAGAATAGAATAGAATAGAATAGAATAGAATAGAATAGAATAGAATAGAATAGAATAGAATAGAATAGAATAGAATAGAATAGAATAGAATAGAATAGAATAGAATAGAATAGAATAGAATAGAATAGAATAGAATAGAATAGAATAGAATAGAATAGAATAGAATAGAATAGAATAGAATAGAATAGAATAGAATAGAATAGAATAGAATAGAATAGAATAGAATAGAATAGAATAGAATAGAATAGAATAGAATAGAATAGAATAGAATAGAATAGAATAGAATAGAATAGAATAGAATAGAATAGAATAGAATAGAATAGAATAGAATAGAATAGAATAGAATAGAATAGAATAGAATAGAATAGAATAGAATAGAATAGAATAGAATAGAATAGAATAGAATAGAATAGAATAGAATAGAATAGAATAGAATAGAATAGAATAGAATAGAATAGAATAGAATAGAATAGAATAGAATAGAATAGAATAGAATAGAATAGAATAGAATAGAATAGAATAGAATAGAATAGAATAGAATAGAATAGAATAGAATAGAATAGAATAGAATAGAATAGAATAGAATAGAATAGAATAGAATAGAATAGAATAGAATAGAATAGAATAGAATAGAATAGAATAGAATAGAATAGAATAGAATAGAATAGAATAGAATAGAATAGAATAGAATAGAATAGAATAGAATAGAATAGAATAGAATAGAATAGAATAGAATAGAATAGAATAGAATAGAATAGAATAGAATAGAATAGAATAGAATAGAATAGAATAGAATAGAATAGAATAGAATAGAATAGAATAGAATAGAATAGAATAGAATAGAATAGAATAGAATAGAATAGAATAGAAATAGAATAGAATAGAATAGAATAGAATAGAATAGAATAGAATAGAATAGAATAGAATAAGAATAGAATAGAATAGAATAGATAGAATAGATAGAATAGAATAGAATAGAATAGAATAGAATAGAATAGAATAGAATAGCATAGAATAGAATAGAATAGAATAGATAGAATAGAATAGAATAGAATAGAATAGAATAGAATAGAATAGAATAGAATAGAATAGAATAGAATAGAATAGAATAGAATAGAATAGAATAGAATAGAATAGAATAGAATAGAATAGAATAGAATAGAATAGAATAGAATAGAATAGAATAGAATAGAATAGAATAGAATAGAATAGAATAGAATAGAATAGAAGAATAGAATAGAATAGAATAGATAGAATAGAATAGAATAGAATAGAATAGAATAGAATAGAATAGAATAGAATAGAATAGAATAGAATAGAATAGAATAGAATAGAATAGATAGAATAGAATAGAATAGAATAGAATAGAATGAATAGAATAGAATAGATAGAATAGAATAGAATAGAATAGAATAGAATAGAATAGAATAGAATAGAATAGAATAGAATAGAATAGAATAGAATAGAATAGAATAGAATAGAATAGAATAGAATAGAATAGAATAGAATAGAATAGAATAGAATAGAATAGATAGAATGAATAGAATAGAATAGAATAGAATAGAATAGAATAGAATAGAATAGAATAGATAGAATAGAATAGAATAGAATAGAATAGAATAGAATAGAATAGATAGAATAGAATAGAATAGAATAGAATAGAATAGAATAGAATAGAATAGAATAGAATAGATAGAATAGAATAGAAATAGAATAGAATAGAATAGAATAGAATAGAATAGAATAGAATAGAATAGAATAGAATAGAATAGAATAGAATAGAATAGAATAGAATAGAATAGAATAGAATAGATAGAATAGAATAGAATAGAATAGAATAGAATAGAATAGAAATAGAATAGAATAGAATAGAATAGAATAGAATAGAATAGAATAGAATAGAATAGAATAGAATGAATAGAATAGAATAGATAGAATAGAATAGAATAGAATAGAATAGAATAGAATAGAATAGAATAGATAGAATAGAATAGAATAGAATAGAATAGAATAGAATAGAATAGATAGAATAGAATAGAATAGAATGATAGAATAGATAGAATAGAATAGAATAGAATAGAATAGAATAGATAGAATAGAATAGAATAGAATAGAATAGAATAGAAGAAAGACTAGAATAGAATAGAATAGAATAGAATAGAATAGAATAGAATAGAATAGAATAGAATAGAAGAATAGAATAGAATAGAATAGAATAGAAATAGAATAGAATAGAATAGATAGAATAGAATAGAATAGAATAGAATAGAATAGATAGAATAGAATAGAATAGAATAGAATAGAATAGAATAGAATAGAATAGAATAGAATAGAATAGAATAGAATAGAATAGAATAGAATAGAATAGAATAGAATAGAATAGATAGAATAGAATAGAATAGAATAGAATAGAATAGAAATAGAATAGAATAGAATAGAATAGAATAGAATAGACTAGAATAGAATAGAATAGAATAGAATAGAATAGAATAGAATAGAATAGATAGATAGAATAGAATAGAATAGAATAGAATAGAATAGAGATTAGAATAGAATAGAATAGAATAGAATAGAATAGAATAGAATAGAATAGAATAGAATAGAATAGAATAGAATAGAGAATAGAATAGAATAGAATAGAATAGATAGAATAGAATAGATAGATAGAATAGAATAGAATAGAATAGAATAGAATAGAATAGAATAGAATAGAATAGAATAGAATAGAATAGAATAGATAGAATAGAATAGAATAGAATAGAATAGAATAGAATAGAATAGAAGAATAGAATAGAATAGAATAGATAGAATAGAATAGAATAGAATAGAATAGAATAGAATAGAATAGAATAGAATAGAATAGAATAGAATAGAATAGAATAGAATAGAATAGAATAGAATAGAATAGATAGAATAGAATAGAATAGATAGAATAGAATAGATAGAATAGAATAGAATAGAATAGAATAGAATAGAATAGAATAGAATAGAATAGAATAGAATAGAATAGAATAGAATAGAATAGAATAGAATAGAATAGAATAGAATAGAATAGAATAGAATAGAATAGATAGAATAGAATAGAATAGAATAGAATAGAATAGAATAGAATAGAATAGAATAGAATAGAATAGAATAGAATAGAATAGAATAGAATAGAATAGAATAGAATAGAATAGAATAGAATAGAATAGAATAGAATAGAATAGAATAGAATAGAATAGAATAGAATAGAATAGAATAGAATAGAATAGAATAGAATAGAATAGAATAGAATAGAATAGAATAGAATAGAATAGAATAGAATAGAATAGAATAGAATAGAATAGAATAGAATAGAATAGAATAGAATAGAATAGAATAGAATAGAATAGAATAGAATAGAATAGAATAGAATAGAATAGAATAGAATAGAATAGAATAGAATAGAATAGAATAGAATAGAATAGAATAGAATAGAATAGAATAGAATAGAATAGAATAGAATAGAATAGAATAGAATAGAATAGAATAGAATAGAATAGAATAGAATAGAATAGAATAGAATAGAATAGAATAGAATAGAATAGAATAGAATAGAATAGAATAGAATAGAATAGAATAGAATAGAATAGAATAGAATAGAATAGAATAGAATAGAATAGAATAGAATAGAATAGAATAGAATAGAATAGAATAGAATAGAATAGAATAGAATAGAATAGAATAGAATAGAATAGAATAGAATAGAATAGAATAGAATAGAATAGAATAGAATAGAATAGAATAGAATAGAATAGAATAGAATAGAATAGAATAGAATAGAATAGAATAGAATAGAATAGAATAGAATAGAATAGAATAGAATAGAATAGAATAGAATAGAATAGAATAGAATAGAATAGAATAGAATAGAATAGAATAGAATAGAATAGAATAGAATAGAATAGAATAGAATAGAATAGAATAGAATAGAATAGAATAGAATAGAATAGAATAGAATAGAATAGAATAGAATAGAATAGAATAGAATAGAATAGAATAGAATAGAATAGAATAGAATAGAATAGAATAGAATAGAATAGAATAGAATAGAATAGAATAGAATAGAATAGAATAGAATAGAATAGAATAGAATAGAATAGAATAGAATAGAATAGAATAGAATAGAATAGAATAGAATAGAATAGAATAGAATAGAATAGAATAGAATAGAATAGAATAGAATAGAATAGAATAGAATAGAATAGAATAGAATAGAATAGAATAGAATAGAATAGAATAGAATAGAATAGAATAGAATAGAATAGAATAGAATAGAATAGAATAGAATAGAATAGAATAGAATAGAATAGAATAGAATAGAATAGAATAGAATAGAATAGAATAGAATAGAATAGAATAGAATAGAATAGAATAGAATAGAATAGAATAGAATAGAATAGAATAGAATAGAATAGAATAGAATAGAATAGAATAGAATAGAATAGAATAGAATAGAATAGAATAGAATAGAATAGAATAGAATAGAATAGAATAGAATAGAATAGAATAGAATAGAATAGAATAGAATAGAATAGAATAGAATAGAATAGAATAGAATAGAATAGAATAGAATAGAATAGAATAGAATAGAATAGAATAGAATAGAATAGAATAGAATAGAATAGAATAGAATAGAATAGAATAGAATAGAATAGAATAGAATAGAATAGAATAGAATAGAATAGAATAGAATAGAATAGAATAGAATAGAATAGAATAGAATAGAATAGAATAGAATAGAATAGAATAGAATAGAATAGAATAGAATAGAATAGAATAGAATAGAATAGAATAGAATAGAATAGAATAGAATAGAATAGAATAGAATAGAATAGAATAGAATAGAATAGAATAGAATAGAATAGAATAGAATAGAATAGAATAGAATAGAATAGAATAGAATAGAATAGAATAGAATAGAATAGAATAGAATAGAATAGAATAGAATAGAATAGAATAGAATAGAATAGAATAGAATAGAATAGAATAGAATAGAATAGAATAGAATAGAATAGAATAGAATAGAATAGAATAGAATAGAATAGAATAGAATAGAATAGAATAGAATAGAATAGAATAGAATAGAATAGAATAGAATAGAATAGAATAGAATAGAATAGAATAGAATAGAATAGAATAGAATAGAATAGAATAGAATAGAATAGAATAGAATAGAATAGAATAGAATAGAATAGAATAGAATAGAATAGAATAGAATAGAATAGAATAGAATAGAATAGAATAGAATAGAATAGAATAGAATAGAATAGAATAGAATAGAATAGAATAGAATAGAATAGAATAGAATAGAATAGAATAGAATAGAATAGAATAGAATAGAATAGAATAGAATAGAATAGAATAGAATAGAATAGAATAGAATAGAATAGAATAGAATAGAATAGAATAGAATAGAATAGAATAGAATAGAATAGAATAGAATAGAATAGAATAGAATAGAATAGAATAGAATAGAATAGAATAGAATAGAATAGAATAGAATAGAATAGAATAGAATAGAATAGAATAGAATAGAATAGAATAGAATAGAATAGAATAGAATAGAATAGAATAGAATAGAATAGAATAGAATAGAATAGAATAGAATAGAATAGAATAGAATAGAATAGAATAGAATAGAATAGAATAGAATAGAATAGAATAGAATAGAATAGAATAGAATAGAATAGAATAGAATAGAATAGAATAGAATAGAATAGAATAGAATAGAATAGAATAGAATAGAATAGAATAGAATAGAATAGAATAGAATAGAATAGAATAGAATAGAATAGAATAGAATAGAATAGAATAGAATAGAATAGAATAGAATAGAATAGAATAGAATAGAATAGAATAGAATAGAATAGAATAGAATAGAATAGAATAGAATAGAATAGAATAGAATAGAATAGAATAGAATAGAATAGAATAGAATAGAATAGAATAGAATAGAATAGAATAGAATAGAATAGAATAGAATAGAATAGAATAGAATAGAATAGAATAGAATAGAATAGAATAGAATAGAATAGAATAGAATAGAATAGAATAGAATAGAATAGAATAGAATAGAATAGAATAGAATAGAATAGAATAGAATAGAATAGAATAGAATAGAATAGAATAGAATAGAATAGAATAGAATAGAATAGAATAGAATAGAATAGAATAGAATAGAATAGAATAGAATAGAATAGAATAGAATAGAATAGAATAGAATAGAATAGAATAGAATAGAATAGAATAGAATAGAATAGAATAGAATAGAATAGAATAGAATAGAATAGAATAGAATAGAATAGAATAGAATAGAATAGAATAGAATAGAATAGAATAGAATAGAATAGAATAGAATAGAATAGAATAGAATAGAATAGAATAGAATAGAATAGAATAGAATAGAATAGAATAGAATAGAATAGAATAGAATAGAATAGAATAGAATAGAATAGAATAGAATAGAATAGAATAGAATAGAATAGAATAGAATAGAATAGAATAGAATAG
Source organism: Sarcophaga subvicina (assembly GCA_936449025.2). Classification (NCBI taxonomy): domain Eukaryota; kingdom Metazoa; phylum Arthropoda; class Insecta; order Diptera; family Sarcophagidae; genus Sarcophaga; species Sarcophaga subvicina. Next base: position 132,268 of record CAKZFR020000147.1, on the reverse strand, counting down.
AATAGAATAGAATAGAATAGAATAGAATAGAATAGAATAGAATAGAATAGAATAGAATAGAATAGAATAGAATAGAATAGAATAGAATAGAATAGAATAGAATAGAATAGAATAGAATAGAATAGAATAGAATAGAATAGAATAGAATAGAATAGAATAGAATAGAATAGAATAGAATAGAATAGAATAGAATAGAATAGAATAGAATAGAATAGAATAGAATAGAATAGAATAGAATAGAATAGAATAGAATAGAATAGAATAGAATAGAATAGAATAGAATAGAATAGAATAGAATAGAATAGAATAGAATAGAATAGAATAGAATAGAATAGAATAGAATAGAATAGAATAGAATAGAATAGAATAGAATAGAATAGAATAGAATAGAATAGAATAGAATAGAATAGAATAGAATAGAATAGAATAGAATAGAATAGAATAGAATAGAATAGAATAGAATAGAATAGAATAGAATAGAATAGAATAGAATAGAATAGAATAGAATAGAATAGAATAGAATAGAATAGAATAGAATAGAATAGAATAGAATAGAATAGAATAGAATAGAATAGAATAGAATAGAATAGAATAGAATAGAATAGAATAGAATAGAATAGAATAGAATAGAATAGAATAGAATAGAATAGAATAGAATAGAATAGAATAGAATAGAATAGAATAGAATAGAATAGAATAGAATAGAATAGAATAGAATAGAATAGAATAGAATAGAATAGAATAGAATAGAATAGAATAGAATAGAATAGAATAGAATAGAATAGAATAGAATAGAATAGAATAGAATAGAATAGAATAGAATAGAATAGAATAGAATAGAATAGAATAGAATAGAATAGAATAGAATAGAATAGAATAGAATAGAATAGAATAGAATAGAATAGAATAGAATAGAATAGAATAGAATAGAATAGAATAGAATAGAATAGAATAGAATAGAATAGAATAGAATAGAATAGAATAGAATAGAATAGAATAGAATAGAATAGAATAGAATAGAATAGAATAGAATAGAATAGAATAGAATAGAATAGAATAGAATAGAATAGAATAGAATAGAATAGAATAGAATAGAATAGAATAGAATAGAATAGAATAGAATAGAATAGAATAGAATAGAATAGAATAGAATAGAATAGAATAGAATAGAATAGAATAGAATAGAATAGAATAGAATAGAATAGAATAGAATAGAATAGAATAGAATAGAATAGAATAGAATAGAATAGAATAGAATAGAATAGAATAGAATAGAATAGAATAGAATAGAATAGAATAGAATAGAATAGAATAGAATAGAATAGAATAGAATAGAATAGAATAGAATAGAATAGAATAGAATAGAATAGAATAGAATAGAATAGAATAGAATAGAATAGAATAGAATAGAATAGAATAGAATAGAATAGAATAGAATAGAATAGAATAGAATAGAATAGAATAGAATAGAATAGAATAGAATAGAATAGAATAGAATAGAATAGAATAGAATAGAATAGAATAGAATAGAATAGAATAGAATAGAATAGAATAGAATAGAATAGAATAGAATAGAATAGAATAGAATAGAATAGAATAGAATAGAATAGCATAGAATAGAATAGAATAGAATAGAATAGAATAGAATAGAATAGAATAGAATAGAATAGAATAGAATAGAATAGAATAGAATAGAATAGAATAGAATAGAATAGAATAGAATAGAATAGAATAGAATAGAATAGAATAGAATAGAATAGAATAGAATAGAATAGAATAGAATAGAATAGAATAGAATAGAATAGAATAGAATAGAATAGAATAGAATAGAATAGAATAGAATAGAATAGAATAGAATAGAATAGAATAGAATAGAATAGAATAGAATAGAATAGAATAGAATAGAATAGAATAGAATAGAATAGAATAGAATAGAATAGAATAGAATAGAATAGAATAGAATAGAATAGAATAGAATAGAATAGAATAGAATAGAATAGAATAGAATAGAATAGAATAGAATAGAATAGAATAGAATAGAATAGAATAGAATAGAATAGAATAGAATAGAATAGAATAGAATAGAATAGAATAGAATAGAATAGAATAGAATAGAATAGAATAGAATAGAATAGAATAGAATAGAATAGAATAGAATAGAATAGAATAGAATAGAATAGAATAGAATAGAATAGAATAGAATAGAATAGAATAGAATAGAATAGAATAGAATAGAATAGAATAGAATAGAATAGAATAGAATAGAATAGAATAGAATAGAATAGAATAGAATAGAATAGAATAGAATAGAATAGAATAGAATAGAATAGAATAGAATAGAATAGAATAGAATAGAATAGAATAGAATAGAATAGAATAGAATAGAATAGAATAGAATAGAATAGAATAGAATAGAATAGAATAGAATAGAATAGAATAGAATAGAATAGAATAGAATAGAATAGAATAGAATAGAATAGAATAGAATAGAATAGAATAGAATAGAATAGAATAGAATAGAATAGAATAGAATAGAATAGAATAGAATAGAATAGAATAGAATAGAATAGAATAGAATAGAATAGAATAGAATAGAATAGAATAGAATAGAATAGAATAGAATAGAATAGAATAGAATAGAATAGAATAGAATAGAATAGAATAGAATAGAATAGAATAGAATAGAATAGAATAGAATAGAATAGAATAGAATAGAATAGAATAGAATAGAATAGAATAGAATAGAATAGAATAGAATAGAATAGAATAGAATAGAATAGAATAGAATAGAATAGAATAGAATAGAATAGAATAGAATAGAATAGAATAGAATAGAATAGAATAGAATAGAATAGAATAGAATAGAATAGAATAGAATAGAATAGAATAGAATAGAATAGAATAGAATAGAATAGAATAGAATAGAATAGAATAGAATAGAATAGAATAGAATAGAATAGAATAGAATAGAATAGAATAGAATAGAATAGAATAGAATAGAATAGAATAGAATAGAATAGAATAGAATAGAATAGAATAGAATAGAATAGAATAGAATAGAATAGAATAGAATAGAATAGAATAGAATAGAATAGAATAGAATAGAATAGAATAGAATAGAATAGAATAGAATAGAATAGAATAGAATAGAATAGAATAGAATAGAATAGAATAGAATAGAATAGAATAGAATAGAATAGAATAGAATAGAATAGAATAGAATAGAATAGAATAGAATAGAATAGAATAGAATAGAATAGAATAGAATAGAATAGAATAGAATAGAATAGAATAGAATAGAATAGAATAGAATAGAATAGAATAGAATAGAATAGAATAGAATAGAATAGAATAGAATAGAATAGAATAGAATAGAATAGAATAGAATAGAATAGAATAGAATAGAATAGAATAGAATAGAATAGAATAGAATAGAATAGAATAGAATAGAATAGAATAGAATAGAATAGAATAGAATAGAATAGAATAGAATAGAATAGAATAGAATAGAATAGAATAGAATAGAATAGAATAGAATAGAATAGAATAGAATAGAATAGAATAGAATAGAATAGAATAGAATAGAATAGAATAGAATAGAATAGAATAGAATAGAATAGAATAGAATAGAATAGAATAGAATAGAATAGAATAGAATAGAATAGAATAGAATAGAATAGAATAGAATAGAATAGAATAGAATAGAATAGAATAGAATAGAATAGAATAGAATAGAATAGAATAGAATAGAATAGAATAGAATAGAATAGAATAGAATAGAATAGAATAGAATAGAATAGAATAGAATAGAATAGAATAGAATAGAATAGAATAGAATAGAATAGAATAGAATAGAATAGAATAGAATAGAATAGAATAGAATAGAATAGAATAGAATAGAATAGAATAGAATAGAATAGAATAGAATAGAATAGAATAGAATAGAATAGAATAGAATAGAATAGAATAGAATAGAATAGAATAGAATAGAATAGAATAGAATAGAATAGAATAGAATAGAATAGAATAGAATAGAATAGAATAGAATAGAATAGAATAGAATAGAATAGAATAGAATAGAATAGAATAGAATAGAATAGAATAGAATAGAATAGAATAGAATAGAATAGAATAGAATAGAATAGAATAGAATAGAATAGAATAGAATAGAATAGAATAGAATAGAATAGAATAGAATAGAATAGAATAGAATAGAATAGAATAGAATAGAATAGAATAGAATAGAATAGAATAGAATAGAATAGAATAGAATAGAATAGAATAGAATAGAATAGAATAGAATAGAATAGAATAGAATAGAATAGAATAGAATAGAATAGAATAGAATAGAATAGAATAGAATAGAATAGAATAGAATAGAATAGAATAGAATAGAATAGAATAGAATAGAATAGAATAGAATAGAATAGAATAGAATAGAATAGAATAGAATAGAATAGAATAGAATAGAATAGAATAGAATAGAATAGAATAGAATAGAATAGAATAGAATAGAATAGAATAGAATAGAATAGAATAGAATAGAATAGAATAGAATAGAATAGAATAGAATAGAATAGAATAGAATAGAATAGAATAGAATAGAATAGAATAGAATAGAATAGAATAGAATAGAATAGAATAGAATAGAATAGAATAGAATAGAATAGAATAGAATAGAATAGAATAGAATAGAATAGAATAGAATAGAATAGAATAGAATAGAATAGAATAGAATAGAATAGAATAGAATAGAATAGAATAGAATAGAATAGAATAGAATAGAATAGAATAGAATAGAATAGAATAGAATAGAATAGAATAGAATAGAATAGAATAGAATAGAATAGAATAGAATAGAATAGAATAGAATAGAATAGAATAGAATAGAATAGAATAGAATAGAATAGAATAGAATAGAATAGAATAGAATAGAATAGAATAGAATAGAATAGAATAGAATAGAATAGAATAGAATAGAATAGAATAGAATAGAATAGAATAGAATAGAATAGAATAGAATAGAATAGAATAGAATAGAATAGAATAGAATAGAATAGAATAGAATAGAATAGAATAGAATAGAATAGAATAGAATAGAATAGAATAGAATAGAATAGAATAGAATAGAATAGAATAGAATAGAATAGAATAGAATAGAATAGAATAGAATAGAATAGAATAGAATAGAATAGAATAGAATAGAATAGAATAGAATAGAATAGAATAGAATAGAATAGAATAGAATAGAATAGAATAGAATAGAATAGAATAGAATAGAATAGAATAGAATAGAATAGAATAGAATAGAATAGAATAGAATAGAATAGAATAGAATAGAATAGAATAGAATAGAATAGAATAGAATAGAATAGAATAGAATAGAATAGAATAGAATAGAATAGAATAGAATAGAATAGAATAGAATAGAATAGAATAGAATAGAATAGAATAGAATAGAATAGAATAGAATAGAATAGAATAGAATAGAATAGAATAGAATAGAATAGAATAGAATAGAATAGAATAGAATAGAATAGAATAGAATAGAATAGAATAGAATAGAATAGAATAGAATAGAATAGAATAGAATAGAATAGAATAGAATAGAATAGAATAGAATAGAATAGAATAGAATAGAATAGAATAGAATAGAATAGAATAGAATAGAATAGAATAGAATAGAATAGAATAGAATAGAATAGAATAGAATAGAATAGAATAGAATAGAATAGAATAGAATAGAATAGAATAGAATAGAATAGAATAGAATAGAATAGAATAGAATAGAATAGAATAGAATAGAATAGAATAGAATAGAATAGAATAGAATAGAATAGAATAGAATAGAATAGAATAGAATAGAATAGAATAGAATAGAATAGAATAGAATAGAATAGAATAGAATAGAATAGAATAGAATAGAATAGAATAGAATAGAATAGAATAGAATAGAATAGAATAGAATAGAATAGAATAGAATAGAATAGAATAGAATAGAATAGAATAGAATAGAATAGAATAGAATAGAATAGAATAGAATAGAATAGAATAGAATAGAATAGAATAGAATAGAATAGAATAGAATAGAATAGAATAGAATAGAATAGAATAGAATAGAATAGAATAGAATAGAATAGAATAGAATAGAATAGAATAGAATAGAATAGAATAGAATAGAATAGAATAGAATAGAATAGAATAGAATAGAATAGAATAGAATAGAATAGAATAGAATAGAATAGAATAGAATAGAATAGAATAGAATAGAATAGAATAGAATAGAATAGAATAGAATAGAATAGAATAGAATAGAATAGAATAGAATAGAATAGAATAGAATAGAATAGAATAGAATAGAATAGAATAGAATAGAATAGAATAGAATAGAATAGAATAGAATAGAATAGAATAGAATAGAATAGAATAGAATAGAATAGAATAGAATAGAATAGAATAGAATAGAATAGAATAGAATAGAATAGAATAGAATAGAATAGAATAGAATAGAATAGAATAGAATAGAATAGAATAGAATAGAATAGAATAGAATAGAATAGAATAGAATAGAATAGAATAGAATAGAATAGAATAGAATAGAATAGAATAGAATAGAATAGAATAGAATAGAATAGAATAGAATAGAATAGAATAGAATAGAATAGAATAGAATAGAATAGAATAGAATAGAATAGAATAGAATAGAATAGAATAGAATAGAATAGAATAGAATAGAATAGAATAGAATAGAATAGAATAGAATAGAATAGAATAGAATAGAATAGAATAGAATAGAATAGAATAGAATAGAATAGAATAGAATAGAATAGAATAGAATAGAATAGAATAGAATAGAATAGAATAGAATAGAATAGAATAGAATAGAATAGAATAGAATAGAATAGAATAGAATAGAATAGAATAGAATAGAATAGAATAGAATAGAATAGAATAGAATAGAATAGAATAGAATAGAATAGAATAGAATAGAATAGAATAGAATAGAATAGAATAGAATAGAATAGAATAGAATAGAATAGAATAGAATAGAATAGAATAGAATAGAATAGAATAGAATAGAATAGAATAGAATAGAATAGAATAGAATAGAATAGAATAGAATAGAATAGAATAGAATAGAATAGAATAGAATAGAATAGAATAGAATAGAATAGAATAGAATAGAATAGAATAGAATAGAATAGAATAGAATAGAATAGAATAGAATAGAATAGAATAGAATAGAATAGAATAGAATAGAATAGAATAGAATAGAATAGAATAGAATAGAATAGAATAGAATAGAATAGAATAGAATAGAATAGAATAGAATAGAATAGAATAGAATAGAATAGAATAGAATAGAATAGAATAGAATAGAATAGAATAGAATAGAATAGAATAGAATAGAATAGAATAGAATAGAATAGAATAGAATAGAATAGAATAGAATAGAATAGAATAGAATAGAATAGAATAGAATAGAATAGAATAGAATAGAATAGAATAGAATAGAATAGAATAGAATAGAATAGAATAGAATAGAATAGAATAGAATAGAATAGAATAGAATAGAATAGAATAGAATAGAATAGAATAGAATAGAATAGAATAGAATAGAATAGAATAGAATAGAATAGAATAGAATAGAATAGAATAGAATAGAATAGAATAGAATAGAATAGAATAGAATAGAATAGAATAGAATAGAATAGAATAGAATAGAATAGAATAGAATAGAATAGAATAGAATAGAATAGAATAGAATAGAATAGAATAGAATAGAATAGAATAGAATAGAATAGAATAGAATAGAATAGAATAGAATAGAATAGAATAGAATAGAATAGAATAGAATAGAATAGAATAGAATAGAATAGAATAGAATAGAATAGAATAGAATAGAATAGAATAGAATAGAATAGAATAGAATAGAATAGAATAGAATAGAATAGAATAGAATAGAATAGAATAGAATAGAATAGAATAGAATAGAATAGAATAGAATAGAATAGAATAGAATAGAATAGAATAGAATAGAATAGAATAGAATAGAATAGAATAGAATAGAATAGAATAGAATAGAATAGAATAGAATAGAATAGAATAGAATAGAATAGAATAGAATAGAATAGAATAGAATAGAATAGAATAGAATAGAATAGAATAGAATAGAATAGAATAGAATAGAATAGAATAGAATAGAATAGAATAGAATAGAATAGAATAGAATAGAATAGAATAGAATAGAATAGAATAGAATAGAATAGAATAGAATAGAATAGAATAGAATAGAATAGAATAGAATAGAATAGAATAGAATAGAATAGAATAGAATAGAATAGAATAGAATAGAATAGAATAGAATAGAATAGAATAGAATAGAATAGAATAGAATAGAATAGAATAGAATAGAATAGAATAGAATAGAATAGAATAGAATAGAATAGAATAGAATAGAATAGAATAGAATAGAATAGAATAGAATAGAATAGAATAGAATAGAATAGAATAGAATAGAATAGAATAGAATAGAATAGAATAGAATAGAATAGAATAGAATAGAATAGAATAGAATAGAATAGAATAGAATAGAATAGAATAGAATAGAATAGAATAGAATAGAATAGAATAGAATAGAATAGAATAGAATAGAATAGAATAGAATAGAATAGAATAGAATAGAATAGAATAGAATAGAATAGAATAGAATAGAATAGAATAGAATAGAATAGAATAGAATAGAATAGAATAGAATAGAATAGAATAGAATAGAATAGAATAGAATAGAATAGAATAGAATAGAATAGAATAGAATAGAATAGAATAGAATAGAATAGAATAGAATAGAATAGAATAGAATAGAATAGAATAGAATAGAATAGAATAGAATAGAATAGAATAGAATAGAATAGAATAGAATAGAATAGAATAGAATAGAATAGAATAGAATAGAATAGAATAGAATAGAATAGAATAGAATAGAATAGAATAGAATAGAATAGAATAGAATAGAATAGAATAGAATAGAATAGAATAGAATAGAATAGAATAGAATAGAATAGAATAGAATAGAATAGAATAGAATAGAATAGAATAGAATAGAATAGAATAGAATAGAATAGAATAGAATAGAATAGAATAGAATAGAATAGAATAGAATAGAATAGAATAGAATAGAATAGAATAGAATAGAATAGAATAGAATAGAATAGAATAGAATAGAATAGAATAGAATAGAATAGAATAGAATAGAATAGAATAGAATAGAATAGAATAGAATAGAATAGAATAGAATAGAATAGAATAGAATAGAATAGAATAGAATAGAATAGAATAGAATAGAATAGAATAGAATAGAATAGAATAGAATAGAATAGAATAGAATAGAATAGAATAGAATAGAATAGAATAGAATAGAATAGAATAGAATAGAATAGAATAGAATAGAATAGAATAGAATAGAATAGAATAGAATAGAATAGAATAGAATAGAATAGAATAGAATAGAATAGAATAGAATAGAATAGAATAGAATAGAATAGAATAGAATAGAATAGAATAGAATAGAATAGAATAGAATAGAATAGAATAGAATAGAATAGAATAGAATAGAATAGAATAGAATAGAATAGAATAGAATAGAATAGAATAGAATAGAATAGAATAGAATAGAATAGAATAGAATAGAATAGAATAGAATAGAATAGAATAGAATAGAATAGAATAGAATAGAATAGAATAGAATAGAATAGAATAGAATAGAATAGAATAGAATAGAATAGAATAGAATAGAATAGAATAGAATAGAATAGAATAGAATAGAATAGAATAGAATAGAATAGAATAGAATAGAATAGAATAGAATAGAATAGAATAGAATAGAATAGAATAGAATAGAATAGAATAGAATAGAATAGAATAGAATAGAATAGAATAGAATAGAATAGAATAGAATAGAATAGAATAGAATAGAATAGAATAGAATAGAATAGAATAGAATAGAATAGAATAGAATAGAATAGAATAGAATAGAATAGAATAGAATAGAATAGAATAGAATAGAATAGAATAGAATAGAATAGAATAGAATAGAATAGAATAGAATAGAATAGAATAGAATAGAATAGAATAGAATAGAATAGAATAGAATAGAATAGAATAGAATAGAATAGAATAGAATAGAATAGAATAGAATAGAATAGAATAGAATAGAATAGAATAGAATAGAATAGAATAGAATAGAATAGAATAGAATAGAATAGAATAGAATAGAATAGAATAGAATAGAATAGAATAGAATAGAATAGAATAGAATAGAATAGAATAGAATAGAATAGAATAGAATAGAATAGAATAGAATAGAATAGAATAGAATAGAATAGAATAGAATAGAATAGAATAGAATAGAATAGAATAGAATAGAATAGAATAGAATAGAATAGAATAGAATAGAATAGAATAGAATAGAATAGAATAGAATAGAATAGAATAGAATAGAATAGAATAGAATAGAATAGAATAGAATAGAATAGAATAGAATAGAATAGAATAGAATAGAATAGAATAGAATAGAATAGAATAGAATAGAATAGAATAGAATAGAATAGAATAGAATAGAATAGAATAGAATAGAATAGAATAGAATAGAATAGAATAGAATAGAATAGAATAGAATAGAATAGAATAGAATAGAATAGAATAGAATAGAATAGAATAGAATAGAATAGAATAGAATAGAATAGAATAGAATAGAATAGAATAGAATAGAATAGAATAGAATAGAATAGAATAGAATAGAATAGAATAGAATAGAATAGAATAGAATAGAATAGAATAGAATAGAATAGAATAGAATAGAATAGAATAGAATAGAATAGAATAGAATAGAATAGAATAGAATAGAATAGAATAGAATAGAATAGAATAGAATAGAATAGAATAGAATAGAATAGAATAGAATAGAATAGAATAGAATAGAATAGAATAGAATAGAATAGAATAGAATAGAATAGAATAGAATAGAATAGAATAGAATAGAATAGAATAGAATAGAATAGAATAGAATAGAATAGAATAGAATAGAATAGAATAGAATAGAATAGAATAGAATAGAATAGAATAGAATAGAATAGAATAGAATAGAATAGAATAGAATAGAATAGAATAGAATAGAATAGAATAGAATAGAATAGAATAGAATAGAATAGAATAGAATAGAATAGAATAGAATAGAATAGAATAGAATAGAATAGAATAGAATAGAATAGAATAGAATAGAATAGAATAGAATAGAATAGAATAGAATAGAATAGAATAGAATAGAATAGAATAGAATAGAATAGAATAGAATAGAATAGAATAGAATAGAATAGAATAGAATAGAATAGAATAGAATAGAATAGAATAGAATAGAATAGAATAGAATAGAATAGAATAGAATAGAATAGAATAGAATAGAATAGAATAGAATAGAATAGAATAGAATAGAATAGAATAGAATAGAATAGAATAGAATAGAATAGAATAGAATAGAATAGAATAGAATAGAATAGAATAGAATAGAATAGAATAGAATAGAATAGAATAGAATAGAATAGAATAGAATAGAATAGAATAGAATAGAATAGAATAGAATAGAATAGAATAGAATAGAATAGAATAGAATAGAATAGAATAGAATAGAATAGAATAGAATAGAATAGAATAGAATAGAATAGAATAGAATAGAATAGAATAGAATAGAATAGAATAGAATAGAATAGAATAGAATAGAATAGAATAGAATAGAATAGAATAGAATAGAATAGAATAGAATAGAATAGAATAGAATAGAATAGAATAGAATAGAATAGAATAGAATAGAATAGAATAGAATAGAATAGAATAGAATAGAATAGAATAGAATAGAATAGAATAGAATAGAATAGAATAGAATAGAATAGAATAGAATAGAATAGAATAGAATAGAATAGAATAGAATAGAATAGAATAGAATAGAATAGAATAGAATAGAATAGAATAGAATAGAATAGAATAGAATAGAATAGAATAGAATAGAATAGAATAGAATAGAATAGAATAGAATAGAATAGAATAGAATAGAATAGAATAGAATAGAATAGAATAGAATAGAATAGAATAGAATAGAATAGAATAGAATAGAATAGAATAGAATAGAATAGAATAGAATAGAATAGAATAGAATAGAATAGAATAGAATAGAATAGAATAGAATAGAATAGAATAGAATAGAATAGAATAGAATAGAATAGAATAGAATAGAATAGAATAGAATAGAATAGAATAGAATAGAATAGAATAGAATAGAATAGAATAGAATAGAATAGAATAGAATAGAATAGAATAGAATAGAATAGAATAGAATAGAATAGAATAGAATAGAATAGAATAGAATAGAATAGAATAGAATAGAATAGAATAGAATAGAATAGAATAGAATAGAATAGAATAGAATAGAATAGAATAGAATAGAATAGAATAGAATAGAATAGAATAGAATAGAATAGAATAGAATAGAATAGAATAGAATAGAATAGAATAGAATAGAATAGAATAGAATAGAATAGAATAGAATAGAATAGAATAGAATAGAATAGAATAGAATAGAATAGAATAGAATAGAATAGAATAGAATAGAATAGAATAGAATAGAATAGAATAGAATAGAATAGAATAGAATAGAATAGAATAGAATAGAATAGAATAGAATAGAATAGAATAGAATAGAATAGAATAGAATAGAATAGAATAGAATAGAATAGAATAGAATAGAATAGAATAGAATAGAATAGATGTAATGAACACATGCCATATTAATTATCTGTAATGCATGCCAATATCCGCCATTTAAACTATCCCAAAAGGACATGACGAATAACCGCATTATTACACTATAGCAGAAGAATTAGTGCTGAAAGAGATTGTTACGAAAGGACTGCGGGAGCCATTGATTCGCTAGCAAACAGTCGGGCGTGTGGGTAAGGTCCTTCCAATAACAAAACCCTGTTTATGTACAGAAGTTTTTTTTTTATTAAAGACTCCCTATTTTTAGATGTAATTTGCTCTAAATGGACTGGAAATGACTGTAATATTATAAAAAATAAAAGCCCGATTACAGTCATATGTAACGAAAGCAAAATAAATTTAAATACAAAAAGACATATTTTACTGATATAACCAAGTTAAAAGCGGTATCTGGTGTGGTTGATACGCCTGTCTCAAAACCCGCCACTAACCTTGGCCCTAAGGACGTCATTTTATTAGGACCCCAAATAATCTATTGCACCAAAACTAATACTCAACTACGAAAACACTGTATACTTCAATTATTCATACATAATTATTAACTTAGGATTTATTCATAAAATTAGGAAAAATAATTAATAGAATTATAAAAAAAATATTTAAGCTACTAGAAACATTAAGTGAAAGCATTTCAAGCATAAATTAAACTGACTTTTCTTCAACTGTATCAGTGACAATGATTATAAACATCTAACAACAACTTAATTAAGCGATCGATTATGTTTGAACAAACATGTTCGATATCATTATCACTAATGAATATATTAAATATTAGGGTGAAACATAAAATCAGCACTCACCAAACATACGTGTAATCGATTTCTGGAAGGCCTTCAAGATTTCGAGGTACCGATGTTGTTGTTGCTGTAGAATTTTCTGGAAATTTGACTAAAAAAATTTGATTAATTTGATCTGGATAAATATGCCATATATAATGCTTGCACTTACAATTTTTACAATATTTCAATAGATAATATATAAATGTTCTTAATTATACTAATTTCAAACGTTTTAAAACTACAAATATAAATTCATGTCATTGCATTCAATTATAGAAAAATTACATTATACAAACAAAACAAATTAATAAGATGAAATTAAATATGAAAAACGGTTTGCTTCAGACATGTTGTGTGATCATTACAACTGTAAGTGATTATCACAATGCATTTTGTGGTTCTATTTCTTTTTTTCTCTATATTTTATGTGTTTTATACTAAACCAGTTTTTATGAAAGAGAATAAGTACACTTAAAAAAAACGAAATTATAGAAATCGAAAGATTGACTAAACTATAGTAATGATTGAGTTGGAATGATCACTACAGTAGGCATGTCAGCTATTGTAACAAATATAAGTAATTAAATTAATGTAGCACTTAGATTTAATAAAAATTAATAAAGTTTAACATTTTAGATTGATTATTTACTCTTTAGCAAAGAAAGTTTACAAATGAAATTTCTAGAAATAATTTTAGTTAACAAAATTTATCATGTTAGATTGCAAAAATATTCATTATAAACGAAAATTAACAATTAGAATCTCTAGAAACAATGATTATGATTTAATATAAAATATTATTTTAGAAAAATAACTTAAGCATATTTATGAAAATTATAAATAATAAAGCAATTTGTAGAGAGGTTAAACTGTTACATAACTGTCATTAACGGTTTTTACAGCACTGAATTACAGTTTTCTTCGGCTCGTAGAGTTCGAATTAAATTGAAGAAAAAATTAGAATAAAATAAAATTAAATATAATTAAATAGAATAAAATAGAATTCCCGGGACCTGTTTAAAAAGAAATGTGTCAATGCCTATAGAAATTCTTCTTTTTTTTCTGTGTATTTACCTCCTCGTTAGGACGTCCCGAGTATAACCCAATAGACACCAAGAAAATTCCGGGCGCTACGGCCAATAATTGAAATTTTGTACACCACACTTCACTAAGAAACAATATTCCTGTCACTTTATCACATATCTATTTAATTTACTATACTGTACCTCCTTCTAAAGATTTACAGGATCACCACACGAGATATTAAAACTTTTATCCCCACTCACTTTTCTTTTCTCTTTTTTTTTTTTTTTTTCTTAAATAATTAATAATTTTTGCTACACTTTCTGTATATTAAGTTCAGAGTTTCAATTAGAATGAACGAGTTGTTCAATTTTCGTAGTAAAGAAACCTCTGTTAGCAATCAGAAAAAGGGTGTAATGGGAAAACACGTATAAGTAAACTTTAATGCTTGTTTAAGATCTTGACAATCAAAAAAAATATATAACATGATTGCCACTATAACCAACATATGTACATGTATGTACTGTACTAATTAAATTTCTTCTACTAAATGTTAGTACATTTTACATTCGCAATACGTTAAAAAATCAATGAATATTATGAAAATCTTTTCATATTTAATTTCCTGAAAAATCATATAGGATCTCGTAAATATTTATGTTGTTTTCTCTTTTACATTATAAACATTTGATTGGCTATATGTTTCTGTATGCTAGCAACATGTTGATAAGATTAAGTATTAAGCTTTTGTGCGATCAAACAGTTTATGTTTTTGCTAACATATAAGGAAAAGGTTTTACAGTGTTTCAAACGACTAAAGCGAGTGTCAGAATAATGACATTAAGATTATTTCTTTTTTATTTAAAACCGTACACTACAAAACTAGATAATAATTATGATTTCATAAAATTATTAGATAGAAAAAGAACGGTTTATAATCGAAGATCCTTGGCATGATAGGTTCCTACTGATTTGCCATTTAAGTCCTCAATTAGATAATAATGGTTACCTAATTTCTCTTTAATACGACTTTTAATAAATAAAGGAGATAATTTGGCACTGAATTCTTTATTGCTACTACTTTGAACAAAACTACGTCTAAAAACTTCTTGACCTATTTGGAAATTTTGTGGTCTTGTACGTAAATTATACTGCTGCCGATTTGTTTCATAAGCCTCTTTAATATGCTTTCTTAAATTACATCGAATCAAGTTTAGACTATCATCACGACAAATATGATATGCTGATTCATCAAGTAAATTCAGATTCTTAAGTAATCCATAAGAACTACCATGAGTTACCATGTCTAGTCCAAACAAAGCGTGATAGGGAGTACATTTAATCGCTTGATGATAGGAGTTACGTAAAGCACAACTTATTTTAGTCAGATGTTCATCCCACAGCTTGTGATCCTTCTTCAAATATGCACGAATTCCTGCTATTATTGATCTATTTACTCTTTCCGATGCATTACTTTGTGGAGAGTATACAGCCGTGTACATGTGATGAATTCCGTAGCTGGTTAAAAATGCATTAAAATCATTTGCTCTAAATTGAGATCCGTTGTCACTCACAATAACTTCTGGAACACCATATACGTGAAAAATTTGTTTTTGTAAATTCTCAATAATTAATGTTGATGTAAATTTTCGCATAGGAAATAGCCAATGAAATTTGGTCAGATGGTCTAACACTATTAGAAGTCCTATATATCCTGATTTACTTCTAGGATACGGTCCTAACAGATCAATGTATAACCTTTGAAATGGACGAATTGATATTGCTTGTTTTCCCATTTCTGGTTTAAGGTTAATATTAGGTGCTTTGGTAGTTTTACAAACATCGCATTTCCTAACGTAATCTCTAACATCCTTAACTAATCCTGGCCAAAAGAAATTTCTTCGTATCAAATCGATTGTTTTTACCATACCACCGTGAGCACAAATTGGATCATCGTGAGCTCTTTTAATAACTTTGGTGCGTAATTCCAATGGTATCCATAATTTCCAACATTTTTCTTCTTGGTCATCTTCCCCTCTATAGTGTTCTGTACGTATGTAAACGAATTTATCTATTACTTTAATATCAGGGTATTTACTCTGATCAGCTAGAACTTTTTCCTTCAAGGTAACGTAATCTTGATCCAGAAAATGTGTCGAATTTAAATCAATTTCAGGTTCCGTTAATGTTAGTGAGGAAATATCGTGGGAACAGCTACGCGACAATGCGTCAGGAACAATATGGTCCTTTCCTTTACGATGACTAATCGTAAACTTATATGGTTGAAGTTTAAATGCCCAACGAGCGAGTCGTCCGCTAAGGTCGGGTTGTTTCATAAGCCACAATAGACTTGAGTGATCTGTTATTATTTCAAATTCTTGTAATTCGAGGTAGCATCGAAAACGTTTAATAGCTTCAATAGCTGCTAAACATTCACGTTCCGTAACACTGTAGTTTCTTTGGGCGGTGTTAAGTTTTTTACTCATGAAAGCTATTGGCCTTTCATTTCCATGTTCATCCTGTTGAACTAAAACTGCGCCAATTCCAATATCACTTGCGTCACAGTGCACATAAAATTTCTTTTCAAAGTTTGGGTTTACAAGTACTGGAGCTGTAGTTAATAGTAATTTTATTCTATCAAAGGCTTTTTGAGCCTCCGTGGTCCAAGTAAATTTCTTTTTTGTAGACAAGAGTTCCGATATTGGGAAAACTACATCTGAAAAATTGTCGATGAATCTCCTATACCATCCGGCAAGACCTAAGAAACCTCGAACTTGCTTTATTGTCTTCGGAACGGGCCAATTGACAATAGCACTAACTTTTTCTGGGTCTGTCATAATACCTCCATTGCCTATCATATATCCTAGGTACTGAACATTAGTAACACAAAATTTACTTTTGGATATATTCAATGTTAAATTTGCCTTTCTAAATTGATCAGCGACTCGCACTAATACCGCTAAATGACTCTGAAAATCTTCTGAAACAATAATAAGATCATCGAGATATCCAAAAACACAATTTCGAAGATCAGGTGGTATTATCTCGTCAATTAGACGACACATCGTTTGTGGAGCGTTGCAAAGACCAAATGGCATAACAACGAATTGATATAATGGTCTACCTGGTACGGTAAATGCTGTCAATGGTTTGGACTCTTCAGTCAAAGCTATTTGCCAGTACGCGTCTTTCAAATCTAATTTTGATATTATATTAGCTTTGGGCAATCTTGAAAATATTCCCTCAATTGAAGGAAGCGGATAGGCATCCTTTTGAGTAACTGAATTCAACTTTCTTGCATCAAGACAGAGACGAACTTTATTAGGTTTGATAACAAGCCTCATTGGAGAGCTCCAAGATGATTGGGATGGTTCAATTACACCTAATTCCAACATCCTGTCAATTTCAGCAAACATAAGTTTTTCTACGCTGGAGAAACCGGGTAAAATCGCTGTTTAATGGGTTTAGAATTGCCAATATCTATATCGTGTTTAATAAGTGATGTCCTTCCTAGACCTTGATTTTCAAAACTTGGAAATAATGCAATAATAGCGTCAAGTTGTTGCTTTTGACAAGGAGTCAAAGGGTATTCAGATTTATCGATCTTTGTGTTGGACTTATCAATTCCTAACGACTTGACTTCATGGGGATCTTGCATCATGTCCGATGGACAATGATCAAGTAACGATTTGTCTACAATATCTACAGACTCTACAATATTTGGTATAAGACCAAATGCGTTCCAAAAATCAATACCAAGTATTAAACGTTGTGTAATAGAAGGTATGATGAAAAGATTTATTAAGCGTCTTTGACCCTTAAACTCAACCTCAACTGCTAACCAACCTGTCACAGTTTGACTCTTTCCATCTGCGGTTTTTACAGAAGACCGACATTTGTTAAAGTTTTTAAGTTTTGAAAAATCATGCATAGCTAGTTCACCACCTATACAGGATATGTTTGCTCCTGTATCAAGTAATCCGTATTCACAATAATTCAAAAAGGAGACTTTCGCATAAAAACGCTGATCCTTCGTGTTGCTAACAATAGTTGATACTAGAAATTTTCTACAAAATCTGCGCTTTTTATAATATTCTCTTATTCGGCGAGTAGATCTTTTCGGTTTTCTTTTATTTATATTCAATTCTGCTTTATTATTAAAAATTTCATTGCGTCTTTTCATATAATAATCAAATCTTAAATGATATGGTAATCTAGGATATATTAACCTTGATAATTCTATATCCTTCCTTTTACATTGGCTTAAATCCTCTCTATTACAAAGGTTAATTGGGTGTTCTATCAACTCACTTTTCTTATCATTATCATTACAATTCTTACTCTCTATAAATTCATCTTTAGGTGATTCAAAATTATTTATTTCGGAATGTGCATTGTTTCTAGAGCTTTCAAGTTTTTTGAAATTTTAATTCTCTTTACAGAACATTTTGGGCATTGCGGTTTGTATATGTTTTCTGTTCCACATCCATAACAGAATATTTTCCTCTCTTCAAGACAATCATACCAAAAATGATCTGTTGCTTTACAATTCCAACAACGTAGAATTCGATTTTGTAAATCTATAGCACTAACTTCTTCAACTGTGGAGTGGTTAGATTCTAAAATTTCTGAACTGTTTACATCATCTACCTCAGCAATATATCTTTTTGCCATTACATTATTATTACGAAACGATAAGTTTTTCCTAACATGATCGTCGTTTAAGAACGCTTCTCTCATTTGTACCAATTTTCTCAAGTGAGAAATTGAATGCACTGGCACATATAATAAATCTTGCCGAATTTCTGGCCTTAAGTTTCTAGTTAAAATTTCGATTAATTCCATTTCAGACATTGGTGAAGGTAAACGATCGATAATCAATGAAATAGAATCAAAAAACATGTCAAACGTCTCACCAACTTTCATTTTCCTGTTTCTAATCTCTTCCCGTATATCAAAGGAAGATTTGAAATCTCGATATTGACTTCTAATAGCCACACAAAATTCATCCCAGGTAAAAGTTTCTACCTGTTTTCTGTACCGCCAGTACCAATCTTTGGCTTTACCAGTTAATAGTACATTCAAATTTTTGACAATGGGAACAAAATCTCCATTAAAATTATCAACTGTCAAAGAGCGAATTCGGTAAAGAAATTCTTCAACATTAAGTCCTGATGGAGAGCCATCAAACTTTATGTTCCAACTGGATATTATTGACGTTATTTTATCCATGTTAAAATTAGATACGTTTGAATTCATTGATATTGGACTACCATTTCGGTTGGGAGGATTCTGGTCATTATTACCAGAATTACTACCTCTATGTTCAGGGTAATTGTTCACATTTCTAACTGCCTGTGTACGATTATTAGAGTTTGGTATCATTTCCAAATTGTTTAATAACCGGGTAATATTTGTTTCTATTAGTTTATTCAATTGATCTAAATCAACGGTAATATTTTGATTTCGAGTAGATCCTGATGCTAATGAATGATTACGATTTGGAGAATTTAAAGGACTCTGTTGAGTGGTTCGAATCGGAGTACCGCTCATTTCTGTTTCTAGATTTGTATTATTGAGTTGATTATCCTGAAATAAGTTCCTAGATTGGCTACGAGTGTTATGATGTTTAGCTAAAGCTCCTCGGCTTCTATTTCGGTTAGTAGTTTTAGTCGTAGGATTTTGACTAACTAAAAGAGAAATCTTCTTCAGATCAATTAACTCACATGGACGTTTGCATGATGGACATATCGAATTATTTGACAAAAATTTTTCAATGCATCTCCTATGAAATGAATGGTTACATTTTGTTATACTTAAACAATCATCATTCTCTGTCATATTACTATCGCAAACACTGCACACTGAATCAGATACTGAGACTGATGCTGCAGTAGAAGTCATAGCTTCGAGTGGTGGAGTTCTTGGAAGTGACATGTTAATAGTATACTTGACAATTAAATTCAAAAATACTAATCTAGTTTATAGAAATCTTCAAACAATATGAAATAAATGCGATATCCTATTAAACCTTACAATACTATCTAACAGAATTAATTCAAAAATATGTTCCAAGAAAATAATTCAATAAAAAAAAATATATGATGTTTCGCAAGATAAAACTTCAAATAATTTTATACAAATATACATATACATAAGAATTTAGTGTTTTCTTATAGTTTGGTAATAATTTAGGTGCTTAAATAGGTTATCACTATGCCAATAAAATATGTAGGTAACAAAACTGGGCTATATAGATAGTTGTATACGGAAGACCCCCTTCCATATCAATGGGCCGAAATAAAAATGGACAGAGACTCGCAACAGCAAGTTTCTGTTATCCTAAATTTATTCAGATATAAGTAATTCCACATTGACAGAAAAAAAATCAAACATCTACAAACATCTTTCGTCATTCAAGATGGCCATGCAATAAACCACAAAACTAAACGAAAGTACAATTAATTTACTTTTTGGTCATTAAACTCGATTGAACATTCAAGTATATGAAGCTCCTAAAAAGTGTTAAAAGTTATTCCCTCAGAATCACAAATTTAATGCGTAACGATCTTGAAAACGATCTTTCATGAACTCTAAATTTAAAAACAATGAAAATTTTTGGGATACCGAAAGCATAAAAAGGTTTTTCTTTTTCTTGCGACCAACATGGTCTCTATATTATCATGACTTTTGATCGTAGGTTACTCACTATATTATTATGGCTTTCGGGCCCCACGTTGGGCGCCATATTTATAATAGATGTAATGAACACATGCCATATTAATTATCTGTAATGCATGCCAATATCCGCCATTTAAACTATCCCAAAAGGACATGACGAATAACCGCATTATTACACTATAGCAGAAGAATTAGTGCTGAAAGAGATTGTTACGAAAGGACTGCGGGAGCCATTGATTCGCTAGCAAACAGTCGGGCGTGTGGGTAAGGTCCTTCCAATAACAAAACCCTGTTTATGTACAGAAGTTTTTTTTTTATTAAAGACTCCCTATTTTTAGATGTAATTTGCTCTAAATGGACTGGAAATGACTGTAATATTATAAAAAATAAAAGCCCGATTACAGTCATATGTAACGAAAGCAAAATAAATTTAAATACAAAAAGACATATTTTACTGATATAACCAAGTTAAAAGCGGTATCTGGTGTGGTTGATACGCCTGTCTCAAAACCCGCCACTAACCTTGGCCCTAAGGACGTCATTTTATTAGGACCCCAAATAATCTATTGCACCAAAACTAATACTCAACTACGAAAACACTGTATACTTCAATTATTCATACATAATTATTAACTTAGGATTTATTCATAAAATTAGGAAAAATAATTAATAGAATTATAAAAAAAATATTTAAGCTACTAGAAACATTAAGTGAAAGCATTTCAAGCATAAATTAAACTGACTTTTCTTCAACTGTATCAGTGACAATGATTATAAACATCTAACAACAACTTAATTAAGCGATCGATTATGTTTGAACAAACATGTTCGATATCATTATCACTAATGAATATATTAAATATTAGGGTGAAACATAAAATCAGCACTCACCAAACATACGTGTAATCGATTTCTGGAAGGCCTTCAAGATTTCGAGGTACCGATGTTGTTGTTGCTGTAGAATTTTCTGGAAATTTGACTAAAAAAATTTGATTAATTTGATCTGGATAAATATGCCATATATAATGCTTGCACTTACAATTTTTACAATATTTCAATAGATAATATATAAATGTTCTTAATTATACTAATTTCAAACGTTTTAAAACTACAAATATAAATTCATGTCATTGCATTCAATTATAGAAAAATTACATTATACAAACAAAACAAATTAATAAGATGAAATTAAATATGAAAAACGGTTTGCTTCAGACATGTTGTGTGATCATTACAACTGTAAGTGATTATCACAATGCATTTTGTGGTTCTATTTCTTTTTTTCTCTATATTTTATGTGTTTTATACTAAACCAGTTTTTATGAAAGAGAATAAGTACACTTAAAAAAAACGAAATTATAGAAATCGAAAGATTGACTAAACTATAGTAATGATTGAGTTGGAATGATCACTACAGTAGGCATGTCAGCTATTGTAACAAATATAAGTAATTAAATTAATGTAGCACTTAGATTTAATAAAAATTAATAAAGTTTAACATTTTAGATTGATTATTTACTCTTTAGCAAAGAAAGTTTACAAATGAAATTTCTAGAAATAATTTTAGTTAACAAAATTTATCATGTTAGATTGCAAAAATATTCATTATAAACGAAAATTAACAATTAGAATCTCTAGAAACAATGATTATGATTTAATATAAAATATTATTTTAGAAAAATAACTTAAGCATATTTATGAAAATTATAAATAATAAAGCAATTTGTAGAGAGGTTAAACTGTTACATAACTGTCATTAACGGTTTTTACAGCACTGAATTACAGTTTTCTTCGGCTCGTAGAGTTCGAATTAAATTGAAGAAAAAATTAGAATAAAATAAAATTAAATATAATTAAATAGAATAAAATAGAATTCCCGGGACCTGTTTAAAAAGAAATGTGTCAATGCCTATAGAAATTCTTCTTTTTTTTCTGTGTATTTACCTCCTCGTTAGGACGTCCCGAGTATAACCCAATAGACACCAAGAAAATTCCGGGCGCTACGGCCAATAATTGAAATTTTGTACACCACACTTCACTAAGAAACAATATTCCTGTCACTTTATCACATATCTATTTAATTTACTATACTGTACCTCCTTCTAAAGATTTACAGGATCACCACACGAGATATTAAAACTTTTATCCCCACTCACTTTTCTTTTCTCTTTTTTTTTTTTTTTTCTTAAATAATTAATAATTTTTGCTACACTTTCTGTATATTAAGTTCAGAGTTTCAATTAGAATGAACGAGTTGTTCAATTTTCGTAGTAAAGAAACCTCTGTTAGCAATCAGAAAAAGGGTGTAATGGGAAAACACGTATAAGTAAACTTTAATGCTTGTTTAAGATCTTGACAATCAAAAAAAATATATAACATGATTGCCACTATAACCAACATATGTACATGTATGTACTGTACTAATTAAATTTCTTCTACTAAATGTTAGTACATTTTACATTCGCAATACGTTAAAAAATCAATGAATATTATGAAAATCTTTTCATATTTAATTTCCTGAAAAATCATATAGGATCTCGTAAATATTTATGTTGATTTCTCTTTTACATTATAAACATTTGATTGGCTATATGTTTCTGTATGCTAGCAACATGTTGATAAGATTAAGTATTAAGCTTTTGTGCGATCAAACAGTTTATGTTTTTGCTAACATATAAGGAAAAGGTTTTACAGTGTTTCAAACGACTAAAGCGAGTGTCAGAATAATGACATTAAGATTATTTCTTTTTTATTTAAAACCGTACACTACATAGAATAGAATAGAATAGAATAGAATAGAATAGAATAGAATAGAATAGAATAGAATAGAATAGAATAGAATAGAATAGAATAGAATAGAATAGAATAGAATAGAATAGAATAGAATAGAATAGAATAGAATAGAATAGAATAGAATAGAATAGAATAGAATAGAATAGAATAGAATAGAATAGAATAGAATAGAATAGAATAGAATAGAATAGAATAGAATAGAATAGAATAGAATAGAATAGAATAGAATAGAATAGAATAGAATAGAATAGAATAGAATAGAATAGAATAGAATAGAATAGAATAGAATAGAATAGAATAGAATAGAATAGAATAGAATAGAATAGAATAGAATAGAATAGAATAGAATAGAATAGAATAGAATAGAATAGAATAGAATAGAATAGAATAGAATAGAATAGAATAGAATAGAATAGAATAGAATAGAATAGAATAGAATAGAATAGAATAGAATAGAATAGAATAGAATAGAATAGAATAGAATAGAATAGAATAGAATAGAATAGAATAGAATAGAATAGAATAGAATAGAATAGAATAGAATAGAATAGAATAGAATAGAATAGAATAGAATAGAATAGAATAGAATAGAATAGAATAGAATAGAATAGAATAGAATAGAATAGAATAGAATAGAATAGAATAGAATAGAATAGAATAGAATAGAATAGAATAGAATAGAATAGAATAGAATAGAATAGAATAGAATAGAATAGAATAGAATAGAATAGAATAGAATAGAATAGAATAGAATAGAATAGAATAGAATAGAATAGAATAGAATAGAATAGAATAGAATAGAATAGAATAGAATAGAATAGAATAGAATAGAATAGAATAGAATAGAATAGAATAGAATAGAATAGAATAGAATAGAATAGAATAGAATAGAATAGAATAGAATAGAATAGAATAGAATAGAATAGAATAGAATAGAATAGAATAGAATAGAATAGAATAGAATAGAATAGAATAGAATAGAATAGAATAGAATAGAATAGAATAGAATAGAATAGAATAGAATAGAATAGAATAGAATAGAATAGAATAGAATAGAATAGAATAGAATAGAATAGAATAGAATAGAATAGAATAGAATAGAATAGAATAGAATAGAATAGAATAGAATAGAATAGAATAGAATAGAATAGAATAGAATAGAATAGAATAGAATAGAATAGAATAGAATAGAATAGAATAGAATAGAATAGAATAGAATAGAATAGAATAGAATAGAATAGAATAGAATAGAATAGAATAGAATAGAATAGAATAGAATAGAATAGAATAGAATAGAATAGAATAGAATAGAATAGAATAGAATAGAATAGAATAGAATAGAATAGAATAGAATAGAATAGAATAGAATAGAATAGAATAGAATAGAATAGAATAGAATAGAATAGAATAGAATAGAATAGAATAGAATAGAATAGAATAGAATAGAATAGAATAGAATAGAATAGAATAGAATAGAATAGAATAGAATAGAATAGAATAGAATAGAATAGAATAGAATAGAATAGAATAGAATAGAATAGAATAGAATAGAATAGAATAGAATAGAATAGAATAGAATAGAATAGAATAGAATAGAATAGAATAGAATAGAATAGAATAGAATAGAATAGAATAGAATAGAATAGAATAGAATAGAATAGAATAGAATAGAATAGAATAGAATAGAATAGAATAGAATAGAATAGAATAGAATAGAATAGAATAGAATAGAATAGAATAGAATAGAATAGAATAGAATAGAATAGAATAGAATAGAATAGAATAGAATAGAATAGAATAGAATAGAATAGAATAGAATAGAATAGAATAGAATAGAATAGAATAGAATAGAATAGAATAGAATAGAATAGAATAGAATAGAATAGAATAGAATAGAATAGAATAGAATAGAATAGAATAGAATAGAATAGAATAGAATAGAATAGAATAGAATAGAATAGAATAGAATAGAATAGAATAGAATAGAATAGAATAGAATAGAATAGAATAGAATAGAATAGAATAGAATAGAATAGAATAGAATAGAATAGAATAGAATAGAATAGAATAGAATAGAATAGAATAGAATAGAATAGAATAGAATAGAATAGAATAGAATAGAATAGAATAGAATAGAATAGAATAGAATAGAATAGAATAGAATAGAATAGAATAGAATAGAATAGAATAGAATAGAATAGAATAGAATAGAATAGAATAGAATAGAATAGAATAGAATAGAATAGAATAGAATAGAATAGAATAGAATAGAATAGAATAGAATAGAATAGAATAGAATAGAATAGAATAGAATAGAATAGAATAGAATAGAATAGAATAGAATAGAATAGAATAGAATAGAATAGAATAGAATAGAATAGAATAGAATAGAATAGAATAGAATAGAATAGAATAGAATAGAATAGAATAGAATAGAATAGAATAGAATAGAATAGAATAGAATAGAATAGAATAGAATAGAATAGAATAGAATAGAATAGAATAGAATAGAATAGAATAGAATAGAATAGAATAGAATAGAATAGAATAGAATAGAATAGAATAGAATAGAATAGAATAGAATAGAATAGAATAGAATAGAATAGAATAGAATAGAATAGAATAGAATAGAATAGAATAGAATAGAATAGAATAGAATAGAATAGAATAGAATAGAATAGAATAGAATAGAATAGAATAGAATAGAATAGAATAGAATAGAATAGAATAGAATAGAATAGAATAGAATAGAATAGAATAGAATAGAATAGAATAGAATAGAATAGAATAGAATAGAATAGAATAGAATAGAATAGAATAGAATAGAATAGAATAGAATAGAATAGAATAGAATAGAATAGAATAGAATAGAATAGAATAGAATAGAATAGAATAGAATAGAATAGAATAGAATAGAATAGAATAGAATAGAATAGAATAGAATAGAATAGAATAGAATAGAATAGAATAGAATAGAATAGAATAGAATAGAATAGAATAGAATAGAATAGAATAGAATAGAATAGAATAGAATAGAATAGAATAGAATAGAATAGAATAGAATAGAATAGAATAGAATAGAATAGAATAGAATAGAATAGAATAGAATAGAATAGAATAGAATAGAATAGAATAGAATAGAATAGAATAGAATAGAATAGAATAGAATAGAATAGAATAGAATAGAATAGAATAGAATAGAATAGAATAGAATAGAATAGAATAGAATAGAATAGAATAGAATAGAATAGAATAGAATAGAATAGAATAGAATAGAATAGAATAGAATAGAATAGAATAGAATAGAATAGAATAGAATAGAATAGAATAGAATAGAATAGAATAGAATAGAATAGAATAGAATAGAATAGAATAGAATAGAATAGAATAGAATAGAATAGAATAGAATAGAATAGAATAGAATAGAATAGAATAGAATAGAATAGAATAGAATAGAATAGAATAGAATAGAATAGAATAGAATAGAATAGAATAGAATAGAATAGAATAGAATAGAATAGAATAGAATAGAATAGAATAGAATAGAATAGAATAGAATAGAATAGAATAGAATAGAATAGAATAGAATAGAATAGAATAGAATAGAATAGAATAGAATAGAATAGAATAGAATAGAATAGAATAGAATAGAATAGAATAGAATAGAATAGAATAGAATAGAATAGAATAGAATAGAATAGAATAGAATAGAATAGAATAGAATAGAATAGAATAGAATAGAATAGAATAGAATAGAATAGAATAGAATAGAATAGAATAGAATAGAATAGAATAGAATAGAATAGAATAGAATAGAATAGAATAGAATAGAATAGAATAGAATAGAATAGAATAGAATAGAATAGAATAGAATAGAATAGAATAGAATAGAATAGAATAGAATAGAATAGAATAGAATAGAATAGAATAGAATAGAATAGAATAGAATAGAATAGAATAGAATAGAATAGAATAGAATAGAATAGAATAGAATAGAATAGAATAGAATAGAATAGAATAGAATAGAATAGAATAGAATAGAATAGAATAGAATAGAATAGAATAGAATAGAATAGAATAGAATAGAATAGAATAGAATAGAATAGAATAGAATAGAATAGAATAGAATAGAATAGAATAGAATAGAATAGAATAGAATAGAATAGAATAGAATAGAATAGAATAGAATAGAATAGAATAGAATAGAATAGAATAGAATAGAATAGAATAGAATAGAATAGAATAGAATAGAATAGAATAGAATAGAATAGAATAGAATAGAATAGAATAGAATAGAATAGAATAGAATAGAATAGAATAGAATAGAATAGAATAGAATAGAATAGAATAGAATAGAATAGAATAGAATAGAATAGAATAGAATAGAATAGAATAGAATAATAGAATAGAATAGAATAGAATAGAATAGAATAGAATAGAATAGAATAATAGAATAGAATAGAATAGAATAGAATAGAATAGAATAGAATAGAATAGAATAGAATAGAATAGAATAGAATAGAATAGAATAGAATAGAATAGAATAGAATAGAATAGAATAGAATAGAATAGAATAGAATAGAATAGAATAGAATAGAATAGAATAGAATAGAATAGAATAGAATAGAATAGAATAGAATAGAATAGAATAGAATAGAATAGAATAGAATAGAATAGAATAGAATAGAATAGAATAGAATAGAATAGAATAGAATAGAATAGAATAGAATAGAATAGAATAGAATAGAATAGAATAGAATAGAATAGAATAGAATAGAATAGAATAGAATAGAATAGAATAGAATAGAATAGAATAGAATAGAATAGAATAGAATAGAATAGAATAGAATAGAATAGAATAGAATAGAATAGAATAGAATAGAATAGAATAGAATAGAATAGAATAGAATAGAATAGAATAGAATAGAATAGAATAGAATAGAATAGAATAGAATAGAATAGAATAGAATAGAATAGAATAGAATAGAATAGAATAGAATAGAATAGAATAGAATAGAATAGAATAGAATAGAATAGAATAGAATAGAATAGAATAGAATAGAATAGAATAGAATAGAATAGAATAGAATAGAATAGAATAGAATAGAATAGAATAGAATAGAATAGAATAGAATAGAATAGAATAGAATAGAATAGAATAGAATAGAATAGAATAGAATAGAATAGAATAGAATAGAATAGAATAGAATAGAATAGAATAGAATAGAATAGAATAGAATAGAATAGAATAGAATAGAATAGAATAGAATAGAATAGAATAGAATAGAATAGAATAGAATAGAATAGAATAGAATAGAATAGAATAGAATAGAATAGAATAGAATAGAATAGAATAGAATAGAATAGAATAGAATAGAATAGAATAGAATAGAATAGAATAGAATAGAATAGAATAGAATAGAATAGAATAGAATAGAATAGAATAGAATAGAATAGAATAGAATAGAATAGAATAGAATAGAATAGAATAGAATAGAATAGAATAGAATAGAATAGAATAGAATAGAATAGAATAGAATAGAATAGAATAGAATAGAATAGAATAGAATAGAATAGAATAGAATAGAATAGAATAGAATAGAATAGAATAGAATAGAATAGAATAGAATAGAATAGAATAGAATAGAATAGAATAGAATAGAATAGAATAGAATAGAATAGAATAGAATAGAATAGAATAGAATAGAATAGAATAGAATAGAATAGAATAGAATAGAATAGAATAGAATAGAATAGAATAGAATAGAATAGAATAGAATAGAATAGAATAGAATAGAATAGAATAGAATAGAATAGAATAGAATAGAATAGAATAGAATAGAATAGAATAGAATAGAATAGAATAGAATAGAATAGAATAGAATAGAATAGAATAGAATAGAATAGAATAGAATAGAATAGAATAGAATAGAATAGAATAGAATAGAATAGAATAGAATAGAATAGAATAGAATAGAATAGAATAGAATAGAATAGAATAGAATAGAATAGAATAGAATAGAATAGAATAGAATAGAATAGAATAGAATAGAATAGAATAGAATAGAATAGAATAGAATAGAATAGAATAGAATAGAATAGAATAGAATAGAATAGAATAGAATAGAATAGAATAGAATAGAATAGAATAGAATAGAATAGAATAGAATAGAATAGAATAGAATAGAATAGAATAGAATAGAATAGAATAGAATAGAATAGAATAGAATAGAATAGAATAGAATAGAATAGAATAGAATAGAATAGAATAGAATAGAATAGAATAGAATAGAATAGAATAGAATAGAATAGAATAGAATAGAATAGAATAGAATAGAATAGAATAGAATAGAATAGAATAGAATAGAATAGAATAGAATAGAATAGAATAGAATAGAATAGAATAGAATAGAATAGAATAGAATAGAATAGAATAGAATAGAATAGAATAGAATAGAATAGAATAGAATAGAATAGAATAGAATAGAATAGAATAGAATAGAATAGAATAGAATAGAATAGAATAGAATAGAATAGAATAGAATAGAATAGAATAGAATAGAATAGAATAGAATAGAATAGAATAGAATAGAATAGAATAGAATAGAATAGAATAGAATAGAATAGAATAGAATAGAATAGAATAGAATAGAATAGAATAGAATAGAATAGAATAGAATAGAATAGAATAGAATAGAATAGAATAGAATAGAATAGAATAGAATAGAATAGAATAGAATAGAATAGAATAGAATAGAATAGAATAGAATAGAATAGAATAGAATAGAATAGAATAGAATAGAATAGAATAGAATAGAATAGAATAGAATAGAATAGAATAGAATAGAATAGAATAGAATAGAATAGAATAGAATAGAATAGAATAGAATAGAATAGAATAGAATAGAATAGAATAGAATAGAATAGAATAGAATAGAATAGAATAGAATAGAATAGAATAGAATAGAATAGAATAGAATAGAATAGAATAGAATAGAATAGAATAGAATAGAATAGAATAGAATAGAATAGAATAGAATAGAATAGAATAGAATAGAATAGAATAGAATAGAATAGAATAGAATAGAATAGAATAGAATAGAATAGAATAGAATAGAATAGAATAGAATAGAATAGAATAGAATAGAATAGAATAGAATAGAATAGAATAGAATAGAATAGAATAGAATAGAATAGAATAGAATAGAATAGAATAGAATAGAATAGAATAGAATAGAATAGAATAGAATAGAATAGAATAGAATAGAATAGAATAGAATAGAATAGAATAGAATAGAATAGAATAGAATAGAATAGAATAGAATAGAATAGAATAGAATAGAATAGAATAGAATAGAATAGAATAGAATAGAATAGAATAGAATAGAATAGAATAGAATAGAATAGAATAGAATAGAATAGAATAGAATAGAATAGAATAGAATAGAATAGAATAGAATAGAATAGAATAGAATAGAATAGAATAGAATAGAATAGAATAGAATAGAATAGAATAGAATAGAATAGAATAGAATAGAATAGAATAGAATAGAATAGAATAGAATAGAATAGAATAGAATAGAATAGAATAGAATAGAATAGAATAGAATAGAATAGAATAGAATAGAATAGAATAGAATAGAATAGAATAGAATAGAATAGAATAGAATAGAATAGAATAGAATAGAATAGAATAGAATAGAATAGAATAGAATAGAATAGAATAGAATAGAATAGAATAGAATAGAATAGAATAGAATAGAATAGAATAGAATAGAATAGAATAGAATAGAATAGAATAGAATAGAATAGAATAGAATAGAATAGAATAGAATAGAATAGAATAGAATAGAATAGAATAGAATAGAATAGAATAGAATAGAATAGAATAGAATAGAATAGAATAGAATAGAATAGAATAGAATAGAATAGAATAGAATAGAATAGAATAGAATAGAATAGAATAGAATAGAATAGAATAGAATAGAATAGAATAGAATAGAATAGAATAGAATAGAATAGAATAGAATAGAATAGAATAGAATAGAATAGAATAGAATAGAATAGAATAGAATAGAATAGAATAGAATAGAATAGAATAGAATAGAATAGAATAGAATAGAATAGAATAGAATAGAATAGAATAGAATAGAATAGAATAGAATAGAATAGAATAGAATAGAATAGAATAGAATAGAATAGAATAGAATAGAATAGAATAGAATAGAATAGAATAGAATAGAATAGAATAGAATAGAATAGAATAGAATAGAATAGAATAGAATAGAATAGAATAGAATAGAATAGAATAGAATAGAATAGAATAGAATAGAATAGAATAGAATAGAATAGAATAGAATAGAATAGAATAGAATAGAATAGAATAGAATAGAATAGAATAGAATAGAATAGAATAGAATAGAATAGAATAGAATAGAATAGAATAGAATAGAATAGAATAGAATAGAATAGAATAGAATAGAATAGAATAGAATAGAATAGAATAGAATAGAATAGAATAGAATAGAATAGAATAGAATAGAATAGAATAGAATAGAATAGAATAGAATAGAATAGAATAGAATAGAATAGAATAGAATAGAATAGAATAGAATAGAATAGAATAGAATAGAATAGAATAGAATAGAATAGAATAGAATAGAATAGAATAGAATAGAATAGAATAGAATAGAATAGAATAGAATAGAATAGAATAGAATAGAATAGAATAGAATAGAATAGAATAGAATAGAATAGAATAGAATAGAATAGAATAGAATAGAATAGAATAGAATAGAATAGAATAGAATAGAATAGAATAGAATAGAATAGAATAGAATAGAATAGAATAGAATAGAATAGAATAGAATAGAATAGAATAGAATAGAATAGAATAGAATAGAATAGAATAGAATAGAATAGAATAGAATAGAATAGAATAGAATAGAATAGAATAGAATAGAATAGAATAGAATAGAATAGAATAGAATAGAATAGAATAGAATAGAATAGAATAGAATAGAATAGAATAGAATAGAATAGAATAGAATAGAATAGAATAGAATAGAATAGAATAGAATAGAATAGAATAGAATAGAATAGAATAGAATAGAATAGAATAGAATAGAATAGAATAGAATAGAATAGAATAGAATAGAATAGAATAGAATAGAATAGAATAGAATAGAATAGAATAGAATAGAATAGAATAGAATAGAATAGAATAGAATAGAATAGAATAGAATAGAATAGAATAGAATAGAATAGAATAGAATAGAATAGAATAGAATAGAATAGAATAGAATAGAATAGAATAGAATAGAATAGAATAGAATAGAATAGAATAGAATAGAATAGAATAGAATAGAATAGAATAGAATAGAATAGAATAGAATAGAATAGAATAGAATAGAATAGAATAGAATAGAATAGAATAGAATAGAATAGAATAGAATAGAATAGAATAGAATAGAATAGAATAGAATAGAATAGAATAGAATAGAATAGAATAGAATAGAATAGAATAGAATAGAATAGAATAGAATAGAATAGAATAGAATAGAATAGAATAGAATAGAATAGAATAGAATAGAATAGAATAGAATAGAATAGAATAGAATAGAATAGAATAGAATAGAATAGAATAGAATAGAATAGAATAGAATAGAATAGAATAGAATAGAATAGAATAGAATAGAATAGAATAGAATAGAATAGAATAGAATAGAATAGAATAGAATAGAATAGAATAGAATAGAATAGAATAGAATAGAATAGAATAGAATAGAATAGAATAGAATAGAATAGAATAGAATAGAATAGAATAGAATAGAATAGAATAGAATAGAATAGAATAGAATAGAATAGAATAGAATAGAATAGAATAGAATAGAATAGAATAGAATAGAATAGAATAGAATAGAATAGAATAGAATAGAATAGAATAGAATAGAATAGAATAGAATAGAATAGAATAGAATAGAATAGAATAGAATAGAATAGAATAGAATAGAATAGAATAGAATAGAATAGAATAGAATAGAATAGAATAGAATAGAATAGAATAGAATAGAATAGAATAGAATAGAATAGAATAGAATAGAATAGAATAGAATAGAATAGAATAGAATAGAATAGAATAGAATAGAATAGAATAGAATAGAATAGAATAGAATAGAATAGAATAGAATAGAATAGAATAGAATAGAATAGAATAGAATAGAATAGAATAGAATAGAATAGAATAGAATAGAATAGAATAGAATAGAATAGAATAGAATAGAATAGAATAGAATAGAATAGAATAGAATAGAATAGAATAGAATAGAATAGAATAGAATAGAATAGAATAGAATAGAATAGAATAGAATAGAATAGAATAGAATAGAATAGAATAGAATAGAATAGAATAGAATAGAATAGAATAGAATAGAATAGAATAGAATAGAATAGAATAGAATAGAATAGAATAGAATAGAATAGAATAGAATAGAATAGAATAGAATAGAATAGAATAGAATAGAATAGAATAGAATAGAATAGAATAGAATAGAATAGAATAGAATAGAATAGAATAGAATAGAATAGAATAGAATAGAATAGAATAGAATAGAATAGAATAGAATAGAATAGAATAGAATAGAATAGAATAGAATAGAATAGAATAGAATAGAATAGAATAGAATAGAATAGAATAGAATAGAATAGAATAGAATAGAATAGAATAGAATAGAATAGAATAGAATAGAATAGAATAGAATAGAATAGAATAGAATAGAATAGAATAGAATAGAATAGAATAGAATAGAATAGAATAGAATAGAATAGAATAGAATAGAATAGAATAGAATAGAATAGAATAGAATAGAATAGAATAGAATAGAATAGAATAGAATAGAATAGAATAGAATAGAATAGAATAGAATAGAATAGAATAGAATAGAATAGAATAGAATAGAATAGAATAGAATAGAATAGAATAGAATAGAATAGAATAGAATAGAATAGAATAGAATAGAATAGAATAGAATAGAATAGAATAGAATAGAATAGAATAGAATAGAATAGAATAGAATAGAATAGAATAGAATAGAATAGAATAGAATAGAATAGAATAGAATAGAATAGAATAGAATAGAATAGAATAGAATAGAATAGAATAGAATAGAATAGAATAGAATAGAATAGAATAGAATAGAATAGAATAGAATAGAATAGAATAGAAAGAATAGAATAGAATAGAATAGAATAGAATAGAATAGAATAGAATAGAATAGAATAGAATAGAATAGAATAGAATAGAATAGAATAGAATAGAATAGAATAGAATAGAATAGAATAGAATAGAATAGAATAGAATAGAATAGAATAGAATAGAATAGAATAGAATAGAATAGAATAGAATAGAATAGAATAGAATAGAATAGAATAGAATAGAATAGAATAGAATAGAATAGAATAGAATAGAATAGAATAGAATAGAATAGAATAGAATAGAATAGAATAGAATAGAATAGAATAGAATAGAATAGAATAGAATAGAATAGAATAGAATAGAATAGAATAGAATAGAATAGAATAGAATAGAATAGAATAGAATAGAATAGAATAGAATAGAATAGAATAGAATAGAATAGAATAGAATAGAATAGAATAGAATAGAATAGAATAGAATAGAATAGAATAGAATAGAATAGAATAGAATAGAATAGAATAGAATAGAATAGAATAGAATAGAATAGAATAGAATAGAATAGAATAGAATAGAATAGAATAGAATAGAATAGAATAGAATAGAATAGAATAGAATAGAATAGAATAGAATAGAATAGAATAGAATAGAATAGAATAGAATAGAATAGAATAGAATAGAATAGAATAGAATAGAATAGAATAGAATAGAATAGAATAGAATAGAATAGAATAGAATAGAATAGAATAGAATAGAATAGAATAGAATAGAATAGAATAGAATAGAATAGAATAGAATAGAATAGAATAGAATAGAATAGAATAGAATAGAATAGAATAGAATAGAATAGAATAGAATAGAATAGAATAGAATAGAATAGAATAGAATAGAATAGAATAGAATAGAATAGAATAGAATAGAATAGAATAGAATAGAATAGAATAGAATAGAATAGAATAGAATAGAATAGAATAGAATAGAATAGAATAGAATAGAATAGAATAGAATAGAATAGAATAGAATAGAATAGAATAGAATAGAATAGAATAGAATAGAATAGAATAGAATAGAATAGAATAGAATAGAATAGAATAGAATAGAATAGAATAGAATAGAATAGAATAGAATAGAATAGAATAGAATAGAATAGAATAGAATAGAATAGAATAGAATAGAATAGAATAGAATAGAATAGAATAGAATAGAATAGAATAGAATAGAATAGAATAGAATAGAATAGAATAGAATAGAATAGAATAGAATAGAATAGAATAGAATAGAATAGAATAGAATAGAATAGAATAGAATAGAATAGAATAGAATAGAATAGAATAGAATAGAATAGAATAGAATAGAATAGAATAGAATAGAATAGAATAGAATAGAATAGAATAGAATAGAATAGAATAGAATAGAATAGAATAGAATAGAATAGAATAGAATAGAATAGAATAGAATAGAATAGAATAGAATAGAATAGAATAGAATAGAATAGAATAGAATAGAATAGAATAGAATAGAATAGAATAGAATAGAATAGAATAGAATAGAATAGAATAGAATAGAATAGAATAGAATAGAATAGAATAGAATAGAATAGAATAGAATAGAATAGAATAGAATAGAATAGAATAGAATAGAATAGAATAGAATAGAATAGAATAGAATAGAATAGAATAGAATAGAATAGAATAGAATAGAATAGAATAGAATAGAATAGATAGAATAGAATAGAATATGAATAGAATAGAATAGAATAGAATAGAATAGAATAGAATAGAATAGAATAGAATAGAATAGAATAGAATAGAATAGAATAGAATAGAATAGAATAGAATAGAATAGAATAGAATAGAATAGAATAGAATAGAATAGAATAGAATAGAATAGAATAGAATAGAATAGAATAGAATAGAATAGAATAGAATAGAATAGAATAGAATAGAATAGAATAGAATAGAATAGAATAGAATAGAATAGAATAGAATAGAATAGAATAGAATAGAATAGAATAGAATAGAATAGAATAGAATAGAATAGAATAGAATAGAATAGAATAGAATAGAATAGAATAGAATAGAATAGAATAGAATAGAATAGAATAGAATAGAATAGAATAG
Organism: Sarcophaga subvicina; assembly: GCA_936449025.2. Classification (NCBI taxonomy): domain Eukaryota; kingdom Metazoa; phylum Arthropoda; class Insecta; order Diptera; family Sarcophagidae; genus Sarcophaga; species Sarcophaga subvicina. Next base: position 94,853 of record CAKZFR020000147.1, on the reverse strand, counting down.
AATAGAATAGAATAGAATAGAATAGAATAGAATAGAATAGAATAGAATAGAATAGAATAGAATAGAATAGAATAGAATAGAATAGAATAGAATAGAATAGAATAGAATAGAATAGAATAGAATAGAATAGAATAGAATAGAATAGAATAGAATAGAATAGAATAGAATAGAATAGAATAGAATAGAATAGAATAGAATAGAATAGAATAGAATAGAATAGAATAGAATAGTATAGAATAGAAGAATAGAATAGAATAGAATAGAATAGAATAGAATAGAATAGAATAGAATAGAATAGAATAGAATAGAATAGAATAGAATAGAATAGAATAGAATAGAATAGAATAGAATAGAATAGAATAGAATAGAATAGAATAGAATAGAATAGAATAGAATAGAATAGAATAGAATAGAATAGAATAGAATAGAATAGAATAGAATAGAATAGAATAGAATAGAATAGAATAGAATAGAATAGAATAGAATAGAATAGAATAGAATAGAATAGAATAGAATAGAATAGAATAGAATAGAATAGAATAGAATAGAATAGAATAGAATAGAATAGAATAGAATAGAATAGAATAGAATAGAATAGAATAGAATAGAATAGAATAGAATAGAATAGAATAGAATAGAATAGAATAGAATAGAATAGAATAGAATAGAATAGAATAGAATAGAATAGAATAGAATAGAATAGAATAGAATAGAATAGAATAGAATAGAATAGAATAGAATAGAATAGAATAGAATAGAATAGAATAGAATAGAATAGAATAGAATAGAATAGAATAGAATAGAATAGAATAGAATAGAATAGAATAGAATAGAATAGAATAGAATAGAATAGAATAGAATAGAATAGAATAGAATAGAATAGAATAGAATAGAATAGAATAGAATAGAATAGAATAGAATAGAATAGAATAGAATAGAATAGAATAGAATAGAATAGAATAGAATAGAATAGAATAGAATAGAATAGAATAGAATAGAATAGAAGAATAGAATAGAAATAGAATAGATAGAATAGAATAGAATAGAATAGAATAGAATAGAATAGAATAGAATAGAATAGAATAGAATAGAATTGAATAGAATAGAATAGAATAGAATAGAATAGATAGAATAGAATAGAATAGAATAGAATTAGAATAGAATAGAATAGAATAGAATAGAATAGAATAGAATAGATAGAATAGAATAGAATAGAATAGAATAGAATAGAATAGAATAGAATAGAATAATAGAATAGAAATAGAATAGAATAGAATTGAATAGATAGAATAGAATAGAATAGATAGAATAGAATAGAATAGAATAGAATAGAATAGAATAGAATAGAATAGAATAGAATAGATAGAATAGAATAGAATAGAATAGAATAGAATAGAATAGAATAGAATAGAATAGAATAGAATAGAATAGAATAGAATAGAATAGAATAGAATAGAATAGAATAGAATAGAATAGAATAGAATAGATAGAATAGAATAGAATAGAATAGAATAGAATAGAATAGAATAGAATAGAATAGAATAGAATAGAATAGAATAATAGAATAGAATAGAATAGAATAGAATAGAATAGAATAGAATAGAATAGAATAGAATAGAATAGAATAGAATAGAATAGAATAGAATAGATAGAATAGAATAGAATAGAATAGAATAGAATAGAATAGAATAATAGAATAGAATAGAATAGAATAGAATAGAATAGAATAGAATAGAATAGATAGAATAGAATAGAATAGAATAGAATAGAATAGAATAGAATAGAATAGAATAGAATAGAATAGAATAGAATAGAATAGAATAGAATAGAATAGAATAGAATAGAATAGAATAGAATAGAATAGAATAGATTAGAATAGAATAGAATAGAATAGAATAGAATAGAATAGAATAGAATAGAATAGAATAGAATAGAATAGAATAGAATAGAATAGAATAGAATAGAATAGAATAGAATAGATAGATAGAATAGAATAGAATAGAATAGAATAGAATAGAATAGAATAGAATAGAATAGAATAGAATAGAATAGATAGAATAGAATAGAATAGAATAGAATAGATAGAATAGAATAGAATAGAATAGAATAGAATAGAATAGAATAGAATAGAAAGATAGAATAGAATAGAATAGAATAGAATAGAATAGAATAGAATAGAATAGAATAGAATAGAATAGAATAGAATAGAATAGAATAGAATAGAATAGAATAGAATAGAATAGAATAGAATAGAATAGAATAGAATAGAATAGAATAGAATAGAATAGAATAGAATAGAATAGAATAGAATAGAATAGAATAGAATAGAATAGAATAGAATAGAATAGAATAGAATAGAATAGAATAGAATAGAATAGAATAGAATAGAATAGAATAGAATAGAATAGAATAGAATAGAATAGAATAGAATAGAATAGAATAGAATAGAATAGAATAGAATAGAATAGAATAGAATAGAATAGAATAGAATAGAATAGAATAGAATAGAATAGAATAGAATAGAATAGAATAGAATAGAATAGAATAGAATAGAATAGAATAGAATAGAATAGAATAGAATAGAATAGAATAGAATAGAATAGAATAGAATAGAATAGAATAGAATAGAATAGAATAGAATAGAATAGAATAGAATAGAATAGAATAGAATAGAATAGAATAGAATAGAATAGAATAGAATAGAATAGAATAGAATAGAATAGAATAGAATAGAATAGAATAGAATAGAATAGAATAATAGAATAGAATAGAATAGAATAGAATAGAATAGAATAGAATAGAATTGAATAGAATAGAATAGAATAGAATAGAATAGAATAGAATAGAATAGAATAGAATAGAATAGAATAGAATAGAATAGAATAGAATAGAATAGAATAGAATAGAATAGAATAGAATAGAATAGAATAGAATAGAATAGAATAGAATAGAATAGAATAGAATAGAATAGAATAGAATAGAATAGAATAGAATAGAATAGAATAGAATAGAATAGAATAGAATAGAATAGAATAGAATAGAATAGAATAGAATAGAATAGAATAGAATAGAATAGAATAGAATAGAATAGAATAGAATAGAATAGAATAGAATAGAATAGAATAGAATAGAATAGAATAGAATAGAATAGAATAGAATAGAATAGAATAGAATAGAATAGAATAGAATAGAATAGAATAGAATAGAATAGAATAGAATAGAATAGAATAGAATAGAATAGAATAGAATAGAATAGAATAGAATAGAATAGAATAGAATAGAATAGAATAGAATAGAATAGAATAGAATAGAATAGAATAGAATAGAATAGAATAGAATAGAATAGAATAGAATAGAATAGAATAGAATAGAATAGAATAGAATAGAATAGAATAGAATAGAATAGAATAGAATAGAATAGAATAGAATAGAATAGAATAGAATAGAATAGAATAGAATAGAATAGAATAGAATAGAATAGAATAGAATAGAATAGAATAGAATAGAATAGAATAGAATAGAATAGAATAGAATAGAATAGAATAGAATAGAATAGAATAGAATAGAATAGAATAGAATAGAATAGAATAGAATAGAATAGAATAGAATAGAATAGAATAGAATAGAATAGAATAGAATAGAATAGAATAGAATAGAATAGAATAGAATAGAATAGAATAGAATAGAATAGAATAGAATAGAATAGAATAGAATAGAATAGAATAGAATAGAATAGAATAGAATAGAATAGAATAGAATAGAATAGAATAGAATAGAATAGAATAGAATAGAATAGAATAGAATAGAATAGAATAGAATAGAATAGAATAGAATAGAATAGAATAGAATAGAATAGAATAGAATAGAATAGAATAGAATAGAATAGAATAGAATAGAATAGAATAGAATAGAATAGAATAGAATAGAATAGAATAGAATAGAATAGAATAGAATAGAATAGAATAGAATAGAATAGAATAGAATAGAATAGAATAGAATAGAATAGAATAGAATAGAATAGAATAGAATAGAATAGAATAGAATAGAATAGAATAGAATAGAATAGAATAGAATAGAATAGAATAGAATAGAATAGAATAGAATAGAATAGAATAGAATAGAATAGAATAGAATAGAATAGAATAGAATAGAATAGAATAGAATAGAATAGAATAGAATAGAATAGAATAGAATAGAATAGAATAGAATAGAATAGAATAGAATAGAATAGAATAGAATAGAATAGAATAGAATAGAATAGAATAGAATAGAATAGAATAGAATAGAATAGAATAGAATAGAATAGAATAGAATAGAATAGAATAGAATAGAATAGAATAGAATAGAATAGAATAGAATAGAATAGAATAGAATAGAATAGAATAGAATAGAATAGAATAGAATAGAATAGAATAGAATAGAATAGAATAGAATAGAATAGAATAGAATAGAATAGAATAGAATAGAATAGAATAGAATAGAATAGAATAGAATAGAATAGAATAGAATAGAATAGAATAGAATAGAATAGAATAGAATAGAATAGAATAGAATAGAATAGAATAGAATAGAATAGAATAGAATAGAATAGAATAGAATAGAATAGAATAGAATAGAATAGAATAGAATAGAATAGAATAGAATAGAATAGAATAGAATAGAATAGAATAGAATAGAATAGAATAGAATAGAATAGAATAGAATAGAATAGAATAGAATAGAATAGAATAGAATAGAATAGAATAGAATAGAATAGAATAGAATAGAATAGAATAGAATAGAATAGAATAGAATAGAATAGAATAGAATAGAATAGAATAGAATAGAATAGAATAGAATAGAATAGAATAGAATAGAATAGAATAGAATAGAATAGAATAGAATAGAATAGAATAGAATAGAATAGAATAGAATAGAATAGAATAGAATAGAATAGAATAGAATAGAATAGAATAGAATAGAATAGAATAGAATAGAATAGAATAGAATAGAATAGAATAGAATAGAATAGAATAGAATAGAATAGAATAGAATAGAATAGAATAGAATAGAATAGAATAGAATAGAATAGAATAGAATAGAATAGAATAGAATAGAATAGAATAGAATAGAATAGAATAGAATAGAATAGAATAGAATAGAATAGAATAGAATAGAATAGAATAGAATAGAATAGAATAGAATAGAATAGAATAGAATAGAATAGAATAGAATAGAATAGAATAGAATAGAATAGAATAGAATAGAATAGAATAGAATAGAATAGAATAGAATAGAATAGAATAGAATAGAATAGAATAGAATAGAATAGAATAGAATAGAATAGAATAGAATAGAATAGAATAGAATAGAATAGAATAGAATAGAATAGAATAGAATAGAATAGAATAGAATAGAATAGAATAGAATAGAATAGAATAGAATAGAATAGAATAGAATAGAATAGAATAGAATAGAATAGAATAGAATAGAATAGAATAGAATAGAATAGAATAGAATAGAATAGAATAGAATAGAATAGAATAGAATAGAATAGAATAGAATAGAATAGAATAGAATAGAATAGAATAGAATAGAATAGAATAGAATAGAATAGAATAGAATAGAATAGAATAGAATAGAATAGAATAGAATAGAATAGAATAGAATAGAATAGAATAGAATAGAATAGAATAGAATAGAATAGAATAGAATAGAATAGAATAGAATAGAATAGAATAGAATAGAATAGAATAGAATAGAATAGAATAGAATAGAATAGAATAGAATAGAATAGAATAGAATAGAATAGAATAGAATAGAATAGAATAGAATAGAATAGAATAGAATAGAATAGAATAGAATAGAATAGAATAGAATAGAAGAATAGAATAGAATAGAATAGAATAGAATAGAATGAATAGAATAGAATAGAATAGAATAGAATAGAATAGAATAGAATAGAATAGAATAGAATAGAATAGAATAGAATAGAATAGAATAGAATAGAATAGAATAGAATAGAATAGAATAGAATAGAATAGAATAGAATAGAATAGAATAGAATAGAATAGAATAGAATAGAATAGAATAGAATAGAATAGAATAGAATAGAATAGAATAGAATAGAATAGAATAGAATAGAATAGAATAGAATAGAATAGAATAGAATAGAATAGAATAGAATAGAATAGAATAGAATAGAATAGAATAGAATAGAATAGAATAGAATAGAATAGAATAGAATAGAATAGAATAGAATAGAATAGAATAGAATAGAATAGAATAGAATAGAATAGAATAGAATAGAATAGAATAGAATAGAATAGAATAGAATAGAATAGAATAGAATAGAATAGAATAGAATAGAATAGAATAGAATAGAATAGAATAGAATAGAATAGAATAGAATAGAATAGAATAGAATAGAATAGAATAGAATAGAATAGAATAGAATAGAATAGAATAGAATAGAATAGAATAGAATAGAATAGAATAGAATAGAATAGAATAGAATAGAATAGAATAGAATAGAATAGAATAGAATAGAATAGAATAGAATAGAATAGAATAGAATAGAATAGAATAGAATAGAATAGAATAGAATAGAATAGAATAGAATAGAATAGAATAGAATAGAATAGAATAGAATAGAATAGAATAGAATAGAATAGAATAGAATAGAATAGAATAGAATAGAATAGAATAGAATAGAATAGAATAGAATAGAATAGAATAGAATAGAATAGAATAGAATAGAATAGAATAGAATAGAATAGAATAGAATAGAATAGAATAGAATAGAATAGAATAGAATAGAATAGAATAGAATAGAATAGAATAGAATAGAATAGAATAGAATAGAATAGAATAGAATAGAATAGAATAGAATAGAATAGAATAGAATAGAATAGAATAGAATAGAATAGAATAGAATAGAATAGAATAGAATAGAATAGAATAGAATAGAATAGAATAGAATAGAATAGAATAGAATAGAATAGAATAGAATAGAATAGAATAGAATAGAATAGAATAGAATAGAATAGAATAGAATAGAATAGAATAGAATAGAATAGAATAGAATAGAATAGAATAGAATAGAATAGAATAGAATAGAATAGAATAGAATAGAATAGAATAGAATAGAATAGAATAGAATAGAATAGAATAGAATAGAATAGAATAGAATAGAATAGAATAGAATAGAATAGAATAGAATAGAATAGAATAGAATAGAATAGAATAGAATAGAATAGAATAGAATAGAATAGAATAGAATAGAATAGAATAGAATAGAATAGAATAGAATAGAATAGAATAGAATAGAATAGAATAGAATAGAATAGAATAGAATAGAATAGAATAGAATAGAATAGAATAGAATAGAATAGAATAGAATAGAATAGAATAGAATAGAATAGAATAGAATAGAATAGAATAGAATAGAATAGAATAGAATAGAATAGAATAGAATAGAATAGAATAGAATAGAATAGAATAGAATAGAATAGAATAGAATAGAATAGAATAGAATAGAATAGAATAGAATAGAATAGAATAGAATAGAATAGAATAGAATAGAATAGAATAGAATAGAATAGAATAGAATAGAATAGAATAGAATAGAATAGAATAGAATAGAATAGAATAGAATAGAATAGAATAGAATAGAATAGAATAGAATAGAATAGAATAGAATAGAATAGAATAGAATAGAATAGAATAGAATAGAATAGAATAGAATAGAATAGAATAGAATAGAATAGAATAGAATAGAATAGAATAGAATAGAATAGAATAGAATAGAATAGAATAGAATAGAATAGAATAGAATAGAATAGAATAGAATAGAATAGAATAGAATAGAATAGAATAGAATAGAATAGAATAGAATAGAATAGAATAGAATAGAATAGAATAGAATAGAATAGAATAGAATAGAATAGAATAGAATAGAATAGAATAGAATAGAATAGAATAGAATAGAATAGAATAGAATAGAATAGAATAGAATAGAATAGAATAGAATAGAATAGAATAGAATAGAATAGAATAGAATAGAATAGAATAGAATAGAATAGAATAGAATAGAATAGAATAGAATAGAATAGAATAGAATAGAATAGAATAGAATAGAATAGAATAGAATAGAATAGAATAGAATAGAATAGAATAGAATAGAATAGAATAGAATAGAATAGAATAGAATAGAATAGAATAGAATAGAATAGAATAGAATAGAATAGAATAGAATAGAATAGAATAGAATAGAATAGAATAGAATAGAATAGAATAGAATAGAATAGAATAGAATAGAATAGAATAGAATAGAATAGAATAGAATAGAATAGAATAGAATAGAATAGAATAGAATAGAATAGAATAGAATAGAATAGAATAGAATAGAATAGAATAGAATAGAATAGAATAGAATAGAATAGAATAGAATAGAATAGAATAGAATAGAATAGAATAGAATAGAATAGAATAGAATAGAATAGAATAGAATAGAATAGAATAGAATAGAATAGAATAGAATAGAATAGAATAGAATAGAATAGAATAGAATAGAATAGAATAGAATAGAATAGAATAGAATAGAATAGAATAGAATAGAATAGAATAGAATAGAATAGAATAGAATAGAATAGAATAGAATAGAATAGAATAGAATAGAATAGAATAGAATAGAATAGAATAGAATAGAATAGAATAGAATAGAATAGAATAGAATAGAATAGAATAGAATAGAATAGAATAGAATAGAATAGAATAGAATAGAATAGAATAGAATAGAATAGAATAGAATAGAATAGAATAGAATAGAATAGAATAGAATAGAATAGAATAGAATAGAATAGAATAGAATAGAATAGAATAGAATAGAATAGAATAGAATAGAATAGAATAGAATAGAATAGAATAGAATAGAATAGAATAGAATAGAATAGAATAGAATAGAATAGAATAGAATAGAATAGAATAGAATAGAATAGAATAGAATAGAATAGAATAGAATAGAATAGAATAGAATAGAATAGAATAGAATAGAATAGAATAGAATAGAATAGAATAGAATAGAATAGAATAGAATAGAATAGAATAGAATAGAATAGAATAGAATAGAATAGAATAGAATAGAATAGAATAGAATAGAATAGAATAGAATAGAATAGAATAGAATAGAATAGAATAGAATAGAATAGAATAGAATAGAATAGAATAGAATAGAATAGAATAGAATAGAATAGAATAGAATAGAATAGAATAGAATAGAATAGAATAGAATAGAATAGAATAGAATAGAATAGAATAGAATAGAATAGAATAGAATAGAATAGAATAGAATAGAATAGAATAGAATAGAATAGAATAGAATAGAATAGAATAGAATAGAATAGAATAGAATAGAATAGAATAGAATAGAATAGAATAGAATAGAATAGAATAGAATAGAATAGAATAGAATAGAATAGAATAGAATAGAATAGAATAGAATAGAATAGAATAGAATAGAATAGAATAGAATAGAATAGAATAGAATAGAATAGAATAGAATAGAATAGAATAGAATAGAATAGAATAGAATAGAATAGAATAGAATAGAATAGAATAGAATAGAATAGAATAGAATAGAATAGAATAGAATAGAATAGAATAGAATAGAATAGAATAGAATAGAATAGAATAGAATAGAATAGAATAGAATAGAATAGAATAGAATAGAATAGAATAGAATAGAATAGAATAGAATAGAATAGAATAGAATAGAATAGAATAGAATAGAATAGAATAGAATAGAATAGAATAGAATAGAATAGAATAGAATAGAATAGAATAGAATAGAATAGAATAGAATAGAATAGAATAGAATAGAATAGAATAGAATAGAATAGAATAGAATAGAATAGAATAGAATAGAATAGAATAGAATAGAATAGAATAGAATAGAATAGAATAGAATAGAATAGAATAGAATAGAATAGAATAGAATAGAATAGAATAGAATAGAATAGAATAGAATAGAATAGAATAGAATAGAATAGAATAGAATAGAATAGAATAGAATAGAATAGAATAGAATAGAATAGAATAGAATAGAATAGAATAGAATAGAATAGAATAGAATAGAATAGAATAGAATAGAATAGAATAGAATAGAATAGAATAGAATAGAATAGAATAGAATAGAATAGAATAGAATAGAATAGAATAGAATAGAATAGAATAGAATAGAATAGAATAGAATAGAATAGAATAGAATAGAATAGAATAGAATAGAATAGAATAGAATAGAATAGAATAGAATAGAATAGAATAGAATAGAATAGAATAGAATAGAATAGAATAGAATAGAATAGAATAGAATAGAATAGAATAGAATAGAATAGAATAGAATAGAATAGAATAGAATAGAATAGAATAGAATAGAATAGAATAGAATAGAATAGAATAGAATAGAATAGAATAGAATAGAATAGAATAGAATAGAATAGAATAGAATAGAATAGAATAGAATAGAATAGAATAGAATAGAATAGAATAGAATAGAATAGAATAGAATAGAATAGAATAGAATAGAATAGAATAGAATAGAATAGAATAGAATAGAATAGAATAGAATAGAATAGAATAGAATAGAATAGAATAGAATAGAATAGAATAGAATAGAATAGAATAGAATAGAATAGAATAGAATAGAATAGAATAGAATAGAATAGAATAGAATAGAATAGAATAGAATAGAATAGAATAGAATAGAATAGAATAGAATAGAATAGAATAGAATAGAATAGAATAGAATAGAATAGAATAGAATAGAATAGAATAGAATAGAATAGAATAGAATAGAATAGAATAGAATAGAATAGAATAGAATAGAATAGAATAGAATAGAATAGAATAGAATAGAATAGAATAGAATAGAATAGAATAGAATAGAATAGAATAGAATAGAATAGAATAGAATAGAATAGAATAGAATAGAATAGAATAGAATAGAATAGAATAGAATAGAATAGAATAGAATAGAATAGAATAGAATAGAATAGAATAGAATAGAATAGAATAGAATAGAATAGAATAGAATAGAATAGAATAGAATAGAATAGAATAGAATAGAATAGAATAGAATAGAATAGAATAGAATAGAATAGAATAGAATAGAATAGAATAGAATAGAATAGAATAGAATAGAATAGAATAGAATAGAATAGAATAGAATAGAATAGAATAGAATAGAATAGAATAGAATAGAATAGAATAGAATAGAATAGAATAGAATAGAATAGAATAGAATAGAATAGAATAGAATAGAATAGAATAGAATAGAATAGAATAGAATAGAATAGAATAGAATAGAATAGAATAGAATAGAATAGAATAGAATAGAATAGAATAGAATAGAATAGAATAGAATAGAATAGAATAGAATAGAATAGAATAGAATAGAATAGAATAGAATAGAATAGAATAGAATAGAATAGAATAGAATAGAATAGAATAGAATAGAATAGAATAGAATAGAATAGAATAGAATAGAATAGAATAGAATAGAATAGAATAGAATAGAATAGAATAGAATAGAATAGAATAGAATAGAATAGAATAGAATAGAATAGAATAGAATAGAATAGAATAGAATAGAATAGAATAGAATAGAATAGAATAGAATAGAATAGAATAGAATAGAATAGAATAGAATAGAATAGAATAGAATAGAATAGAATAGAATAGAATAGAATAGAATAGAATAGAATAGAATAGAATAGAATAGAATAGAATAGAATAGAATAGAATAGAATAGAATAGAATAGAATAGAATAGAATAGAATAGAATAGAATAGAATAGAATAGAATAGAATAGAATAGAATAGAATAGAATAGAATAGAATAGAATAGAATAGAATAGAATAGAATAGAATAGAATAGAATAGAATAGAATAGAATAGAATAGAATAGAATAGAATAGAATAGAATAGAATAGAATAGAATAGAATAGAATAGAATAGAATAGAATAGAATAGAATAGAATAGAATAGAATAGAATAGAATAGAATAGAATAGAATAGAATAGAATAGAATAGAATAGAATAGAATAGAATAGAATAGAATAGAATAGAATAGAATAGAATAGAATAGAATAGAATAGAATAGAATAGAATAGAATAGAATAGAATAGAATAGAATAGAATAGAATAGAATAGAATAGAATAGAATAGAATAGAATAGAATAGAATAGAATAGAATAGAATAGAATAGAATAGAATAGAATAGAATAGAATAGAATAGAATAGAATAGAATAGAATAGAATAGAATAGAATAGAATAGAATAGAATAGAATAGAATAGAATAGAATAGAATAGAATAGAATAGAATAGAATAGAATAGAATAGAATAGAATAGAATAGAATAGAATAGAATAGAATAGAATAGAATAGAATAGAATAGAATAGAATAGAATAGAATAGAATAGAATAGAATAGAATAGAATAGAATAGAATAGAATAGAATAGAATAGAATAGAATAGAATAGAATAGAATAGAATAGAATAGAATAGAATAGAATAGAATAGAATAGAATAGAATAGAATAGAATAGAATAGAATAGAATAGAATAGAATAGAATAGAATAGAATAGAATAGAATAGAATAGAATAGAATAGAATAGAATAGAATAGAATAGAATAGAATAGAATAGAATAGAATAGAATAGAATAGAATAGAATAGAATAGAATAGAATAGAATAGAATAGAATAGAATAGAATAGAATAGAATAGAATAGAATAGAATAGAATAGAATAGAATAGAATAGAATAGAATAGAATAGAATAGAATAGAATAGAATAGAATAGAATAGAATAGAATAGAATAGAATAGAATAGAATAGAATAGAATAGAATAGAATAGAATAGAATAGAATAGAATAGAATAGAATAGAATAGAATAGAATAGAATAGAATAGAATAGAATAGAATAGAATAGAATAGAATAGAATAGAATAGAATAGAATAGAATAGAATAGAATAGAATAGAATAGAATAGAATAGAATAGAATAGAATAGAATAGAATAGAATAGAATAGAATAGAATAGAATAGAATAGAATAGAATAGAATAGAATAGAATAGAATAGAATAGAATAGAATAGAATAGAATAGAATAGAATAGAATAGAATAGAATAGAATAGAATAGAATAGAATAGAATAGAATAGAATAGAATAGAATAGAATAGAATAGAATAGAATAGAATAGAATAGAATAGAATAGAATAGAATAGAATAGAATAGAATAGAATAGAATAGAATAGAATAGAATAGAATAGAATAGAATAGAATAGAATAGAATAGAATAGAATAGAATAGAATAGAATAGAATAGAATAGAATAGAATAGAATAGAATAGAATAGAATAGAATAGAATAGAATAGAATAGAATAGAATAGAATAGAATAGAATAGAATAGAATAGAATAGAATAGAATAGAATAGAATAGAATAGAATAGAATAGAATAGAATAGAATAGAATAGAATAGAATAGAATAGAATAGAATAGAATAGAATAGAATAGAATAGAATAGAATAGAATAGAATAGAATAGAATAGAATAGAATAGAATAGAATAGAATAGAATAGAATAGAATAGAATAGAATAGAATAGAATAGAATAGAATAGAATAGAATAGAATAGAATAGAATAGAATAGAATAGAATAGAATAGAATAGAATAGAATAGAATAGAATAGAATAGAATAGAATAGAATAGAATAGAATAGAATAGAATAGAATAGAATAGAATAGAATAGAATAGAATAGAATAGAATAGAATAGAATAGAATAGAATAGAATAGAATAGAATAGAATAGAATAGAATAGAATAGAATAGAATAGAATAGAATAGAATAGAATAGAATAGAATAGAATAGAATAGAATAGAATAGAATAGAATAGAATAGAATAGAATAGAATAGAATAGAATAGAATAGAATAGAATAGAATAGAATAGAATAGAATAGAATAGAATAGAATAGAATAGAATAGAATAGAATAGAATAGAATAGAATAGAATAGAATAGAATAGAATAGAATAGAATAGAATAGAATAGAATAGAATAGAATAGAATAGAATAGAATAGAATAGAATAGAATAGAATAGAATAGAATAGAATAGAATAGAATAGAATAGAATAGAATAGAATAGAATAGAATAGAATAGAATAGAATAGAATAGAATAGAATAGAATAGAATAGAATAGAATAGAATAGAATAGAATAGAATAGAATAGAATAGAATAGAATAGAATAGAATAGAATAGAATAGAATAGAATAGAATAGAATAGAATAGAATAGAATAGAATAGAATAGAATAGAATAGAATAGAATAGAATAGAATAGAATAGAATAGAATAGAATAGAATAGAATAGAATAGAATAGAATAGAATAGAATAGAATAGAATAGAATAGAATAGAATAGAATAGAATAGAATAGAATAGAATAGAATAGAATAGAATAGAATAGAATAGAATAGAATAGAATAGAATAGAATAGAATAGAATAGAATAGAATAGAATAGAATAGAATAGAATAGAATAGAATAGAATAGAATAGAATAGAATAGAATAGAATAGAATAGAATAGAATAGAATAGAATAGAATAGAATAGAATAGAATAGAATAGAATAGAATAGAATAGAATAGAATAGAATAGAATAGAATAGAATAGAATAGAATAGAATAGAATAGAATAGAATAGAATAGAATAGAATAGAATAGAATAGAATAGAATAGAATAGAATAGAATAGAATAGAATAGAATAGAATAGAATAGAATAGAATAGAATAGAATAGAATAGAATAGAATAGAATAGAATAGAATAGAATAGAATAGAATAGAATAGAATAGAATAGAATAGAATAGAATAGAATAGAATAGAATAGAATAGAATAGAATAGAATAGAATAGAATAGAATAGAATAGAATAGAATAGAATAGAATAGAATAGAATAGAATAGAATAGAATAGAATAGAATAGAATAGAATAGAATAGAATAGAATAGAATAGAATAGAATAGAATAGAATAGAATAGAATAGAATAGAATAGAATAGAATAGAATAGAATAGAATAGAATAGAATAGAATAGAATAGAATAGAATAGAATAGAATAGAATAGAATAGAATAGAATAGAATAGAATAGAATAGAATAGAATAGAATAGAATAGAATAGAATAGAATAGAATAGAATAGAATAGAATAGAATAGAATAGAATAGAATAGAATAGAATAGAATAGAATAGAATAGAATAGAATAGAATAGAATAGAATAGAATAGAATAGAATAGAATAGAATAGAATAGAATAGAATAGAATAGAATAGAATAGAATAGAATAGAATAGAATAGAATAGAATAGAATAGAATAGAATAGAATAGAATAGAATAGAATAGAATAGAATAGAATAGAATAGAATAGAATAGAATAGAATAGAATAGAATAGAATAGAATAGAATAGAATAGAATAGAATAGAATAGAATAGAATAGAATAGAATAGAATAGAATAGAATAGAATAGAATAGAATAGAATAGAATAGAATAGAATAGAATAGAATAGAATAGAATAGAATAGTGTTCACGCTGGCCACTCTACTTTTAATTTTAGATTTAAGTTTTGTTAGGGTGTAAAAACCATCCTTGTACTTACGTTCATAATATTGTGAATTATTAATAATATGACAGAATTGTTGTAATATAAGCGAAAATAGATCACTACTCGATCCACCCCCGAAGCTAAAGGTACGTTTGTATACATTAATAAATAATAATTTGATTATTGAATCTTATACTTTTGTGTTTTTATTTAATCCACACATCCCCTAAAATATTTTATTTTATTCTCCCCTTCTCACCCCCACATTTTGGTCCTTCGAACCGGATTATCCCCTAATAAAATAGAATATTTGCCGAGATATTATTTGCAGATTTTGCCTCGAAGATCCTTACATTGGTTTTTGTTGTTAGATAAACCACACCCTTAATCCAAAATATTCTCTTTTACCCGATTTGTAAGGTACGTAAAATAAATTGTAATATTTGCCTTAATTTGTGTTTTAAAAAAACAGAATATAATAGAGCAGTGAAAGTGAAAGAATATAAGAAGAAAAGAAAACCACAAAAAGTGAACAAATCGAAAATATGCAAACAACATCGTGTATTAAACAGTTGGAAGATTGTCACAAATTAATGTAGCCGCTGTTTTTGTTGAATATATTGTGCTTTTTTGCGATATTTGTGAATATTATATTCTTTCACTAATATAAATCGAAATATATATTTTTATTAATATTTTTCAATTGAGATTGTGATAATTTTATCACTATAATATATTCAAATATTTTTTTGATATTTTAAATTAATAATTTTATTTTTTATTGCAATATAAAATAAATTTATTTGTTTTAAATTATATTCAAATTTCGATTTCTTCTTTGAATATTGTTTTGAAAGTTTTCGCTATCCCTTCTTTACGAATTTTGTACCCTTTTAAAATTTATCTCAAATATTTCATAAAGTTTTTTGAAATAAAAGTGGGATTTCATACCTTTGCGCTTCAACTTTCAATTTTCTGTGAAAAACCCCATTACTTAGAGTTTTCTTGAAGTTCCTTCATTAAAATTAATTTAGAATAGTATTTTCGAACCCTTTTTGGAATTTTCCCCGATATATTAATTACAAAAACCCGAATTGTAGCAAAATGGCCGCTTTGCGAAATTTGAATAGAAATTACAATCGCTTAGCAGATTTGGAAAGCTTTATTCAGGCTATTTCGCGGGAAGGAACATTCACTCTCTAGGTGTTCATCGGCAGGAGTTGACCCGTTTGTGGGAAGTCTTTCGTGACAGTTACGAAGAATTGTTGGAAAATGCCGAAGAAACCAAAGTCTCAACAAAAGACGGGAAGGCCGAGCATATGTCGGGATATACCTTGTATTTCAATCCGCTTCATTTATTGACGGATTAATTGATAGCCTTAAAAGTAAGGCCTCGAAACCGATTACTAGCACTGTTGTCGATTATTTCTTATTAATTTGTCTTGTTTTGTTTGTAGTGCTTTAATTATAATTTGTTTACTTTACTGTTGTTTATTTACTGTTGAATTTTATATGAAATAATAAATTTAAATAAAATGAACACCCTAATGTAATAATAACGTAATAATAAGGTCAATGAATATGCATATAGAATATATATATCAAATAACAAGATCAGATAAAAGCAACGGAGTTGCTGAATAATTAGCACAGTTAGGATTAAGTACATAGAATAAGTTAGAATTAAGAAATATGAAATAAAAGAAGTCAGTTGATTATAAAAAACGTAATCGAACGGTGTAAATTTTTTAATGGTTTTGGTATTCGCGAAAAGGAAAACTTATCCAGTGCCAAAATTTATTTGAATATTAATATATAAATTAAACATTGAACATTTTTCAAGGCGAAATAATAGGGCGTCACTAAATGTAGCGAAAACTAAATTAACAATTGCCCTTCATTTATTACTGAGCCAGTAAGTCAAAGATTTGACTTTATTAAATCAGGGACACACAGTAGCGAAGTGTACCTTATCCAAATGCAAAATTTGTGGTAGCTCAGATAATTCGTTGCTACATAGGTACAATACAAGTGCAAGTTCAAATACTAACTACACTGACCAATCGGCGACTTCACATGGATCGATGAATTATTCTTCGTCCGATGATAGAGTTATTCTCGCGACAGCAGTAGTCAGTGTAAGAAGTAGCTTTGGTAAATTGATACCAGCGAGAGCACTTTTGGATTCCGGATCGCAACCCAATTTATTAACTGAGGAACTTGCACAGCTACTTCGATTGAAAAGAAAGGAGGCAGACTGGATTTAACTGACATTGGTGAAACAAATTCACTTTCGAAATCTTGCGTTAATTCAACTGTCACGTCGAGGGTTAACTTTGCTCAATTTATTGCGAAATTATGGGTATTGAGTTCGATAACTAATTTCCAACCTGATAGTGTTATAAATACAACCGGCTTACATATTCCTAACAATATAAAGTTAGCTGATCCGTGTTTCCATAAACCACGGAGAATTGATTTGCTTCTCGGAGCAGAAATCTTCTTGGAGTTAATGTGTGTTGGTCAGATAAAATCTGGCACGAGCCTTCCAACCGTTCAGAAAACTTCACTTGGTTGGATTGTCACTGGCACATACAATCAATCAAAGCGCTCCATTAATTCTAGCGTTAGTCATTTGAGTACTTCGATAGAAAACGAGAGCAATATTGATTCAATAGTCAAGAATTTCTGGGAACTGGAGGAACTTCCAAATGAATCAAAGAAATTTAAATTTTTAAATTTATTCAGAGGAGCAGCAACAATGTGAGGATAAATTTGGAAATTCAATACGACGTTTAGCGTCAGGACGATTTGTAGTCTCACTGCCTTTCAAGTATGATGCAAAAGTGTTAGGTTCTCTGTTCGAAGTCGCGAAAGAAAGAAAGACGATTACTTTCGTTGGAACGAAGACTGTTCAAGGACGACACGATGAGGCATATGTATCATGACTTTATGAAAGAGTATTTCAATTTGGGACATATGTCACTTCTAGATAATATGCCAAATTCTCCTCACTATTTCATTCCACATCAATGTGTTGTGCGAGCTCAAAGTATGACTACTAAACTTCGAGTGGTCTTCGATGCTTCTTGTAGAACTTCTTCTCATGCGCCACTGAACGATTTGTTAATGGTTGGTCCCACCATTCAACAAGAATTGTATTCTGCACTCATCCGTTTTCGGCTTCGTCGGTACGTAATCCCTGCAGATATCGATAAAATGTATCGTCAAGTTTTGATTGACGAGAATGATAGGAATTTTCAGTTAATCCTTTGGCGACAAAATCCACCTGATAGTTTACAGGTGTTTCAATTAAACACTGTGACTTATGGCACAGCTTCTGCCCAGCTATAAGATGTCTGATTCAGTTAAGCGATTTATACAAAGAGACTTTGCCAATTGGCTCAAAAGTTGTTCGCAGTGATTTTTACGTTGATGATTTGTTAACCGGTGGTGAAAGTTACTAGGATCTGATTACAATTCGTAATCAAGTCACCGAGATCCTAAGTTCGGCTGGTTTTAATCTTGCGAAATGGTTTTCAAATCATCCTAAATTTATTAGTACTCTTCAAAGTGAAAAGCTATTGCATAGCGATTCAGATTCTGCTAAGGCTTTAGGGTAACATTCACTCAACCACTCCGATTGAAATAATTTTTGGTATAGAAGTTTGAAACAATAAAATAAAATACATGTATTTTTATTTATATTTATTTTTTATTTTGAGAGAAAATTAGACAAAGAGGGTGTGTTGCTTTTAAGCAACATTGCAGTTATAAAACTTATAATATACTTATGAAAGGTGAAAATCTCGAAAACAATTTTTGGTTTTTGTGTAGCATAAGGCTACTCCTCCCTACGTTATGAGTAAATCCGACACATTTTGGAAGCTTGCATCTAATTTTCTTATCAGACCATTTCGGCCAATGTCCAATCTGGTCTTGTCGGACTGCCTTCGGGGGTATTTGCTGAGCAGGTCCTTTGTGCTTTTTAGCATCAATATCGTTCTGCAACGACCGTCGACGAGGTGGGCAAGCCTTTGTTCCTTTCTTGCAAAGAGTGCTGACGAAAATCTGCTGATGATAGGAGGTTTGATGAAAATCCTTTGTATTCAGCAACCCTTTTATGATGCTGTCAAGGAGATCAACACCACCCATGTGGCGGTTGTACTCACCGACCACATAAGGTCACTTTATTTAAATATATTTTTATTTCGTTTGTCCCATCTTCGAACATCAGAATCAAGTTTTTGCCCAGCAAAGGGGGAAGCCAGATTAACAATTCTGTTGTCCATCCATGCTACAGTTGAGACATCAATGCCGTTGACGTCAGCTACGTATTCTTCGGAATAGCCTCGTTCTTTTTTCGTAATTGCTTTTTCTGACGACAGCTTACAATCTTGTATTCTGTTGTTCTTATAGTACAAGACTGAGAATGCCTTCTTTGGCCAGATATTCCATTAGACGAAGAGAAGTAAAATAGTTGTGGAAATAAAGTTTGAAGTTTTGATTGCTCGGAATAATTCATGCTAGCCTCATGACGCCATTAGATGGGGCACCTAAATCTTGCCCCTCTATCAAAACGACATTTTCTTTCCCTGTTTCAATTTCTGTTTTATACGCAAACCCAGAAACGCCGCTCAACACAAACACTTTATATCCCCACTTATGTGGTTTGTTAGGGTTATACCTGTTCAAGGTATTCCGTGTTTTTGTGGATCACATTTGCTCGTCCACACAGAAGTGCAAGATTTGTCGAATTTTTTTAAATTTATTTAGCCTCATTGTCTCCTGTATTACAGGAGTACCTAATACTGGACTCCAGTGGTTGGTAACTCTAGGGAGTTGGATTAGAGACATTAGATATACTACACCTATAAATTGGGTGACATCGTCTTTACTTATTCGAAAGGTATTGTTGGGATCTTTCTGCACTTGATACAAGTTGGTCTCCTCCGCTATTTTATTAAAAAGTTTATTCGGAAATAAGTACAAGAAAAACTGTTCGGGAGTTTCTAGTTGAAGAAGATCATGGCCTAGTATCTTGTTTCCCTTAAACATGAGCTGCTCTGAATTCAACTCAAGATTCTTCTTTTTCCAGAGCAAATTTTGTTTAGATGACTTCTTAGTGTCCTTTCTTGGGTTCTTGGCATGGGAAGATTCAGAATATTTTTCGGGGGACGGTGCTGTTTCATCTACGCTTTCTAAAGTTTCTATTATATCGTCAAAGTCAATTTCTACATCTGGGGCTTCATCTTCAAAAGGTTCTAAGTCATGAGTAAAATCAGGATCGCCAACACTGTCGACATCAAAATCTAGGCCATTTTCACTATCTAAAATCTCATTCAGAGTAGCAATAATACTTTCGTCACTAAGAGGGCGTAATAAATAAAATTAAACATAAAAACAACCGACAATCACTATTGCAATTGTCAATCAAATTTTTACACCTTTTTACCTGATGTAGCCTACGGGCAACAGTCTTTAATTGCCAAAAAAAACACCAAAAAACTTCAAGTTTTACAAAAATGCTGCTTTAAGATAAAATTTAAATATATATCTCCAAATTATAAAGAGGGTACATTCAAGACAAAAGCACAACACTTCAATATTACTCTATGAAATCGCAGAAAATATGTGGTGACGACGAAACCCAGCAGTTAGAAAACAAATGTCAATTTTCAGCAAATATTGCCAACAAATTTATTTTTTTATTTACGTTTGTTAGTTCAGTTTGTAATAAAAAAATATATTTAAATTAAATTTGAGGTATGTTAACAGTTTGTTGCCTATAGTCTACACTATGGCATATGTATCACAACTTCATGAATGAGTATTTCAATTTGGGACATATGTCACTTTTGGATAAAATGTCAGATTCTCCTCACTATTCCATTCCCCATCAATGTGTTCTGCGGCCGCAAAGCTCAACTTCTAAACTTCGAGTAGTGTTCGATGCTTCGTGTAGAACTTCTTTTCATGTGTCACTGAACGATCTGTTGATGGTTGGTCTTACCATTCAAGAAAAACTGTATTCTACACTCATCCGTTTTCGGCTTCATCGGTACGTAATCACTGCAGATATTGAGAAAATGTATCGTCAAGTTTTAATTGAGGAGAATGACGGAAATTTTCAATTAGTCCTTCGGAGACAAAATCCATCTGGCTATAAAATGTCTGATTGAATTGAGCGATTTGTACAAAGAGACTTTGCCTATTGATTCAAAAGTTGTTTGCAGTAATTTTCACGTAGACGATTTGTTAACCGGTGGTGAAAGTTGCGAGTATCTGATTACAATTCGTGATCAAATCACTCAGATCCTAAATTCAGCTATTTTTAATCTTGCAAAATGTTTTCCTAATTATCCTAAATTTATTAGTATTCTACAAAGTGAGATACTATTACATAGTGATTCCGATTCTGTTGAGGCTTGGGGCTTACATTGGATTCCGTTCATTAAAGTTTCATTTTGAAAAGTCTTTCAAGGTGTTGAAAGCAACGAAAAGAAACATACTATCAGTTTCTTTTCTATTATTTGATTCTCTCGAAGTCTTGTGCCATATTGGTATAAAATTTAAGATAATACGTGACTTATGCTGTGTGTGGCTAAGTTGTGGAGTCGAATTAAGCTTATGTTCGAATTTAAGATCGATCAAGCTTCTTTCTGGACAGGTTCAGAAATAACTCTTCATTGGGTAAAGACACATCCATCCTCTCTTGCTACTTTTATATCGAATAGCTTCAGAAGTGGTCAGAGAAAATTGCATGGCGATATGCGCCAACTGACCATAATCCATAAGCTGATATTGTTTCTCGAGGATGTGACGTCCAAGAATTAAAGCAATCGATCTGGTTTAAGGGGCCGTCATTCTTATTAAACGACAGTTCTTCCTGGCCTGTTAACAAACATTTCGAGTTAAAAAAGAAAAACAAACGTATTTTTTACAGTAGGGGATCCACAGAATTGCTTGTTGGATCTAATAGGAAAGTATCCATTGTACAACAAATTGTTACGCGTCACTGCGTTTGTAATCAGATTTGTTGAAAAAACGTAAAGTTGAGAAAAATTGTCCACCTAGTGCATACGAACTGAAATGGTCTTTCTTTTGACTTGTAGAAACGATCCAGAAAACTAATTTTTCCGAGGAGATACTCAAACTTCAGAAATCTCTTGTCTTGCCATCTCATATCCAGAGGTTAACTCCATTTATACATACATTTTTGAGGAGGATAAATCGTTTCATTAATAAGGGTAAGTGGAAGAATGCTGAATGCAGACTTGAAGTATAATACCAAGTTTCCACTATTACTACCGAAAAGAAATAGCTTTGTCATGCTCTGTTTGCGAAACTTGAATTTGGAGAGTTGTTATGCTGGTACAAAAGCACTTATAGCTCTTTAGCGAGAGAATATTTGGTTGATAAATGCGAAAGAAGAATGTTAAAGAATAGTTAGCAAATGCGTACATTGCTTCCGAAGGCGCCGTAGTCTAGTAGGTAGTGTGTTGCTTATTAAACGTAAAAACAGGGTTCGAGCCGCAGGCCAGACATCAAAACAAAAATACAAAAAGTATTTCTTCGGCGACGTCCTCTCGGCAGATTTCTGACAAAAACTCTGAAAGTAAAGAAAAATTGGCATTAAAAGTTTTTCAAAAATCTGTCGTTCGGATTCGACTTTAAACTGTAGGTTCCGCCTCTCATATATATAATTAACACACACAATATAAGTGATGTGAGAAACTAGGTGGTATTCCTGACTGAAGGGTTGTAATGACCAATTATGTATGTATTGCTACCGCTATAAACCGAAGCTTATGTCACAAATAATGGGAAATTTATCCACTAATAGAGTGAGAGGTTCCCTACAATTTTTAATAGTCGGAGTCCTGTTCACGTAACTTTGAGAATACGTGTGCGACCACCATTAAAAATTTATATAACGGTGTTCGTGTGTTTCACATCCAAGGTAGTACATCTAGAGTTAGCGTCTGATTTTTCCTCTGATGCTTTTCTTATGTCTTTTAAAAGCTTTGCTGCCAGGAGAGGACTACCCACGACAACGCGATGAATTTCGTCAGAGTTAACCGCGTACTGAAAAAGTTGCACCAAGCGTTCATGAAAAGTCGACGCCTCGGACGCCGCACTTCGGAGGACCGTGGAAAGCCGCTATCAAACAAGCGAAGTTCCTACTTCTACGAGTCGTGGGCAACATGGCACTCACGCAAGAAGAGATGGCAACAATGCTCGCAGAAGTAGAGGCGGTGCTCAACAGTCGTAAAATTGCACCGCTGTCTCCAGACGCCAACGACGGAGAATACTTGACCCAGCTCATCTACTAATAGGAGAGGGTCTGCGTTCGCTGCCACCAGAATCCGCAGAAGGCGTGAAAACTAATAAGCGAAGTTATACAAGTGTTGGCGTCTGCTTTGTAATCTCAAGCAGTCAATCTGGCAGGCCAGGTCCCGGCGCTACATCCTCGAGCCGTAGAGCAAAACCAAGTGGCATCAAGAAATGCTAAATCTCGAAGAATATCAAGTGGTAATCGTCCACGAAGAAAATCGCCCGCCACATCATTGGTTGGCCGGGATAGTCGTGGCCGTAATCAAGGGTGAAGACGGCAAGGTCAGAGTGGCCGAGCTGAGAACTCGAAACTCCGTATATAAACGTCTGGTCCAGAAATTGTCAGCTTTACAATACAATTGATTCAGTCCTTCAATGGGGCCGGAATGTTGGGCCACATATACAGTATTTATAAACATCCTTATAGATGAAATAGTACTTTAATAGTGTTACGTTTTTACCCTTTTAAAAACGTTTGAAATATGAGTTCTTTGATTGCAAACAAAATAAAAATAAATTTGTGTCTAGTTTTAGATAAATTCTTTATTGTTCGCACAATTTTGTGTGCCACTGTCCACAACTTGATGTTACAACAACAATAATTGCTTGTTCGCTTTTGTTACATCTTTACAACGCGATCCTCAAACCACCACTGTTTTCTTCACAAGCAACGCATCTTCACATAACACTGTCTGAAATTTTACTAACTGATTTACCTTGCCTTTTTATGTGCCCACGTAAACAGTCCGATGAACGTTCTTGAAGTCGAACGTCCGTGGTTTCGCATTCTCGAGGACTCTCCGCGAGTTCATTTTTGTTTGTATTTGTTCACATCGCTAATTGTTGCATTCTCGCTTACTTGTCTAACCCCTTTTCTTTCATACTGACGTTGTTGATTTACTTACAAGCTCGTTGTATTTGTTTGTGTAGCTTTTGTTAATCATTTTTATGTTAAACGATGTTACACCGTTTACGAACTACCCTAATATAACATAATGAATAATATAATGAATAAATAGCGTTAAGATCAATGCATAAATAATATCCATTACAAGAATAGATAAAGCAACGGAGTTCCTGAATTCCTTCAACCGTTAGTATTAAGCTAGATTTTAATGTATTAGAAGTAAGAACGAAATATTAAGGCATAAAAGAAGTCAGTAGAAATAGAAACTTTATCGGCATCGGCCTAATTATTTTAACCGTACATTTTGGTCTTTGTCGCGAGTGCTTATAAATTCACCAAGTGCCCAAATTCATTTAAATTATAAATTATTTAATTTAATATTCCCCCTCAAAATATAATAAGGGAAAACAACATAAATAAATTAAGAAACTAGTCGTAGAAGAGTAATATATACATATATTGCAATATAATTTAAACGTAAAACATTCTTTTTCGATTTTTTATATCTAGTCCAAGATTTCAGCACAAAATTTCTGTCAGTACAGTATTACTATGACGACAATGGCCGTTTGGAATGGGCTAAGGCCTACCAAAATGATCGACCTCCCGCCTCCCCGGTCACGTCAGAGACGGCCCCCAAGAGGCAACGATCAGCCGAGCTTAGCGCTCCCCTCCAGCCACCCAAGGGCACCAAGGTAGCCAACCCCAACATCCACGCAGGCCATCCAGTCTAGACGCCCTGAACCCTGTAGGACCTCCAGCCCTCTCAGCGCGATGATAAAGGATGGCCTAACGTGGGCGGTCATTGCTCAGGGTAATCCCAACGGACCCATCGCCCCCACCAGGTGGAGGCTGGTGAAACACGCCCTCCTCGATATCTTTCTCGGAGTCGCGGACTCAAATTCCTCACCCAGCTGTCGCGACGCAGGGTGGTTTCAGGGACATATTAAACTAATAGCCTGCTCGACCTCCATTCAATGGAGATCTACAAAACGACACTCAGCAAGATCGGTGAAATTTGGCTGGGATCCAGCCTTGATGCCGTCCTTCGGACCAAATTTCCCATAGCCCCCGATCGAGAGCGGGAATCCCCACTGGACCATCCAACCCGATGTCATCTAGAGGATCATCAAGGCCAGCAACGAAGACCTTCCTACCGATAATTGGATGGTGGCCAAACTAGCTCACCTCACCCCATTGGTGAGCTACACGAGGCAGTGATCATCCTAAACGCGGAATCTCTCCCGCTGAAATATCGAGTGTTATTTTATGGAAAATTGGTAGATAGTGATTGTAAGCAAGTGGACCAAACTTCCAAAGAGAGTTGCAATTATAATTACGTGATGTAATTATAATTATATTACGTAATGTAATTATAATTATATTACGTGATGTAATTATAATTAGGGTCAAATGGGAGAGAACAAAAGAATTAGTGATATTATAGTTTAAAATGCATTATTATTAAAAAAAGTTTATTGTCCAAGTTGTTAGTTGGACATGGCGCCGGCCTTGACGTTAATCAACAGAAACTTTAGTATTCGTACAAAGAACCTACGCCAGAGAACGGATAGCTTCAACTAGGATTTTTACATCAGGTGTTGTTGATAAGTTGGACGACGTAGATGATTTTTGTTGTTGTTTTGTTGTTGTTTTCCTACTTTTTGGTTTCTTGTGTTGATTTGTCTTTAGGGCATCTTGGTGACTTCCGCTGATGCGGCTTTTCATGCAGCAACGTATGATGAAATTTGTCACATTTTATGCATGTATCCATGGACGTGAAACTTCTCAGATCGTGACTCTTGGCTAGACGGTTGACCCAGTAACGGTGTTTGTCAACTACCTCTTCTCTCTTCGTTACTGTCATCCTTAGAAACTTTTTGCAGAACCTCAAGGCATGGAACCGATGGCAAATGATGCACTTATACGTTTCATCGTCCCCCCGGCATCTGCGTTGACTAGACCTTTGGCGGATACTTCTTTGGTTGTTCATAATGTTGGGAAACATAATTATTAGAAATTTATATGGAATAAAATTCTACACTCTGAAGTATTTTTTTTGCTGTCAGGTAGGATGAGATAAATAATTAGAGAAAAAGAGATTGTGAATAAAAATTAGGAATGAAATTAAAAAGATTATATTATTGATTAGGTTCATCGTTCAGAAATGGTAGGAGACATAATTTTACAATGGGTCTGGTGATTATTCCTGTGGCTGTACGTACGTCAGCAGTATGAGTATTACCATCAGCACGAGTATACCCATCCTAACCGCCATTCACATGGTGGTTGTAAATCATCGATCACTGCTACGAGATCCCCGACTTGTATGTTGGGGGCTGACCTCTTCCACTTGTACCGCTTGTGTAAGGATTTTAGATAATCCTCCTTCCACCTTATGGAGAATTGGTGATGCAGTACTTTCTTTTCCCATCTATTAATGAGAGAGATATTATGATGATTTTGCTCCGGAAAAGCCATTAGAGGAGCGCCTCTTAAAAAGTGTCCAGGAGTTAGAGCAGTTAAATCTCCAGGGTCCTCCGATAAGGCAGATATTGGGCGAGAATTAATGGTGCCCTCAATTCGGGCTAAAATTGTTGAGAACTCCTCAAAGTTTAACTTTTGGGCTCCAACAATGCGCCTCAAATGAAACTTGAAGCTTTTCACGGCAGCTTCCCAAAGCTGCCCATGTGGGATGCGTGGTGACTTTCTCAGTGGCGATGCCTTTATTTCGAATGGTCCGGCGTAATCAATACCTTGTATTTGAAAGGGAAGAGACAAATTACACCTATCCGGAGGTAAAGAAGCCACGATTTGAGCACATAGCTGCTGTTTGTTGATGACGCATGTTTTACAAATTTCTACTCAAATCCATGTGTCATGTACTTGTGAGCTGTATCATTGGCAGCATTATAAACGAATTTGCGTTCGAGAGATCTGCTAGCGCCGAAGAAGTTTCCCCATTATCAGTAACTACTATTTGGGGGAGCCCCCGCCTCCCAATCAAGCGGGAAAAAGCAGCCTGAAACGCTGCCGAGGATAAATCTGAGCTGAGTTCTAGGTGTATAGCTTTCGTCATGGGAGACTTTCTCAGTGGCGATGCCTTTATTTCGAATGGTCCGGCGTAATCAATACCTTGTATTTGAAAGGGAAGAGACAAATTACACCTATCCGGAGGTAAAGAAGCCAGGATTTGAGTACATAGCTGCTGTTTGTTAATGACGCATGTTTTACAATTTCGCACTATCTTTTTCAAACGGGGTTTGAGCCTGAAAATGTAAAATTCCGTTTGACCCATACGGCACATTTAGCTACATTCAGCGTGACAAAGGAAATTATGTGAGTTAGATATAATTGGCAAAAGCGAGATTTGTCTGGTAGAATAATTGAATAACGCTCATTATATGGAAGAGACGATTGAGCGAGTCTACCATTTATTCTCATTATTGAATTTGAGTCCAAAAACTGATTCATAGTGTTCAACGTGCTTTTCTTTGTAATAGGCTGTGAGTTTAGTAAACATTTGTACTCCTCGGGATAAAATGCTGACTTGAGAAGTTTATTTTACGCAGTTTTGATTTGAGAGTTCTCTAAACTCTCTAAGGCTTAAGCTTTTGCATCCTCTTGTCAATAAACCTGTAAACATAACACAAACGACGCAAAGACCTGTCGTAAGAAGAGAATCGGTGAAGAATATCTTCCATTTCGACTTCAGCGTGCAATGTTTGAATTTCGTTGGGGGTTCAACAATTTTGAATGGGTTCCGTTTTGGCCATTCAGATTCGGGTTTGCGTAACCATGATGGTCCAGACCATCACTGGGAATTGTTAGCCAGTTCGTGAGATATGCAACCACGAGTTCCAAGATCTGCCGGGTTAAAATGAGTGGGAACATGTCGCCATATTACCTTCGAGAAATTCTATTTGCGACGTAGGGAAGAG
Source organism: Sarcophaga subvicina (assembly GCA_936449025.2). Classification (NCBI taxonomy): domain Eukaryota; kingdom Metazoa; phylum Arthropoda; class Insecta; order Diptera; family Sarcophagidae; genus Sarcophaga; species Sarcophaga subvicina. Next base: position 66,034 of record CAKZFR020000147.1, on the reverse strand, counting down.
GGTGGTTTAGACAGCCAACCAAGGACTATAGAAGAGTCAGTCCATAGAAAAATATCAGCATCATTAAAAGAAAGTGATGTTTGCACATATTTAACCAGCTTCGCCAGTAATACAGATCCGTTTAGTTGCAAAAGTGGGAGGCAGACTGTCTGAATAGGCTCTGTTGCGCCATAACAACTAATATATATATAAATAATAATAATATATATATAATAATCCAAATTAATTAACCTTAATCTTAATATTATAATACTAATACTTAATAATAATGAATAATTGAATTAAAATACATAATGAATTTAAAAATATAAATAAGTATCACCCTAATATAACGTAATGTTAAGGTTCATGACCATATGAACACAAGGTCGTTAAATTATAAGTAAAGTAAATAAGTAGGCAACGGAGTTGCTGAATAGAATAATACAGTTAGGATTAAGTAAATAGAATAAGTTAGAGTTAAGAAAAGATTGAAATAAATTAGTTGAATTATAACATCTATCTCGATCGGTTTACTTTTAACTCGAAAGGTTTGGTCTTAGTGTTTTTTACAACTGTCCTAATAAATTTAAAAATTATAAATTATTTAATTTTTTTATTAACATCCTTAAAAAACATTAAGGATTAACATTTTGGCGCCCTAGCAGGGACTTGTAAAATAAGTGAAAAATAGAATAAATTCGATAAATTATTTCAATTTATATTAAAAGTAAAAAAAAGACCAAATCCGCGCGAACATTTTATAAATTAATTAAAAGTTACGCGAGTGTTATAAATTTTATACATTTCTTAAAATTAAAAAAAAAGGTGTACTAAAGTTTATAAAAAACCTTATAATTTAATTAAGGTTTATAATTAACATATAAAACCACAAATAAAAATTGAGTAATTAGAACCAATCAATTTTCTCAGTAAAACACAAACAGAAAATACAAAATAAAAAACCAAAGTGAACGATACAGACAAATGCAACATAAAACATAAAAAATTTAACAAACATGCAATATATTTCAGTGTTGAATAAAAATAATATAAAATCTTTAAAAAAAACAAAGTGTGTGGTGAAACGAAACAAAGCAGAAAAATATTAAAAACAGAAATAACAAGAATCAAAACAAATAATACGACACATAAAAAGAAAAACATATATATTTAAAAAATTTCCTTACATAACAAAAATAACAAGATATACAGTGGTATATTAGTGCTATGCGAACATATTAACATACTCAAAAAGAGATAGAACAAGAAAAGCAAAATAAAATTAAAAAAATGAATAAATAAATACAGTGTACAAAGAAATACAAACACAAAAGTGCCATAAATATCACAACATTAAGAATACACCGAACAAATCATCATACTACACAAGCAAAACCATCACATCGTTGGACGACTCCAAATCCTACAACTCCAGGAAGGGAATTTTACACAGACGCCTCGTTGTTACTGTACTTGTGCCGGTCGGACAAAAATAAGGGGAGTACTTCAGACTCTATCGAGGTAAAAAGTGTGAAATATATTTGTGTTTCTCTTTCCTTAAATATGTAATTTGATCAAATTTAAGAGATTTTTGTAAATTAAACAAAAAATTGCTAATCGCTTTAACAGCAGAACACAAGAATATATTCCACATTTTAAAAATTTGAACATTATATTTTCTTATTATTTTATATATTTATAATATACGAAAATATTTCCCTGAATATTATTATTTATAAATTGATCCCTTATTTAGTGAACTAAATTCGCGAGTGTTTGATTTGATTGGCAATTACACTAACAATTCGTTTGTATTATTTGTGAGAGAAGATTCAGCGTACCATTCGTGTTACTTTTGATAATTTTTCTTTCCTTTTACATTTCGTAATTTCGTTTCGATCAGTGTTCCGTTTCACGCGTTCCTATACTGCTTGTATATAAGTTACACATTACAGCTGTGTACAGTGGTCACACTAGAACAAAAATCAAAACAAATAATTTCAATAAAAATTGTTCACACAAATTTCGGTCATCGAATTATTATTTCATTGTTATTATTAATAACGCTGTGTGTTCATATTGAAATTTGGTTTTTGTTTATTGTTTACAAATCGATTATTAAGCGATTTTACTCGGTAAATTAAAATATTTTTTTTTACCGACGGCTGTGTGTAAAGATTTTTGATTTTTTACTTTCTGAGATCAAGTAAGTTAATCTTGACTCGATTAAAATCACTGAAATCGGAACTTTCGGGTATTGCGTGTCCGAATAATATCGATAAAATTCTATTGTCCAAAACAAGTAAATAAATTCGAATATAGTCCGACGAATAATTTACTTTGGTCAATTTTTAATTCTTGTTTTGAGGAATTTTTTTTAGACAACAATCATAATGACTAGTAGGGGCTCTAAACGCCAAGATTCTCCCTCCAGAGCTGAAAGCTTGGGGAAATTACTCGCGAAAAAAGCGAAGGTCATTGAGAATATCGACAGGATTCGACAGTCCATTGTGGAGAAGACTATTTCTTTTAATCCGATGGAGCTCGAATGTCGATTGGATATTTTGAAATCATATATTGACCAAGCGATGAAGCTTCAGTCGGAAGTGGATAATTTGGATCCCGATAATGACGACAGGGCCGAGCTTGAAGATATTTGCGTGACCACGAAGAGTTTATTCATGAGTCTGTTGGCCAAGAATAGGCAATCGAATGTGCCTGAAACTTCGTTTAGCGTACAGGCTCACCATTCAAGGCTCCCAAATATGAAGCTCCCTAAATTCAGTGGTAAATACGCTGATTATAAGAATTTTATGAGCCTATTTGAGAACCTGGTCCACAACGATCCGACTTTGACGTATATTGAGAAATTCAATCACTTGATCTCATGCTTATCCGAATCGGCCTTGGGTACAGTGAAGGCCTTTCAGATCTCCGAAGAGAATTACCCCAAAGCAATAGCAAGCTTGAAAAAATTGTACGATAACGAATGCTTGATAATTTTCGATAATATTGCAAAACTTTTTGATTTGCCCGAAATCACCAAGCCTTCGGCTGTTGCTTTGCGAAGCATGATCGATACTTTTTCTGCCATTTACGATTCGTTTGGTGATGACAAGAAAATAACTAATGCAATATTGATGCATTTAGTGATGTCGGAAGTGGATCCAATCACCAAATCAAAATGGGAAGAACAGCTTGATTTCGAGAAGCTGCCATTGTGGTCAGATTGCGAAGCCGCCTTGAATAGACGTTACCAGCATATCTCTGCTGACGAGTCTTCTAATTCAAGGCCGAGGGTTAATAAACCTAAAAATGAACATTTTAATTTTAAAACCAGTCGAACATCATTAAATTGTACCAAATCGAAACAATCTGCTGACAGATGCCTATTTTGCAAATCGACGCAGCATATGATCAACAACTGTCCTTCCTTTACTGCTGAGCCTATAGTCAAACGATTTGACTTCATCAAATCCGTGCCAGCATGTATTAACTGTCTGAAAAAGGGACACACAGTTGCAAGGTGTCCATCTTCTAAGTGTCGGATATATAATGGTGCACATAACTCATTACTTCACCGATATAATACAAGTTCTAATAATGCCTCGATAAACTGCTCTGAACAGCCTTCGACTTCCCACGCTTCTGTTAACTATTCGGCGTCAGATGAACGCATAATTCTAGCGACGGCTGTGGTAAGAGTAAGAAGTAGTTCTGGCCAACTGATACCAGCCAGAGCTCTTTTGGATTCCGGTTCTCAACCTAATTTGATAACCGAGGAACTAGCGCAACTACTACGTTTGAAAAAGGAAGGAGGCAGATTGAATTTGAATGGCATTGGTGAAACAAATTCATTACCAAAATCTCGCGTCAATTTGACTGTTACTTCGAGTGTCAACTCTACCCAATTTACATCAAGGTTTTGGGTATTAAAATCAATTACAAACTTGCAACCTTATCGTAGGGTTAACATAGCTAGTTTGAGTATCCCGTCAAACGTGGAATTAGCTGACCCTTGCTTCTATAAGCCCCAAAAAATTGATTTGTTAATTGGCGCAGGTCCTTTCTTTGACTTAATGTATGTTGGCCAAATCAAATTGGGCCCGAGTCTTCCAGTTCTTCAAAAGACTTCTCTTGGTTGGATTGTTACTGGAAGATACAATCATTCAAACGACTCTTGTAACACTAAAGTATTTCATATAAATACTTCAATTGAAGACGAGAGCAATGTTGATTCAATCGTCCGGAAATTTTTGGAGTTAGAAGAACTTCCAACCGAACCAACTGAAATTTATTCTGAGGAGGACAAGAAATGTGAGAACGAGTTCAAGACGACAGTACGACGTCTTGCGTCGGGACGGTTTGAGGTTTCTTTACCTTTCAAGTCTGATTCTAAATTATTAGGATCTTCGTTTGAAATTGCCAAGCGACGATTTCTCTCTTTGGAACGATGATGTATCATGATTTCATGAAGGAGTACTTCAACTTGGGTCACATGTCTCTTTTGGACAAATTCCCTGATACTCCCCACTACTTCATTCCACATCAATGCGTTATACGCCCTTAGAGTACAACTACCAAACTTCGGGTAGTATTTGACGCTTCATGTAGAACTTCTTCACATGTATCTCTTAACGAACTGTTAATGGTTGGTCCTACAACTACTATATTCTACGTTAATCCGTTTTCGATTCCACAAATATGTAATCACTGCAGATATTGAAAAAATGTATCGTCAGGTCATGATTGGTGACAAAGATAGGAATTTTCAATTAATCCTTTGGCGACAGAATCCATCTGATGAATTGAGACATTTTCGGTTGAATACTGTTACTTATGGTACAGCTTCAGCACCATTTTTAGCCATTAGATGTCTGATTCACTTAAGCGATATATACAAAGAGACTTTGCCTATCGGTTCGAAAGTTGTTCGCAGTGATTTCTACGTAGATGACCTACTTACCGGAGCTGAAAGCTATGATGAATTAATTTTAATTCGAAATCAGGTGACTGAAATTTTGGCTTCGGCTGGTTTCAATCTCACCAAATGGTTTTCTAACCATCCTGAATTTTTGAATTCTCTACAGAAAGAAAAACTAATTCATAGCGATTCCGACTCTGCGAAAGCATTGGGCATACTTTGGGTTCCGAAGAATGATTTATTTAAATTTCATTTGGAAGATAAGTTTCAGGACTTAAAGGCTACAAAGAGAAACATATTATCGGTGTCTTCTCGATTATTCGATCCTCTCGGACTGTTATGCCCACTTGTTACGAAATCAAAGATCCTGTTGCAAGAGCTTTGGATTCAAAAGCTTGACTGGGATGAATCAATTCCCTTGGGGTTGAATACTTCATGGGAAAACTTCAAAGCTAATTTAGTGGAAGTTGATTCAATTAGTATCCCAAGATTCGTCCATACCACATCAACATCGAGAATTCAGATTCATGGATTTTCTGACGCTGTTGCATATACATTCGAAGCTCCGAGAAGGACACGGTCATCTCGAGGCTACTTACGGCTAAGTCCAAAGTTGCTCCTCTAAAGTCTAAATGACTTCCTAGACTTGAGCTATGTGCTGCACACCTGCTGGCTAAGTTATGGAATAGAATTAAGAGTATGATGAATTTCGAAATAGATGATGTTCATTTCTGGACGCACTCCGAAATAGTACTGCATTGGATAAAAACGCCACGTGCCTACTAAGCAGAATCTAGCTGACATTGTGTCAAGAGGATCCGATGTAAAAAATTTGAGAAACTCAATATGGTTTATAGGACCGTCGTTTCTTCTAGACGACAGTTCCAAATGGCCTGTTAATGAACATTTTGAATTAACAGCGAACCAAAAGTTATTGGAAACGAGAAAGGTGAACGCATTTCTTGCAGTAGAGGGGTCTTCTAACTGTCTACTGGAAATGATATCGAAATACTCTTCATATAAGAAGTTACTGCGGGTAACATGTGTCGTACTCAGATTCATTGATAATCTAAAGAAACGAAAATTAAATCAAAGTATCATACCTACTGCAACGGAAATGAAATGGTCATTTTATCGCCTCGTAGAGGTTATCCAGAAATCTAATTTTTCTGAGGAGATTTCTAAATTACAGAAATCTCTGATCTTACCGTCGAACATACAGAGACTTACACCTTTCATTCATACTATCAAGGGTAGGTGGATGATTGCCTAATGCAAATTTGCCATATGATGCAAAATTCCCACTTTTATTACCGAAGAAAAACGACTTTGTCACACTCTATTTGCGACATCTCCATTTCGAGAATTGCCATGCCGGCACAAAGGCACTCATTGCTCTCGCTAGAGAGAGAATCTGGCTAATTAACGCCAAGGAGGAGTGCAGTAGAATTGTTCGCAAGTGTGTACACTGTTTCCGCTATAAACCAAGACTTATGTCCCAAATAATGGGAAACTTACACACCAATAGAGTGAGAGCTACCCGACCATTTCTTATCGTCGGCGTTGACTTTTGTGGTCCCGTTAATGTCTCATTGAGAATTCGAGGTCGACCACCATTGAAAATGTATATAGCGGTCTTCGTGTGTTTTACATCAAAAGCTGTGCATTTAGACTTAGTGTCTGATTTATCGACTGATTCTTTTCTCTTATCATTTAAAAGGTTCGCTACAAGAAGAGGTCTTCCGAGGGAAGTGCTATGCGACAACGCGACAAACTTCGTGGGAGCCAGCAACGTCCTCCAACAGCTACAGCAAGCATTCGACAGGAGTCGACCCGCCCTCGAATCTTACGCAGCGTCGTCCGGGGTGAAGTTCACCTTCATACCACCTCGGGCGCCGCACTTCGGAGGGCTGTGGGAAGCAACCGTCAAGCAGGCGAAGTTCAACGCATCGCTGACGCAAGAAGAAATGGAGACGATGCTCGCAGAAACAGAGGCGGTGCTCAACAGTCGGCCCCTTGCACCGCTGTCTCCAGACCCCAACGACGGAGAGGCACTAACTCCAGCACATCTGCTAATAGAAGAGGGTCTGCGTTCGCTGCCGCTCGAATCCGTAGGCGACGAGAAACTCAAAGAACCCAAATTATGGAAGCGCTGGCGATTACTTTGCGGACTCAAGCAGACGTTCTGGCAGGCTTGGTCTCGCGACTACGTTCTGGGTCTACAAGGCAAACCCAAGTGGTCCAACGAATCGCCCAACCTGAAACTCGGTCAGGTCATCCACGAGGACAATTACCCGCCTCAACAGTGGCTGACCGGGAGAGTCGTCAAGGTCATAGAAGGAGAAGACGGCAAGGTCAGAGTGGCGGAGGTCGCAACGCGCAACGGCGTTTATAAGCCCCCAATCCACAAACTGGCTCCACTTCCAAATGATTGAAGAAGCTCAGTCCTTCAATGGGGCCGGAATGTTGCGCCATAACAACTAATATATAAATAATAATAATAATAATATATATAATAATAATAATAATATATATAATAATCCAAATTAATTAACATTAATCTTAATATTATAATACTAATTCTTAATAATAATGAATAATTGAATTAAAATACATAATGAATTTAAAAATATAAATAAGTATCACCCTAATATAACGTAATGTTAAGGTTCATGACCATATGAATACAAGGTCGTTAAATTATAAGTAAAGTAAATAAGTAGGCAATGGAGTTGCTGAATAGAATAATACATAATAATAGAATAATAATACAATATAATAATACATAGAATAATACATAATATGAAGAGTATTAAGTAAATAGAATAAATTAGAGTTAAGAAAAGATTGAAATAAATTAGTTGAATTATAACATCTATCTCGATCGGTTTACTTTTAACTCGAAAGGTTTGGTCTTAGTGTTTTTTACAAGTGTCCTAATAAATTTATAAATCATAAATTATTTAATTTTTTTATTAACATCCTTAAGAAGCATTAAGGCTTAACAGGCTCAACTTTACTTTTTGCGATCAACAAGTTCGAAAAAACATTGTGAGTTTTCGTCCGACATCGAATGTATATCGTTGCACTATATGCAGCTTTGGATGCATCACAAAAATCAATTTGAAATGAATCCGTCATCGGAGCAATCTTGGAATTGTTTTCGTTTCCGTTCCCGATAAATCTGAAACAAAGTCGTTCCACATTCCGAGTGATTCCTGTGAGATATCATCGTCCCATTCCAATCCCTCCAACCAAAGTCGTTGCATGAGTTATTTGCTGTAATCTTCTTTAGTGGAAGACCAGCTGACTTCAAAACATTGATGAGTTGAGTCTGGGCAGACAATGTTTCCTCTAATCAATATCCTCCAGATAAAATATCATCGACATGTTAACTACGCTACATAAGTTATAAAATATGGCAACACCAAAAACTGCATGAAAATGCAGAATATTCTAGAAGCGTTGTTAACATCAATACACATATAAAACCATTATTGTGGTGTTATACTTGTTCTGTAGCTACCTTTCCAAAATTGTACAAATATTTTGCCTTTTATGTCATAAAAAATAGAGAACAAAATTGTATTAATAAAGAACTGATTGTCTTGATATTCAACCATCAAACACGATACATTGCAGTGGCGACGAGGGTTTAAATAAGTTAAAAAAAAAAAAAAAAAAGTGTGCAAGTTATATAAAAAGAACAGTTAATTTTTGGTTTATATACAAAGTTTTTGTATATAATATATGTAATAAATATTACAAGATAACCAAACTTTTTGAGTGTTAACTGATACATTTTGTGTTATACTTGTTTGGTGGTAATAATGCGAGCTGCAGGTGATACAACAATAGCGCACAACGAAAGCCTTTGTGCAACATCCATGGCAACCGGCATAAGAGAATTCCGGCCGGTGATAGATAAGTGGTGTCATTGGCAAGAGGTGTTGGATTCACATTTTGTGGAGGCGGCGGTTGATGAAGACCGTATTAAAACGTCAACGTTATTGAAGGCTGTTGGTCTTGAGGCGTATGGCTTGTTGAGGGAGTTGTGTTTCCCTGATTTACCTGCTAAGAAGAAGTACAAGGAGTTGTGTGACATGCTAAAGATGCATTATTCGCCCCCGGTTATAATATTTCGTGAGCGAAGAAATTTTTTGGACGCAAAAAAACGGGAGGAGGAATCTGTGGCAGCCTGGTATGCACGTTTAAAAAAATTGGCGATGGAGTGCAAATATGGTCAACAGCTAGAACAATTTGTGCTTAATAAATTTGTAACTGGTTTGGAAGGCAGAATTTTTGAAAAATTGTGTGAGGAGGACGAAGGTTTAAATCTAGAAGGTGCGTTAAGAAAAGCATTGACGATGGAGGCGAAGCTGTATGCACAAAGAGGGGAAAGTGAAGGTGTAAATTATGTACAAAAAAGATATGCGAAAACTAAGAAGAACAACAACAACAACAGCAAAAAGGGGAACGGCAACAAGGTTAACGGGTATGAGAATAACGGCAATCAGGCAAAGAAGAAATGTTCGCATTGCGGATGGAAAAATCATGCCAGTGAAAAATGCAAATACAAAAGCAGTGTTTGTCACAAATGTCGTAAAGTTGGACATTTAGCAAGTGTGTGCAACAATAATCACGTTAATGTGGTCCAAGTATCAAATGAAAATTTAAATGATGATAATGATAATTATTCTGAAACATTAAATGATTGTAATTTTTCTATTTATAGTGTAACGGGTGAACTTTCTGCTGCTCCGTTTACGTTGGAAATTGAACTAAATAACAAAATGATGGATTTTGTGTTGGATACTGGAGCAGCTTGTTCGTTGATGTCGAGTGAAACTTTTTATAATTATTTTAAAGAGGTTGGATTGCATCCCTCTACAAAAAAATTGTGTGCATATGGAGGGGAAGGCATAAAAGTTATGGGTGAGTTTTTAGCAATGGTGAGATTTAGGGGCCAAGTTAAAAATTTATCGTTTGTAGTTACAAATGCGCGTAGCCCTCCCATTTTGGGTCGTGATTTTATGTCAATGTTCGGTGTCGGTATCTCAAATGTTAATTCTATAATGGACATGAATGAGGGTGTACAAAGCATAAAAAAGAGATTCAGCAAAGTTTTTAATAAAGACTTAGGTTTATATACGGGTGGAACAGTTACCTTAAATTTAATTGAAAAGGTGAAGCCAGTTTTTTGTAAACCAAGGCCGGTGCCATTGGCATGGCGAGCCAAAATTGAATCACAGTTGCAGGATTTAGTGGAGAAAGGAGTGTTAGTTCACGTAGATAATTCTGAATGGGGTACACCATTGGTGCCCATTTTAAAACCCAATGGTCAGATCCGTATTTGCGGGGATTACAAATCTACCATTAATAAATATTTAGAAGATGTCAAATACCCTCTGCCATTAATTGACGAATTGTTCGCTTCTCTTCGTGGAGAACTTTTTACAAAATTAGATCTTTCTAATGCTTATAATCAGCTAATGCTGGACGAAAGTTCACAATTATTATGTGCGTGGAGTACTCACTTGGGTATTTTTAAAATGACACGTTTACCGTTTGGGGTAAAACCAGCAGCGGCTATTTTTCAAAAAACGATTGAAAATATTTTACGTGGAATTTCCAACGTAGTAAACTACTTAGATGATATTATAATTACTGGTCGTAATTTGGAGGACCACGTCAAAACGATTGAGTTGGTGTTAAGTAAGCTGGAGTCGGTGGGTTTACGTCTAAATAGTGAAAAATGTGAATTTTTTAAGCATAAGGTATCTTATTTAGGCTTTAACATTAATCGTGATGGTCTCAGTTTGAATAAGGATCGTATTTCTTCGGTTCTGGATGCGCCAGTTCCTAAAAATGTGTCGGAAGTTAGAGCGTTTGTGGGGATGCTAAACTATTATTCAAAATTCATTCCTAATTTTGCTCATAAAATGGCACCTCTTTATGAACTTTTAAGAAAAGAAGTTGAATTTAAATGGACGAAAACTCGCCAAAGTGCATTTGAAGCGTTAAAGGAGGAGGTGACTTCGGACAAAATATTAGTTCATTTTAACCCTAGACTACCTATACTGCTGTCGACAGACGCATCTAATTTTGCGGTAGCGGGTATTTTAGCCCATATAGGGGCGGATGGGTCGAAGAAGCCCATAGCATTTGTTTCTCGTGCGCTTAGTCAAACTGAGAGAAATTACAGTACCATACAGAAAGAAGCTTTGGCTATTGTTTTTAGCGTAACAAAACTCAAACAATATTTATTGGGTATTCATTTTACGTTGGAATCGGATCATAAACCGCTTTCAGCCATTTTTGGGGAGAATAAAGGCTTGCCAGTTATGGCAGCAGCTCGAATACAAAGATGGGCTTTTATTTTATCAGGTTTTAACTATACCATGCGTTTCGTAAAAGGTATAGAAAATTCAGCAGATCATTTATCTCGTTTTCCTCATCGAGATAGAGAAGAAGATAGTGAAGACTTCGGTTTTATAAATTATATAGGTAGCGATAATAAGCTAAATTTGAATTTTAGGGATATTTCTAGAGAAACTAGAAGAGATCCAATTTTGGCAAAGTTAAAAGAGGCCATTCAGGTGGGAAAAATCGGCCTGTTAAAGGGTGATGAATTTATTCCATTCGTCAGTCGTGAGAAGGAGCTTTCGGTGGAATACGAATGTATTTTATGGGGATTCAGGGTGGTGATTCCACAAAAATTGCGTAACAAAATTTTAGCGCAATTGCATTATTCTCATTTTGGAATTGTTAAAACTAAGGCGTTAGCACGGTCGTATATGTGGTGGCCTAAAATAGACCACGACATTGAAAAATTAGTTTCAAATTGTGTTTCATGTAAGGTAAACCAACCAAGGCCTGAAAAAGCTCCATTGATTCCTTGGGTACCAACGGATACACCGTGGTCCAGGCTTCATATTGATTTTGCGGGTCCAATAAAAGATTTCCATTTTCTTTTGATTATTGATTCTTACTCTAAATGGGTCGAGGTTTTTAAAACGAAAAATATAACATCAAGTTTTACTATCAGCAAATTGCGTGAAGTTTTTGGAAGGTTCGGTTTAATAGACACTCTAGTGAGTGATAACGGGCGGCAATTTACGGCTGAAGAGTTTAAAGTTTTTATGAAATCGAACAATATAAAACACATTTTAACTGCACCGGGTCACCCGGCTACTAACGGTCAGGCTGAAAATTTAGTCAAAACTTTTAAAAAGACTGTTTTAGCGAATCTTCGAGATGGAGAAAATCTCGACGATATTATAAGTTTATTTTTATTTGATTACAGAACAACGAAACATTGTTCTACAGGAGAAACTCCTGCCAAATTGCTATTAGGTAGAGAGATAAAAACACGTTTTAGTATGCTTTGTCCACCTTTAGTCAGAAACAAAATTGTTGAGAGTCAGTTATCTAACATTAAAAATCACAGAGGGGCACGAAATATAAATTTTGAAAATGATAAAAAAGTTTTTGTTCGGGATTATTCGAATCCGAATAAAGCTTCTTGGCAAGAGGCAACCGTTAAAAAGCGATTAGGTCCGCAATCTTACCATTGTATTTTAACGCGAAATAACAAATCCATAAAAAGACACATTAATCAAATGATTCGTGGTACTCAAAGTGCAAGTGAGAATGCGGATATCGACGAACAAACAGGCCCAGAGGTTTCCAATAATAAAAATGAGCCAGAGTCTGAAAAATCAGTATCTGAGAATGACAGAGGACAGCAGAATGTTACTCCGGATACAAAAGAGATTAAAACTCGTAATTTAAGACGTTTGCAACGACCAAATTACAAAGAATAACTTTTTAATTTTTTTTGTTATACTAGGTATTATATTTCAACATTAGTTAATATTAGCAATTCACTAAAGGAAAACTTATATTTACAAAAATATGTATATATTTATAATTGCAAAATTGATAAATATTAGTAATTAAAACCAAATAATTTTTTTTGTTTATGAATGTAATTAAACTACATTTTATGAATTTCCTATAAACGTATTTTTAATATTTATAGTATTATTACAACTTAAGAGGGGAGTTGTGGTGTTATACTTGTTCTGTAGCTACCTTTCCAAAATTGTACAAATATTTTGCCTTTTATGTCATAAAAAATAGAGAACAAAATTGTATTAATAAAGAACTGATTGTCTTGATATTCAACCATCAAACACGATACATTGCAATTATGATGATTATTCTTTTTTCCCGTTGATTATATTACTAGATCTGGTCAGCAAAGAATCAACACAATATTAAAGCAGAATTCTTTTTTTTTTTTTTTAATAAAATTAAATAAAAATTTTAATAATCAGAAAATTAAAGTTGAATTCTTTTTTGAAATAAATTAAACAAACGTTTTTAACATTCAGAAGTGGGCTAACACTATCCACTGGCATGGACGAAGTAGAATCTATTTGTGCAAATTGGACTGTTGGCGTTTGGAGTAATTGGCTACTGTTGGTAGTTGGTTGATTTTGCCGGCCATTTTCGGATTTGTTGCTGTAAAATGATAACATGTGCTTATAGAAACTTCTTTGGACGGTAAAGCTGAGTCCAGTTAAGTTTTGCTCATGGCTTGTGGAAACTTGAACCATAAATTTTTCCAATATAGATGATTTAATAATATTTCAGCACGATAATTAAATAATCCACAATTTTTATTTCATTGTTTCACTATCTTACTTTAACACTTTTTTTAAGAATATTTAATATATTTAAAAGTTTTCTTTTATAAGTATTTCTAGACTTCTGCACTTTATGAGTTCTATTTCGCAATTCATTTTTTTAATTCCAAAATAAAACATTATTTCAATGGAATATGCAAAGCCTACTCCAATTCCAATGCAAAATATTATTTCAATGGAATATACCTAGCCTACTCCAACTCCAATGCAAAATGTTATTTCAATGGAATATGCAAAGCCTACCCCAATTCCAATGCAAAATATCATTTCTATGAAATATGTATTTAGATATTCAAGATAGAGAGGGATGAATATATATCTATTAGTAATATTATATATATACTGGAATTATATAAGTAACAGAACTAGACATAAGTCTATCATGGTGTAAAAAGTATGTAATGATACAGTGTAAAGATTACAGTATGTAGCAAAAGTTGTGCAATAAAAAGAAAACAACTAGAAGTTAATTTGTACAGAAAAAAAAATATTGTTTGCGTAAAATCGTAACAAACCTGCTTCGCTAATTGGTTACCTATGAAATGACGAACAAGAAAAGATTTTACTTGTTCATTCCTTAGTTGTAAGCATATTGAGAGAGGAAAAAAAATCAAAATACGTGTGGCTCGACCCACGATAGCCGGGCAAAAATATGATTTAATATCAGATGTATGTATATCATATAAATTATTACCAATCTTTTCTTTAATTTTACATTTAATGAACTTGGGAAGAAATTTCCTATTTACCGTTTTCGGCATATTGCTTAAAGCATGATTTTTCCTTACAGTATTTCTAACTTTTTGCAGAGTATCTGCTTCACTCAAAATCATACAATCTTCACCAGATAGACATCCTAATTTATCCAATATTTTATAGGTAGATCTTGAATCCTATTCTGTCCAAAGCATGCATAATAAGGTGAACATTTTATGGATGAGTGGTAATCACTGCGCAAAATAGTTAATATTTGAGGAATAAACTTATCCCACTCACTATGAGCTTTGTGATGTTTTAAAAGGAACATAATTTTGGTTAAAATCTCTCTACTAACCCGCTCTGAAGCATTAGATTGCGGTGCATAAAAACCAGTTTTGATGTGTTGAATATCATATAAACCAAAAAATTCAACCATTTCTTTGGACACAAACTGTTTGCCATTATCACTATGAATAAATCTTGGCACGAAAAATGTAGGAAAAATATCATTTTGAAAGTAGGAAATAACACTAGCGGATGTTGCTACTTTTAATGGATTTAAGAAATAAATTTGTAAAATGATCTAAACATACAAATATAACAGAATTTTTAGTTTTTGTGTGAGTGTATAGTCCCAAATAGTCGCAATATAATCTCTCAAAAGGTCGATCAGTTAAAAATTACCCTTTGGTGGTTTTGAAATTCTGTTTGAAGATTTTATCGTTTTACATGTTTCGCAATTATAAACATACTCCTTTACATCAATGACCATTGTTGGCCAGAAATATTTCTGATGTACTTTTGCAAGTGTTTTTGCAAATCTTCCATGACAAGCTGTGGGTGTATCAGCTTTTAAGATCTTTCCAGACATTGACTTAGGAATCCACAAACGCCATAAATTCCCTTCTTCCGCACCATTTTGCCTAAAGTGTATTCGCTTGTATACTCAACCCTCATCCGATAAGTGAAGATCTGGAAACAATCTCTCTTACTGGAAACTAAATCTATTATTTTTCTATATTCATCACTTTGAAAATCTGACGCGTTTAAATCAATATCATGTGCTATGTCTATTGGAACAATTTCTTCTACATCCATTCGAGAAAGAACGTCAGGGACAATATTCAAAGAACCTTTACGAAGTTCTATTTTAAAATCATAACGCTGTAACTTAAGACTCCATCTGGCCAATCTACCACTGAGATCTTTTTGTGACATTAACCATTTTAATGATGCGTGATCCGTTATAATTCGGAACGGAAGTCCTTCGATATATGGTCTAAATCGATTTACACAGATTACTGCTGCCACACATTCAAGTTCTGTTACAGTGTAATTGCGTTGGCATTTATTCAATTTTTGAGATACAAAAGCTATAGGATGTTCTTTTCCCAAGTCATCTAACTGAAATAAAACAACACCTACTCCTACTTTTGAAGCATCACATTGTATGATAAATTCACGACTAAAATTAGGCTGAGCTAAAACAGGAGCGGTTGATAAGGCATCCTTTAATTTTTCAAAAGATAGTTTGGCCTCATTTGTTGACAGGAATGGCTTAGAACTTTTTCTTAAACAGTCAGTCAAAGGTCCAGCTAAATCAGCTAAGTTACTTATGAAGGATCTGTACAATTAGCCATACCAATAAATCTTCGAACCTGTCTTGGCGTTTTTGGTATAGTAAAATCTCTAATTGAAGCCACCTTATCTGGGTCAACCTTTAGACAACCATTTCCAACAATATATCCTAAATAACGTATTTCTCTTTGGCAGAATTTTCTCTTACTCACATTTATTGTTAGTTTTGCAAGCCGAAGACAGTCTGCTACTTCACTTAAAAGTTTCACGTGAGATTCAAAATCAGAGCTACAAATCAAAAGATCGTCTAAATAAATAAACACATTATCTCGCAGACGGGAAGGTATAACCTTATCCATTAGTCTGCTCGTAGTCTGAGGACCATTACAAAGGCCAAAAGGCATGTATTTGTAATGATATAATGGTTTTCCTGGCACTACAAAAGCAGTCTTCTCTTTTGAAGATTCTGTCAATCTAATTTGAAGAAATGCATACTTAAGATCAACGCCGGTTATAATGTAAGTGTCTTTCAATCTACTGAGTAATCCGTTTATATGAGGTAGAGGATAAGAATCCTTTTTCGTAACAGCATTGAGCTTACGCGAATATATACAAAGGTTTGGTTTCCTTACCAAAACAACTGGAGAACACCAAGGTGAATTGGACTCTTCAATCACTCCCATATTTAAAAGTCTCTCTATTTCACGAAACGCTTCCTCCTGTCGGGGTGGTGATAATGTATAATGCTTGCACTTAATAGGAACATCATCACCGGTATCTATGTTATGTTCGAGAAGGTCCGTACAACCCAATCCGAGTTTTTCGAATGACGGAAATTGTTTTATTGTATTCTCCAAAGTAATCTGCTGCTGCGGATTAAGATCATGAAATTTAAAATTCCCATTAGGATTGGAGATATTTGCTTCAATTGAAGATAAAGCTGGTATAATATCCGGGGCCAATGCAAATTTTCGCCAGAAATTTTTACCAAAATATGCTTTCTGGGTGAGAGAGGGCACTAAATAAAAATCTATATTATTGGTTACATTCATGAAATTAATCGGTAAAGTACAGTAACCGATTACTCTTTGAGTAGAACCACTAGCAGTTGATAACTCTGATCTCATTGGTTTATAGGAAATCCTATTTTTTTCTAAAAATTATACAAAAAATTTTCCTAGTACAGATATATTCGCACCTGAATCCAATGAGTCTATCAAATAATCACCAGAAACCCTGACTTTTGCAAATGGACGATCATCAGGGCCAGGTAAAATTGTTGATCCAACAAGCTTACGAAAATATTTCCGCTTTCTGAAGCGTTCTCTACATTTCAAAATTTTCTTAGAAGGGTATTTCTGAAAGGAACTAAGCTTACTGTAAGTTTTGTACTGACAAGTTTTTTCGGGTTTTTGCGTGACATCACACCAAGTAGTTTCAGAATCTTTCTGTGTAGTACACGCAAGAGAAGTTGATTTAAAATCAGTTTCTAAATTGACTAGGGGTCTGTTGAGATGGACGAGTGTCCCCGGTAGCCACTTCGCCCGTTTGTCGGTTTCCCTAAAAGTTATGTTGGTTTTGGACACGAAGGCGTCAAATATCCTTTCTGACCACATTTAAAGCGAAAAAGTTTAATAATTTCCTTTCCACAATAAATATAAGAATGACCATAGGATAAACAATTCCAACATTTTATTTTCGAATAATCTCCCTTTTCGATATGTTTCGATAATTTCAGAGCCTCGATCTGGGGATCTATAAACTCAAAATCGTTTATCTTCTCATCAGGTAAACTAATTTCGCTAACATTTCTCATTTGACCTCCAACAGGTGCATTCGATCTGTTGTCACGCAGAACCTTTTCAGCTTTGCGGGCGAGGTCTCTGAAATCATTTAAAGAGATACAATCGGAACTGAACAATAAAAATCATAAATTTGGTAATATATTTCTCTTCATTATATCAAGAAGAGTGTAATCTGGTAGCGGATTTTGAAGCCCCATGTTCATTGCTACAACTGCGCTATGAAAATCATCATATGACTCTTTATAATGCTGCTTACGCAGAGATTTCTTTAGAATAACATCATGTTCTGATTCCGGAACGCCAAATTCTTTGGTCAGGGCGTACTTCAAAATAGAATAGGATACTTGTCGATTTTGTTTCATAAACAGCCAGTATCACTGCCCAGCCTTTCCTTTAAGAAGTACATGAAAATTAGATAAAAGGTGTTCGTCCGAACATCTTGTGCGAGAAGCTAACATTTAAACTTTAAAAAGAAAATCCGAAACACAACTAGTGCCATCATATAGTATTTTCCACTTTTCAAGTTTAATGCCAGTGTCACCATTCGAATAAGACCTATTAGTATCACAAGCTAAATTGGGATTCAAATTTTGCGTATTTGAATAACCCATACTTAATTCTGCTGCTGGTCTGTCCTGAGAACCTGACACATTACCCATTTGAGATATACTGTCCCTAATAGAAGAAAGTTCTCTCCTAAACTCTTCTCTTGTAGTTCTCATGGTCTCTTCCGTCAATGATATTAGCACATCAAGCGGAGCATTAAAATTATTTTCATTACCATTTGCACTGACTGTATTAGAACTCAAATTAGCGCTTGGTAAAGCATTAACAGCTTGTGGTAAAGAAGTCGGATTATTATTCACTGAGTTAGTGTCCGAGGCATTCATATTAGTTGCCAGATTCGAAAAACTTTCAGTATGAGGTACTTGCTGTGAAGAATCTAAATTTTTTCTCACTACTGGTGAATGCGCAACACGTGCATTCGTAGTTGCAATTCAATCGTTATGTTATCCTGTGATGAATTTAAACTTCTATTACGATTGCGCGTAGAAACGCTGTTTTGAACATCACGATGTCTAGTATTCATAGCGAAAATAAACTATCTATTGACCAAAATATTTAAAACAAATTAAAATAATAATCGACAGAGAAAAAAATATAGTTATAAAAAATCTTAATTTAAAATTAAAGTTTTAAGTAAAGCATTAAGGTATAATTAAGAGTATAAGAAAAACAATATATTCTTTTATATGGGAAGATTAAACTACGACAAGATGTTGAGCGTAAAGCAAAGCCAATGTATTAATCAACAAACAAAGTAAGCATGTTGTTAATAGCAATGAAGAATACTACCATATAGGTGATTCTATCGAAAAATGAAGTAAAAGAAATTGTTTATTGATATTAAAGTATATTGTTAATAACAAAATATTGTAGGATACCTCTATTGAGGTAATTTTATTGACTTATTAACATTAACAACACAAAAATTTTGTTAATAGCAGAATAAAATACCTTCATCTGGATAACCTTATTAACAATTATTAACAATTACATCAAGTTTTCTTATAATCTTATTGAATGTCATAAGATGTATAATCAAATTATTAAGGCTTTTCAAAAAAATTAAACATTTAAATGATTTACTGGAACCAATAATTTCGTATTCTCGCAAATAGATTTAAGAATTATTTATTCCTTATAAAACTATGACCTACAATTGAAAATGTATTGATCCAGGGCAATTAAACCATATAAAGTTATTAAAAATTACTGTTTCATGACACTGGACAATTTGAATGCGTCAAATTGGGTTGAGAACCAACGAAACTTAGTGTAGAGCTAGCGGGTAAACAGATATTCATGTCTCTTAACTTCTGTATTTGAAATTTATACATATGATATATCGGCCTACATGGGTCTGTTATTAAATATGTATATGACGCGTTACATGTAGGTAGTCGAACAGTTAAAAAAATAGGACCGCATTACATACGTGACGTGGCGACGCATAACATTTGCTATGAACATTAATGAGCTTGGATGTGGGTCGAACACTGAATTTTTAATTGAATTAGATGACAAAACTCCCATTACTTATAAACTGTATAGATTGAGCGAATCCGAAAGAGCTTTTGTTCGAGAAGAAATGAAACAGCTGAAGGAAACAGGTATTATTATTGATTCTGATTCTGAGTATGCTAGCCCAATCTTGATAGTGCGCAAAAAAATGGCGATAGAAGAATTTGCGTTGATTACTGAGCCTTAAATCGAGTTACTAAAAAGATGAAATATCCACTACCAATTATTTCTGATCAAATTAATCGCCTGCATGAAATGAAATGTTTTAACGTACTCGATATGCGTAGTGGCTATTACCACTTGACTCCCGACGGACATTATGAATTCCTGAGGGTGCCATATGGTGTAGCTAATGATCCAGCTGTGTTTCAAAAATTAATAAATTTCGTATTAGGTCCGTTACGTTTTACTATAGCTATGGGATATTTTGATGATATATTAATACCCGGAGTGACTATTGATGAATGCATAGGAAATTTGAAAACAGATTTGGATGCTTTAAGGAGAGCAGATTTGAAGTTAAACATTCAAAAATGTAAATTTTTAATGACGACAATTGAATATTAAGGCTAGGAGATTTCTAATGGTGCCATCGCTCCAAGTCGACTAAAGACAGAAGCTGTCGTGAATTTTAAACGCCCAACAAATGTGCACGAAGTTCGACAATTTATTGGTTTAATTAGCTATTTTCGTTACTTCATAGAAGGATATGCTAATTTGGCAAGACCACTTACACATTTAACAAAAAAAGAAGTTGTTTGGAAATGGACGGAAGCAGAAGAAAACGTTGTCGAAAATTTAAAGATGAAATTGATTGAAAAACCGGTATTATCAATATATTGTAAAGACTCAGAAGCAGAAGTCCATACGGATGCATGTAGAGATTGCTTGGCAGGTGTTCTTCTACAGAAACAAATTGATGGCAAATTTCACCCAATTGATTATGCCAGTCGCCAAATGACAAAAGAGGAATCGCGTTATCACTCTACTGAATTAGAAGCGTTGGCAGTTGTATGGGTGTTAGAACGTTTTCGTGTCTATTTAATTGGAATTTCATTCACCATTAAGACAGATTGTAATGCTGTAAGAAGCGCTATGACAAAAAAGAACATTTTGCCAAGAATTGGAAGATGGTGGCTGAAGCTATCCGAGTATAATTTCGAAATACGACACACTCCGGGAACCCAAAATAGGCATGCTGATGCACTGAGGCGAAACTCGACTAGTCCACTGGAAAACACCAACGCTGTAGGAGATATTTGAGTCCTTCATTCAAATTTAGAGACATCAGATTGGGTCAAAGTATTACAGGGAACTGATTCAAAAATTAATTATATTAAAGAAGTTCTACAAAAAAGTCTGAGCTTTCGAGTCGTGTTGTTAAATTGGAAAGCGACAAAAAACGTTTATATATTCTAGATGGAGGCAGATATAAAATTGTACAATCTTGCCATGATGAGCTTGGTCACCTCGGTGTAGACAAAGTCGTATCTAAAATTAAGGCAAAATACTGGTTTCCAAGATTGAGAAACTACGTTAAAATATTTGTGGGTGCTTGTATTGAATGCCTTTATCACACAATTCATGTCGACCACTTAGGCCCTTCCGTCAAAGGTAAATATGGGAATATGTATATTTTAGTTCTGATCGACGGTTTCACTAAGTTTTGTATATTAAAACCTATTCGAAACGTCCGAAGCGAAACTACTGTGCGTGCATTGAACGAAGTTATTTCTATATTTGGAGCCCCAACCCGCATTATATCAGACAGAGGCACTGCTTTTGCTGGTAGCGCATTTCGAAAATTTTGTAGAGATAAAAATATTTTCCACATTCTAAATGCAACTGCAACCCCAAGAGCAAATGGTCAATGTGAAAGGCTAAACCGCACGATAACCCCCATATTAGCCACTTTATGTAGAAAGTCAAATGGCAGAGATTGGGATCAGCACATTGGTCTTGTCCAGTGGAGCGTAAACAATACAATCCATGACGTCCTGAAAACAACCCCGTTTAAGTTACTATTCAATTATAATCTAAGGAGGCTAACGCCTAACAAATTGGATGATGAACTTGCCAATGTCGAAGAGCAAGAAATAGTTGAACTGCGTCAAGAAGCTATTAATCGCATACGAAAAGACCAGGAAAGACCGAGAATACAATTCAACAAGAAAAGGTGTGCTGCTACAAATTATGTACCTGGTGACACCGTAATGATACGTCGAGATACTGCCAACCCAGGTGAATCAACGAAACTTTTATAAAGGCCCTTATGTGGTGACTGAGGTCTTACCTTGTGATCGTTATCGTGTTGTTGATTTTCCCGATACCCAACGGAATCAAAGTTTTTATGAAGGTGTTGTAGCTGCAGAAGATATGAAGCGATTTGTTCCTCCTCCTGATAAGCTATCTATTGAATCTTCGGCAGAAGACGAAGGTCCCAACCCCAATAGACCAGTTAGAACGAGAGCACTTCCTAAGTATTTGCAAGATTATGTGCTATAATCGATCGTGGTCGTTCGTAAAATATGATGGCCGAATGTCAACTACGCGTAGTAAGTTATAAAATATGGTAACACCAAAAACTGCATGAAAATGCAAAATGTTCTAGAAGCGTTGTTAACATCAACACACACATAAAACCATTATGATGATTATTCTTTTTTTCCCGTTGATTGTATTGCTAGAGTTAGTTGAGATCTGGTCATCAAAGAATCAACACAATATTAAAGCTAAATTTTTTTTTTTTTTTAATAAAATTAAATAAAAGTTTTTAATAATCAGAAACTTAAAGTTGAATTCTTTTTTTGAAATAAATTAAACAAACGTTTTTAACAGACAAATGTTTCTGAACGGAGAATTGAAGATGCTTTAGGGAATTGAGATTCAGAATCTGACGCCAGTTGAAGGAGGGTATGTATAGCGAGTTTAGGTGCATAGTTGACTCCAAAAGTAACTGTTTTAAGAGTGTAATCTTTAACTGGGCCATCAGGTTTGTTCTGGAATAAAACACGTTGATAGCATCTATCTTCTGTATGCAATAGGATCTGGCGATACATCTTTTGTACATCGCCACTAAAAACATATTGATATTTCCTCCAATTCAGAATAATAGTAATAAGAACGTTTTGAAGAGTCGGACCAGTATAGAGAGTATCATTTAGAGAAAACTGAGATTTCGATTTCCTAGAGGCATTGAATACGACTCTAAGACTTGGTCGTCTTATGATCGGGTCGAACCACAGTATGATGAGGAAGATACAAAGAATAATATTTTCCTTGGGAAACAATTTCCCGCGCTGAAATTTCCTCCATGTGATCTAAGTCAAAGTATTCCTGAAGTACTGCACGATATGCAGATTGTAGAGTATAGAGTATTGGGCTAGGGCAATAAACCGCGACGATCCCAAGAATATCTTCCCCGGAAATTGAGGTTTGAATGGTAATCTTACAATATATCTACCGTTTTCGCTTCGTGTAGTTGTATTAGAGTAGAAATTCTCACAAAATTCATCTTCTTTAGATTTGGGTTGAGTTGTAGGTATTTCATCATATTCCCAAAAGATCGTTAAGATCAGGGGTTTCAGAGGCTATGATTGATGCAAAGCAATGTGTAGTGCGAGTCTCCATGGGACCACTTAGTACCCAACCGAAAATAGTGTTATATGCAGATGTGTGACCGCATATATTTTTCCTTATGCCATCGATATTAATATATTGCTCATAATCATTGCCTAGTATAAGATCAATTTGAGATGCTTGGTTAAAGGTTGGATCAGCAAGATCCAATTCCATAAGTTCCTTTGAGTAAGGAACATCAAAACTGAGAGCTGGGAGGCGTTTCGTTACCTTTGGCAAAACTATTGCCCTAACCGAAATTCTTGTATCTGTTCTTTGAGCATACAACACGAACTCACATTCCTTATTAGCCGATTGTTTCTGTCCTCCAATATCAACAATTTCAAAATGAGAGTTATGATATGGAAGCTAAATGCAGTTCCCAATCTTTTTAAATATGAATGTTCGTTGAGAGCCAGGGTCAATAAGAGCTCTTACGGTGAAGCGTTCATCTCGGGATTCTATCTGCACTAGCGCAGTCCTCAATAGAATATTCTCACAGCTGAAGGAGTAATTGGCACGTATTTGACCCGATGTAGATGGCTGTTCAGCATGAGCATCCTGTGAGTTCGATTGAGAAACCATTGGGGAATTTCGGGAACTGAGACTTTTACCTGAATTTTTGAGACGAGTGTTTTCATTAACTTGAGTAGTTGAGTCACGAACTCCTTTTACCATGTGTAGCAGGGTATGGTGACTTTTCTTGCAATAGAGGCAAGTGTGCTTACTTTTGCAATTTGCTTTTATGTGGGATGATCCCAAGCAATTATTGCAAAATTTATTTTGAAATACATAATCAACTCTCTGTTTTTATTTTCAACTCTCTATTGTAAAGTGAAATTCCTGAATTTAGGACAAGATCTAAGAGAGTGATCTTCATTGCACAGTTTACACATGGGAGTTATATTTTCCTGAGACACATATGTCTGTATATTGGGCAACGCTGGTTTAGTGAGACTAAGTCCACCTTTTGCGTTCTTAATACTAGTCAAGCGTTCAACAGCCTCATATCTATACACAAGGTATTGGTATTGAAGTCGCCGTGGTGTAGTAGGTAGTGTGTTGGCTTACTATTCGTAAAGCCCGGGTTCGTATCCCAGGTCAGACATCAAAAATGAAATATGAAAAAAAAAAAATATTTCTTCGGCGACTTCCTCTCAGCAGATTTCTGGCAAAAACTCTGAGAGTAAAATAAACTGCCATGAAAAAGTTTCTCAAAATTCTGTCGTTCGGAGTCGACGTTAAACTGTAGGTCCCGCCACTCACGTATAAAATTAACGCACACAACATGAGTGGTGTGAGAAGCTAGGCCGTAATCCTGACTGAAGGGTTGTAATGGCCAATTATGTATGTATGTATTGGGACATTTGTGACCATTTAGGGAGCTCACGGGGAGATGTGAGCGATTGCTCCCATAGGGCTAGAGTTAAATTGGGAAGTTTGGTAGAGATCAATCGTATGAGTGTCGGATCCCAACTTTCTACTTTTACACCTAAAGTTCTAAGAGTCGCTAAAGAGTCATCAACCGCAGATTGTATTCTTCTAATGGACTCGCTATCCTCGGAGTCCGTAGCGGGAATGTCAAATAAAATTTTTATCTGGTTATCCACGAGAACTCGTTTGTTCTCGTATCGAGTTTGAAGCGCGTTCCATGCTGTGTCGAAATTATCGTGCGAGAGAGTATATCGCTTCACAATTGCCCCAGCTTCACCTCTAGTTTCATTCCGGAGATGATATAATTTAGTGACGGGAGAGAGCTTCGAGTGGTTTATATAGACTGCCGTGAATATATCTCAGAATGAGGGCCACTGTTCGTAATTTCCTTCAAATATTTCCGTATCGCAGGGTGGTAGTTTTATGCAATTTCCATAATTTGATGGCATCACTGTTTGGGTTTGAGACTGATATGAGATAGAATAGCGAGATGTTGATTGAAATCCAGAGTTGTTTGTAGCGTCCATTCGAGTGACTCTCATCAAATCTAAGATTTGAGAATTGCACAGATAATAAGCGTCCATAAATGCATCGAAATTTCCTTCCTGCTTCCTGCTAAAATCTGGAGCGACTAAGTCATCGTGGGCAACATGACATTTTTGTAGCATAAGTCGAATTCGTTCCAACGAGCTTTCAAATCCTTTAATTTAACCTCAAGAATTGATTCTGTTTGGTCTTCAACTGGGCTTCCGTGAAATTTACTACAAAACTGTAGCAATTGTTCGCTATGAAATAGGAAATGTTCCTTTAGGGACTCTTGTGAACTAGATGTAGAAGTCATCTTAATGCGAATTACGAAAACGAGTGATAAAATTAACTAAAATGAAATAAGTGACTGTAACCGGGTTACAAATATTAACTATAAGCGATAGTAATTACTAAACGAACACGAGAGTAATAGAGTTAGTTAGTTTCGGGTTTTATTAAATTTAAGGGTTCATTCGGGGCCAACCGTGGCACTGGACATGGGATCCAGTTATTTAATCAATAATGTTCACTTCGAGAAATATTTCAAATAATTTTAAGTTTAAAAATGAACTAAAAATTAGATGAAATTGTGTGACTCTGAAAGTTACACTGATCCGCAATAGTAAATTTAGGGGGTTAATAGTTATTGTTAACTTCTCAGTAACGTTTATTCTGAGAAGTATTTCAAAATAAACTCAAAATGAAATGAAATTGTGTGTGATTATCACACTGTCACACTGATCCGCAATGGGTAAACACAGTAAATAGGGGTAGAGTTATCAAATTCAAATTTTGAGTAACAAATTTTTATCCTTAAAGAAATTGTGATTCGCAAAGGGCTAAACACTGTATATGGGTAGAGTTACCAAACTGAAATTTTTAGTAACAAAAATTTATTTTTAAATAAATTGGGTTTAAAATTTTATATGTTATATATGGTAAAAGCATATTAAAAAGAATATTATATTTAATATATAATATTATTTAATATTTATTTAATATATAATATTTTTATTTAATTTATAATATTAGGAAAATTATTTCAATTTTCAAATCCCGGAATTTATTTTTTATTTCGATTTATTTATTTATTATGTGGTAACTATGCAGTACTAGTTTAAGGAATATACCATATGTATAGGAGTATGTACATATGTGTATGTGCGTATGAACTTTTTTTACATTTGCTCCACCATAACATTGAATGGTTTTTGTTGTTGTTGCCTTTTGTGCGATCTCTCTCCTTTTCTTTTCCTTTTACTATGTATAATTGCGACAAATTGTTGTTTTTAATTTCAAAAATTTTATTTCTTTTATGGTTTTGTTTTCATTTCTATGTTTTGTATTTGTTCTGTTAATCTTTGTCCTATTTCAGTAAAAATAAATTGTTATTACTGTTATTTTCAAGTAAAATTTGGGTATAAACAAAAAAAAAATGTTTGTCACTTATAAGAAGTTTTCACTGTTCGCTGTAATAGAGCGAGGGAGATCGAATTATTACAAATTTATGTGGTTGATTTTTAATTTTCAACTATATATGAGAGAGACTGAGAAATGATGGCAAGAGCAATTGGAAATAAATTGGATCCTGAAATAATTTTTAGCGGATATGTATTATTTTAAATATTTTAGTAATCATAAATACCTTTCTGTGCAGGGGAATTTTTTAAGGTGCGTGCGTAAATAGAGGCTTATGTACACATGCACGTAGGTTTATTTGCTGTTATTTTTTTTTTGTTGTTTAATTAATATATATGTATATATTTTTTTTAATTTCATTCGTATATATGTATATATTTTGTTTCCTTATAAAGCACTAAGATTTATATACCGTATTAACGGTTTTCTTTTATTATCGACATCTATAAATATATCTTGAAATAGCGTTTTTTGTGTATTTAGATTTATCGTATACCTTTTTAACCGATATATACACCGTTTGCTTTTTTTACCAAGATATATACCGTTTCTTATTAATAATTATTATAAATTGTTCTTTTTTTTAAACAATTAGTATTCTTTTATATATACATATTATTTTTAATTTTTTTTATATTAATTATTATAAAATAATAATTAAAATTAAAATAAAAATTAATAATTTTACTAACATATTTTCACCTGTGCGTTAAGGTACTAACCTTTTTTACCGTTGTAAGCACTTAGTCTTTTTCTCTTTTTATATATTTACTTTTTTACCGTTTAATTTTCTACACTATTAAGTGCTAACTTTGATTTTGTGTTATTTTTTATATTTTTTAATATACCTTTATTTAAATTTTCTGATTATGATTTTCTGTTTTTATGTGTTTTCTTTTAAATTTTTTTTTTAATTTTCTTTTATATTCAATTTTACCCTTTGATTTTATGTAGGTTATTTTTTTTAGGTCCATTTATTTGTTTTTGTTGTTTTTTCTCTTATATTGAAAGTTCGTAAAACACTTTTTTTCGTTAATTTTAACTTTTTGATTTTTGATTCACATATTTTTTTATTAATATTATTAATTTTTCTGTTTAAACTTGCACTTTTATTTTTTTTTTTTTCATATAAGAAATTATTTTTATTTTATTATAAATTAATATTAATTACATTTACAATTTCTTTACTTTTAAATTTTTTTTTATTAATTTAAATGTTTTAGTAGTGTACTTTCCTCTTTTACGCCTGCGAATTTAATGATTATTGTGTTTAATTTACATACCTCATTCTCCTTGTTTTTTCCTTTCTTTAAATTAGGATCCACAGAAAGAGAGTAATTAATTTGTGTTGTTGTCGATCTACGTTACGGGTATTGTGGAGAAATAGAGTTGTTTTTCTTGAGAGTGGTAATGAGAACCAAATTGTATTCTATTGGAGACAGAAATTGGAGGAGAATGCAATTGTTCCATAGGTTGCGGGGAATTCTCGAGGAGAAGGACCATGAAATAACGAGTGTTATTTTAGGCAAACTCTCTTGTGGAAGATTGGTAAATAGGGGTTGAAAGCAAGTGTACCAAACTTCCAAAGGGAGTTGCAATTATAATTACGTGATGTAATTACAATTAGGGTTAAATGGGAGAGAACAAAAGAATTAGTAATATTCTTTTTTGATAGGTATAATATTGGAGAATCTTACCAATGGATTTTTCCCAAATGGAAGTGAGAGAATGTGTATGTTGGTTTGATGTTGATTGTATATTTAAGGTTATATATAATTACAATGATTAATAATAATTTTAACGCAGAGAAAAGTTAATCTTACTGTTTCAAGTGCAAATAGAAAAGTGATTTTACTAATTCAATTTATCCTTTAGGAAAATAAAATTTTTTATGTATATCTGTAAATTTATATATACAGACATATATAATCTATACGGTATACATAAATTCAATTAGATAAATTAAGAAAAGTTTGAAATTCATTTATAGGAATATAACGTAATTATAGTTTAAAATTCATTATTATTAAAAAAGTTTATTGTCAAAATTGTTATTTGGACACCCGCTTATCGACGCCCATAAGGGCGTGATAAACTATGGCTTCGGCTCAATCGAGCTCAGGATGTACATATAGGACTCTCGAGCAGTCAATAACATTTTGTTATTATAACATTTTGTGTATCGGTTAAAACAAGATTTTCTGTGCCAAAGCCAATTAATTACAATTTTTATTATACTTTATTGAAAACTACATTTCAAAAGCTCGAATATGTCAAATACAAAATAATGTTTTTGGTACCAGTAAAGAAAAAATAGATAAAATTTGTTAAATTTTAAAAGAGAAAAAATCCGTAAAAATGTATCAAAACAAAACAAATAAAAAGAGAATCTAAATCTTAACAAATTTTTTTAAATAAAAAAACAGGACAACGAATCACATACGAAAAAAAGTGTAAAACTAAAAACAACTATCATTATAAAAATTAAAGAGACACGAACACATACAGCTGTTTCAAAAAAAAATATAGTACTGTCAAATAATTGATGAAATTTTACGTGTGTGTGTGTGTGTGCATTTTAAAGTGCTTTAAAAGTGAAAGAGAGTGTGAGAAACATATCGAAGAAGAACAAGAAGATTAATTTGAAAATCAAAAGAAAAGTTCCGGTAGAATTATTCATTAAATAATAAACGCAAAAAGCATTCGTAAAAAACTGCAAATGCTTAATAAAAGTAATATAATTAATAACATTTGATGTAGTCTTGTAGTGCAATTAGCAGATAAACAAACTAATATAAAAATAACAAAAGAAAATAAAATCATATTATTTGCAAAAGAAAAAAGGAGAAATAGAAAACAAATACACAAAAAAAATTTTTTGCTCTTATTATTTGGGAAGCAAATCAACAGTGAGCAATATTATAATTTAAAGCTTTTATAGACGATTACTTTACATAATACAATACATTAAATTTATAATTTAAGTAAAAATGGTATAAAATAGCATCACTTTAAATTAACAAAAAAAAAACAAAAAAAATATAAAAAGAATAACAAAAAAAGAGACATTATTATAAATGGAAGCATAAAATTTATAAAAAGAAATTGAAAAAAAAAACTTTTAAATAATTTTGTGTAAAGAAATTTCAAAAAAGAATTTAACTTAAAAATTAACAATTAAAAAATAAAAAAGATTAAAAGCAAACCTAATAAAATAGTAAAAATAACAGCATAGTGGATGCCAAACGGGACTGATTTTTAAGAATCCCGGGATTCGGGATTTTGAAATCTCGATCCCAAAATCCCGGGATTTTTCGGGACAATTCGGGATCTAAAAATCCCGAAATATCCCGGGATTTCGGAATTTTCTCTTAATAAAAGAGCTAAAAACAATTGTTTTATTAAAAATTTCATTAATTTTTTATCTTTATCACAAAACACATGTTATAAAATAAAAAACAGAACAAAAAGTGATAAAAAAGCGTAAATTAACAAAAATAAAAATAAATCATCTCTGTTTACAAAGATATATATGTATATCTATAAACACATTAGTGAAGAAACAAATACCTACCCTTTAAAGAACACTATTTAGTGTTTCAAAAATATATATATATATTAATAATATATATTAATAATATTCATTGTTTTAAGTAATTTTTTAGAAAGATCAAAGACTCTAATATTTCATCGAAGAGCCTTAATTTTGATGCGAACAAAAACATCTTTCTCTGAAAAACATTTTTCGCAATCTACACTTGTGGGCGAAATGGTTTCAAGATAGCTATATGCAGGATATAACTATTAACCTCTAACACCTCGTGAGTCAATCAATTTCAAAGTTGATTGTCTAAACCATCAGCTGTATTGACAGATTTTATTGGACTTCGAGGGCAACATTTGGCTTTTTAACAATGGAAGTTAGGTTCCTATTCAATTCGATGTTGAGTGATATAGAACATTCACTTAATGTTACATGATATACTTGAATAACTACATACATGTTATTTAATGTAATATTAAATAAAAAACAATGCCGTAGACTAAATTTTTTTTTTACTTTAAAGTATATATGTATGAATTTATAATCCCGAAAAATCCCGGGAAAATTTTTAAGAAATCCCGGGTTTCGGGATTTGGAAATCCGAAAATGTTTAGGGATTTCCCGATTGGCATCCCCAGTGGCTACATAATAACACAATATTATGTTCTCTTTGGAAATTTAATGTGTTCAGTAAAAATTTAAATGACGGACGGTGTTTTTGTAATTTTTATATTTTGTTCGTTTATTGGGGTATTTGCAATACTCACTTGTGCATGTAAACAAAGCTTATGTTAGATGTTGTTGCAAAGCAAAATTGAATTGAATTGGAAATGTATTTGGCGAAAAAAAATAATAGAATTTGAAATGCCTTTGAAAGAAAAAAAATACAAACACACAAAAACGCAAACAAAGTGATTCGTCTTTAGGAGAACGAATACAACGAAAGAATTTAAAAGAATAATATAAAAGAAAAATTAAAAAAAAATTATTTGAAAAATAAAAAATTAAGAAAGAAAAACATTAAAAAAAGGATGAAAAATTTATTGAAAAAAAAAATAATTTTTAAATAACAAACACAAGCAAACATGATGATAAACTGTGAACATCGTCAAAATATTTTAAATAATAACAGCAACAACAAATGCAGCAACAACATCAGTAATTATAACAAGTTTGTAACAATCATAACAATAATGTCAATAATTTATTGTTAACGACTACAACTACGGCAGCGTTAAACAACAAAATGAAAATCACAACAGCAACAAGAACAGTAGCGGAATAATCCTGGCTGCTGCTGCAGCAGCTGCTGGTAATCCCTATGCTACTGGACAATATAAACCACCTACTGCTGTCTACGCCACACATCCCCATAAGTTTGCTGCTGCACCAAACGGCGGCATGGCCACAAGTTCCAATGGGGCTAATCAAAGAGTAGGGTTAATTTTTCAACCCCAACAGCGGTAAGTTGTCTTATGTACTACGTTTTAAAAATGTAAATTTATCAAAATATCCCTCATTTCTATAAATATATACTATTTCTTTTGCAAAAACAAAAATATTACAACATTAATAATATTATTAATCAATTTAAATAACTAAAAAAATAATTATTTGGATAAGATAAAAAAACAAAATGATTCCTTTTTCAAAAACAAAACTTCTATCATTAATTTGTTTTAAAATAAGAATTTTTGAAAAAAGGTTTTAGTAAAGCAAAGCTTGCTAAAAAGAAAATTAAAATATATCGACGCCTCCATTCTATAACGTTCTAAGTGTACTTAGAGCGTTTTTACAGTTCTTGCATTTTTAAATTCTACCTTCTCTAACTTAAATACTGTCAAAATTTAGTTATTAGTTATAGGGAAAAATTTCCTTAGAATACACTTATGGTGGTATGTCGCGTGAAACCTTTGAGAGCTCATAACTCAGAACACACTTTTTCGAATGTTATAGAACGGAGGCGTCGATATTTCAAAAAAAATATTCACAAAAAAATTTCAATTTAAAAGGAAATGTTAAAAGAAACTTTACAACCTTGTTTCAGAACGATCGAATATTAATGATAACAATTATAATAACAGTAACTACAGTTACAAAAACAAATAAATAAACAAAAATAAAAACTTATAGTTAAAGAATTTTTTTAGAAAATGTATTTAAAAATGAAATCAAATTTTTTCTCATTTTTTTAAATCTGTTTTAAACGAATATTTATTTTTAATTTTAAAATGATTAAAACAGATAAAGAAGAAAAGCGTACAAGATTCATTAAAATCCATAAAATTTTTATAAAAATTTATTTTAATTTAAAAATTAAAAAAAAATAAATAAATTTTATTGTAAAACTGCTGCGATACTTACGAGTCCCTCCAGTGGTATAACAATTTTTTTTTTATAAAATATGGATATTTATAAGAAAAGTTTTAAATAAGTAATCATTCAATTTTATAGTAATTTTCGTCTATATACAAAACATGGCTGAACATTTAGCGGTATCACACTTGTCGAATTGTAAATGAATTTCTACAAGTTTTTAATGCGTTAATGATAAAAATTGTATTTTTTTATAAGTATTAAAAAGGTATAAAATTATATTCAGGTTATTTGTAACAAATATCATAACAATTGGTTTAGTTGTCCACCGATGTATGAGGACATTTTCCTTTAGAAATTGTTTTTTTTTTGTCTCCTAAAAAGACTTTCAGTTCTGAAGCACACGTTTACCTAACGGATTTAACGACTCTGTTAGTTTCTATGACACAGTTTTTGTTGTCTTCAGCATGCCACTTATATATTTTATTTGATTTTTAATTTTAACTGATGAATTTCAGCACTTTTTTTTATTTGTAAAATTGTTTTATCTATTTAATATTTGTAAGACGTTAACAAAAGCATACAACGATTTAAGTTTAACAAGTTTATTGAGATGTTGACGCTTCAAGGGTTGAAAAGAAATTAAAACTAAAGTAGGTAGAAAAATAAATAAAAGTAAATAAAGTAATTCATTGCGTCCTCGCTGTAGGAGACGTCATCTTGTACTTTGTTGCCTCTTGCAATCTCTCCTCAATATTACGCATTGGATAAAATTGTTTCTTCATATGCCGGTTCAACATTCTATAATCAACACAAAATCGTTCGCTTCCGTCTCTTTCCCTACCCAAATAATCGGACTAGCATATTCCGACTCGGACGGAGCTATGATATTATTATCAAGTAGATCTTGCACCATTTCATTCACAAGCTTTTTCTTCGGTTCCGGCATACGATGCGGTGCCTGTGTAATTGGTTTATCAGCATCCAGTTCGATCATGTCAGTTTTTCCAATTTGACCTAAGTCATTCGCAAACAAATCACCGAAGTTAGTTGCTAACGTAAGCAGCACAGATTTCGTTAAATCATCCACGTCACCGCATTCTAGACTAGTTTCCCTACGAACTGCAGTCCCGATGCTAACTTTTTCAAACTTAACTTGCTTGTTTTCAATCAAACCTCTAACCTTTTTTTTTTTTTTTTTATTTTTATAAGTATTAAAAATACTTTAAATTTTCAAATTGAACAAAATTCTTACAAAACATTAAATAATACAAAATTAATACATTTTCGTTTAAAAATATTTTCATTTAATTCGTTTTTAATATTTGTTGGTAATAAATTGTATAGCTGAAGTCCTTTATAAAACAACGTTTTCTGCATCTGGGTTGACTTCACTCTTTGAATTCGAAAGTCGTCCGCATTCCTTAGCATATAAGGTTAGCTTTCTCCAACATATTTAATCTATCTGCTCGCATAGGTATTTAGGCGCGTCACCATTCTGCATTTTCTTAACAAACATTAAGGTGTTAAACTGTAATCTTTGTTTTATATTCATCCATTTCAGATCGTGGAGCATTGTATTTATATGTGTATACCGATCGCATTTTAATATTACCCTCATAGCTCTATTTTGAAGTTTCTGCATTCTTGTAAGTTGAATTGCGGTACTGCCTGTATACAATATAGTGGAACCGTATTCGAAGTGCGGTTTAATTATGGTGTTATAAATAGTTACTGCTGTAGATTTTGAAATTCTCTTTCTAATTCTCTTCAGGAAGCCAATTTTCTTACATGTATAATCGATGTGTTCGTTTAAGTTTAGTTTTCTCTCAATTATAAAACCTAGGTATTTTATATGCTCAACCTTTTCTATTACAGAATCATTTATTTTAAATACTTCGTCAGAGTTCATGTTTATTTCCATTATTTTTGTTTGTTCTCATTTAATTTCAATTTATTAATTTTAAACCATTCATTTATTTTCTGAACATCGTATTTCATGTTATCCTGGCATTCCCTATCGCTATTTGTCACCGTATATATAAGAGTGTCATCAGCGGACAAAACAATTTTGCATCTTTCCAATACTTTTGGCATATCATTTATATATAATATAAACAATGAAGCACCTAATATTGAACCTTGCGGTACTCCGAAATTATTAATCGCTTCCTCAGACACAGTATTATTCAATTTTGTTGTTTGCGTTCCTTTTTCAAGGTATGACTTGAACCATTCTAATTCAATTTCTCTTATTCCATACATATAAAGTTTCTTTAGCATGATATCCCTATCAATAGTCTCGAACGCTCTTTTTAAATCAAGAAATATTGCCATCATTCTATTTTCCTTTTCTACGGCCTTCCATTCGCTTATAACATAATTCACTGTAGTTTCGCATGAATGTTTTTTCCGGAAACCTGATTGTTGTTCAGATAATATACCATGATCCTCAATAAACTGCTCAAGTTATATCTTGACTACTTTTTCCAATATTTTTTCACATACCTTAAGTGTATTTATGGGTCGAAATTCCTCACATTTTCTTGTCTTGGGCACCTTTTCAATCGGTGTTATCATTGATCTTTTCCAATTTTCAGGAAATATACCAGTCTCCAATGATGTATTAATTATTCTTAGCAAAACATTTGCTATTATATTCCAATTATCAATTATAATTTTATTTGAGACACTTTCATGGTCAGGCTTATTCTTCATCTGTTTCACAATGTTCTCAAGTTCTGCAATGCCTATCCTACGAAATTTAAATAAATTGTTCGGTTCACATGTTATCTGACTAACATATTGAACCTTATCAATCGACTGTCTTATGGTACTTATACTATTAATAAAAAATGTGTTAAACTTATTTACTATATCACTATATTCCACCTGGTCAAATATCACAGACTTAGTTAAATTTTCTTTCCTATTAAGTACCAGGGTTTTAATCTCTTTCCACATTTGCCTCTGTGTACATGCATTGTCAATTTTCGTATTTATGTAACTATTCTTACTATTTTCAATCTGTACCTTGTATCGATTCCTAATTATTTTATATTCAGCCCAAGCCTGTCTAGAATTCTCAATTTTAGCTTTGAAATATTTTATTATTTTCTCTCTCTTCATTGCCTGCAATTCTGTGTTGTACCATCTATTAACTTTATTCAAATGTATCTGTTTTCTGATTGTTAATCTCTGTATTGCACTCTTCAGGCCGCTATCGAATAAATAAACATTTTGATTCAAATGCTTGCAATCGTCATATTTCATGGTGTCCCTGAGCATTGCACTAAACGTATACCTATCGTATCTAAATACATTTATGGTCTTTGCCTCGTTGTTAATTTTGCCCATTCCCGCTAATGATATGTTAATAATCTCATGGTCAGAAATTTTGTTCTTCTTACAGTTTTCTGATGTTATCTCATAATTATTAGTTATCACGTAATCTATTATAGTGCTTTAATCTCTCGTCACACGAGTGTATTCATTAACTAATTGTCTAAGGCCATTGTCATTAATTATACTTCTAATTCTATTTCTATATAAAGAGTTTTTCTTCCAGTCTATATTAAAATCTCCGGCAATCAAAATATCACAGTTATTATCACGGATTTCCTCAATTGTTTGCTCAAATAT
This sequence comes from Sarcophaga subvicina, assembly GCA_936449025.2. NCBI lineage: Eukaryota > Metazoa > Arthropoda > Insecta > Diptera > Sarcophagidae > Sarcophaga > Sarcophaga subvicina. The sequence goes on along the minus strand of CAKZFR020000147.1, from coordinate 29,746 downwards.
ATATCAGAATTCGGACTCGCTATAGCTGGGCGATCTATATATTGCACCAATTAAAATATCGTACTTGTCATAAGTTGCATTGCAGAATAACATCCAATTTTTTAAATCGTCATTTTTTTCAATAGCCTTTGTAACATTCCAGTGCCTTTTAAAATATAAAATAACTACTCCTGTTCTAGATGACGTAGATAATGAACATATGTTATCATAACCATGTAATGAAATTTTCTTTTCTTCTATGTTTTTGGTCAAGTGTGTTTCAGACAATATTAGAAAATCGGGATATTCTGTTAACGCAATCACTTCAGCTAGATTATAATTATTAATAAGACCCTGTACATTTGTATATATTGCACGTATTTCTTCTAATTGTTATATCGTTAAGCCTTTATTTCTCATTTTGATCTTTAACTTATGTTGATATACGGGACACATATATCATTTGTAAAATGTTTCTCATCCAAACCCATGTTTAGCCTACTATTTACGTTGGAGCAATTAATGCACTTCATTATTTGTTCCTGACTTCCGCAGTTTACTGTTCTATGTTGTCCATGACATTTCAGACATATTTCATGGGTTTTACAATCTCTCGCTAAATGATTGTATCCTCTGCACTTCATACATTGAACGACTTCAGTCCCGTCATACACATCTACATCTTTCCCATCCAATATTCAATTTTCCGTCTTCCATAATTTTTTCAAAGGCCTCATTATCTACTTTTAATCTCACATTAAACATGTTTCATATTTCCCAACGTATTTAATATTAGCCGTATCTAATGTATGATTTTTTTCCTTTATTTTTCTATTAACTCATTCTCATTATAGTTAAATGACATACCAATAATTTTTATATTCAACTCATTCTGGTTTGGGATTTCGACCTCGTACTGTGTAGATATTTTCTCCTGAATTGCATTTTTAATCGTTTCTCTTTCCTCAGTATTCTCACTTTGAATAACAATTGATCCACTTCTTCTACTTTCCACATTTACTATTTTTAATTTATCTGGGCTTACTTTATTCAATTCCTCCTTTGTTTAATCAAATCTATAATTGATTGTTTTTCCTTGGGTTTCACAATTATTGCCAAATTTCTATTTGCACTCGGCAACCCTTTATTTTTTACTGTGTCTGCATAAGTTGTTTTTGTAACTTGTTTACAGTTTTCATAATATAACTTTCTTAATTTCTTTACATACGTTCTCCTTATGTTCCTCTATTGATTTGCAAAATTGTTTGTTGCTGTTTTCAACTTCGTTAATATTACCAATCAATTTTTTAATTTCCTCAACATTTTTCTCACTCGATTTCTGAATTTTAATCATTTTATTTATCCTTTCCTCATATCTTTTTTCAATTGCTTCTAGTAAACTTTTAATTTCATTTTCGTTTTCCTTAAGTGCGGCTTTAAATTCGTGTTTGTATTCCACTAAGTGTTGTTTATTTTTGTGCACCTCATCTTGAACTCCTTTTAACACCAAATCAATGTTTTGTATATACATCAAGCAGTCGTCGCACATGAATCTAATAAAATTATTCTCATCCTCATCAATTTTTTATGGTTTTTAAATAGTCCTATCTATTTTTTTATAACCAATTATTATTTTATTTTTTAAATTTTCAAGAGCTTTTTATAAACACTTCTATTACTTCACAGAGTATGTTCAATAACTCTTTTTCTCCGCGAAAATATTTTGGAAAATCAAAACGTCTTCATTTACCAAACCAATATACCAAACTGTTATATAGTTATAATACTCAAGGTTGATGGCGTTACTATATTTTCTCACATGCTACATATATTTTTCTCTTAATTGGTAACTCTTTTATTCTCCCACTCAATTAGTATGCATGCATATGTAAATAAGTTTGTACCTTTGAAATTGCACTGATTAAGATAATCAAATTCATTAAAATGTATGGTAATATTTCTGATTTTTGCAAACTTGTTTTCTTTTTATTTTTTTCTCACGCATGATCAATCAATTATATGTAATAATAAATATTTGTTCACCCTTTTATTTAACTACGAAATTAATATTTTAAACACGCACTTAATGATCTTACTAAAAATTCCAAACTGATGATGAAAGTGACCGTTGTGAGAAAGGAACAATAAGTTCACAATACTAATATCACATATTTGAATAAAAAAAATTAAAGTAATTAAATATATTATATAAAAAAATTAATTCGACATTGCCAAACATTGGGAATATTGTGTAATAAGACACAAGGAAATACCCATACTTTAATTTGGTCGCGGAATTTTCTGGACGTGATCAACGTTACCATGAGACGAAACTTCATTCCAGAGCTTTGTATGCTGTTACGTATAGTTTTGGATATGGGAAAGTGCTGGTATTTTCCTGAAAATTGGTGTAATTTCAAAATTTCTAAAACTTAAACTAACAAATTATAACTAAACTTTGCAACAAATGATAATATAATTGTAATTGTCAAGACAATGTTCTAATTCTTAGACATAACTACAAATATGTCACTGCTCGGCGTTTAGAATTAACAAATTTGTAGATTGATTTAGGATCACTCTTGAATTTGTTTTTACCTTAATTAAGTAGTATTAAAGTATTGAAGAATTACATCATAAAGATTTTTTTATTGAAAAGTAGTTATGTATACAGTATACATTGCATTTTTCGAACGATGACATATTATCATTACTTTAGTATAAATTTTTCTGTCCATGGTTTATCCTTCTCAAGTGTTTATGAATTTGTATTACGTACGTACGTACGTAATTGGTCATTACAACCCTTCAGTCAGGATTACGACCTAGTTTCTCACACCACTTATGTTGTGTGAGTTAATTTTATACATGAGTGGCGAAACCTACAATTTAAAGTCGACTCCGAACGATAGATTCTTGAGAAACTTTTCATGGAAATTTTATTTACTCTCAGAGCTTTTGCCAGAAATCTGCTGAGAGGAAGTCGCCGAAGAAATACTTTTTGTATTTTATTTTGGTGTCTGGCCTGGGGATCGAACCCTGGCTTTTCGTCTAATAAGCCAACACACTACCTACTAGACCAAGGCAACTTCATGAATTTGTATTGTAAAATTTAATTTGTATTTTTTTTTTTCAACTTTAAAATTAAACTTAACATTTGCTAATTCATTTTTTTTTGAACTACTTACTATTACTATGATTTATTTGTATATTGATTTAAAAAAAAAAACAGAAATATTTGACATTTTGAAATAGTTTAGAACATTTTCCATATTTAGAAGATTTGCCATATTTTTGCCAATAAGATTTAATATTTCTTATCAAAAGTTATTTGAATTCCAATCTTTTAGATATATTTCTTTACCCAGATTCTAATCCAATCTCATACGCTATCCAATCAAAAAAGAAAAAAATAAAATAGATATTTTATTTACAAAATCAATATTTTTATTAGTTTCTCATTCCTTGCGTGTTCATTATGAATACCAGACAGTCTTCGCGGGGAAATCTAAATAACTCAAGCATTCGAGGACGATGAAGTTCGTCTGCTTCTCGAAATAATATTTCAGTCGTGCAATTGGGTGCAATTCCCAAGACACGTCCTAAAGTAGTGCATTCTCCAGCTATCAATACCTCAAATGGGAACAAACCAATTGAAAGAACTCAAATCACAAACAGCTTAAACTTATCTACTTCGACTCCTAGACCTACAGTAGAACCTCAAAGTTCTGGTAGCTAACCAACTTTCTTATTAATGGTAGAGTTTCAGCTACTGGGTCAAATCCTGTACCAAATCCACAGTATGAACAATCTTCAGCCAAAACATTAATGTGCCAGTAGTTCCAAATAATGATAATATGAATTCTAATACTCCCTTCGATTCTCTAATTGCTCTCATGGATCAAACCATGTGGAACACTCGTGAGGAGTTCAGAAGAGAGCTTAATTCCATTAGGGATAGTAGTTCACAAAATGGCTCCGTGAATCAACCAACCACATCCAGACCTAATTCCCAACAAAAATTTTCAAGTTATAACACCCCGATTTCAAATAGTAACCGATCATCACACAACCAAACTGATTCTTATCAGAATGTGGATAATAATGTCAAATTGGAGAAGTGGAGAATCTCCTTTGATGGGTTGGGATCAGTTTCAGATTTTTTATTTAAAGTTGAAACATTAAGCTCAAAGTCCAAGTACTAAGACTAACACTTGCTTTCTAACTTTCACGTCCTTTTAGAAGGAAAAGCTGAGAGCTGGTACTGGCTATTTACCAAACAAAACAAAAATATTACTTATCCTTTACTACGTCATTCAATTACGAAAAAGTTTGGTCATTTTGAATCTGACCATGATATTTTGTTGAAAATGTCTTTTCGTAAACAACAATACAAAGAATCGTGTGATGACTTCCATTGTACAATTGTGTCAATGAATCTCAGACTCCAAAACCCACTTCAGGATGTGACGTTGATAGACATTTTAAAGGAAAATTTAAATCCCAATTTACGGTTTTTACTATTTAAGGCTGAAACCAGAGATCTAAATCAATTTCGCGACACAGCACGAAAAGCTGAAAAAGTTATTTAAGACACAAAATTTCAAAATCCCCCGGATTTTCTTGTAATGTGAGTGAAATTGAGGATTCTCAAACCGAATCAGTGGATTCTGATCTCTCAGATCCACAAATAGAAACAATGGTTTATACACCGAGAAAACCAAAATTCCATTACTCCAATATTCAGTATTGGAACTGCTCTTCGTTTGGACATTCTTATATCTACTGTTCACAGGAGATAAAGAAGCCATTTTGTTTCAAGTGTGGTACTAAGGGCGTTTTAACTTCAAAATGCCCGAATAATCACAACCAGGGAAACAAGAAAATGTACGAAGTGGCTACCGGGGACACTCGTCCATCCGTATTTTGACATAAATTTTTGGCATGAATTCGCTCTCGCTCCAGCCGTAGTTCCCTCCAATTCCTCCTATATTTCTGAATTATCCTTAGAATAGGTTGAAAATGGAAATTTTCACAATCTATCCCCTGAAGAAAAGTAAGATTTGGAAAAGATAATTCAGGAAGTTCCGTCTTATGAGAAACTGGGCTTATGTTGCACGGAACTCCTAGAGCATCATATTGAAACCGGGGATGCTGTCTCAATTAAAAGCAGGCACTACGCGTTATCTCCGCCTAGACAGGAAGAAGACTATAGGGAAATTGACAGACTATTAAGTTTGGGAGTTATGAGGAATCCAATTCGCCTTGGTGTTCTCCTGCCGATTTGGTCAGAAAACCTGGCAAAGTTAGACTTTGTATCGACTGCAGGAAACTTAACTCAGTCACAAAGAAAGATTCTTACCCTCTGCCACACATAAACGGTTTGTTGAGTAGATTAAATGACACGTTTTTTATAACAGGTTTGAATTTGAAGGACGCGTTCCTACAAATCTAACTTACGGAATCGTCTAAAGAGAAAACGGCTTTTGCTATCCCAAGGAAACCCCTGTACCACTATAAATATATGCCTTTCGGTCTCTGCAACGGACCTCAAACCATGAGCAGACTCATGGATAAGGTTATCCCGTCACGTATGACGGAAAATGTTTTCATATATCTGGACGACATACTGGTATGTAGTCCAGATTTCCAAACCCATATGAAACTTTTGTCTCAAGTAGCCCAGTGTTTAAAGTTAGCCAAGCTAACAATAAATATTGGCAAAAGCAAATTTTGCCAAAAAGAAATTAAATATTTGGGCCACATCGTAGGTAATGGCTGCCTTAAGGTAGACCCTGAGAAAGTCAAATCGATTGCAGAGTTCCCCTTACCAGAGACCCCGAAGCAGGTGCGAAGGTTCATTGGCATGACAAATTGGTACAGGTCCTTTATTAGAAACTTTTCTGACCTTGCCGGCCCACTCACTCGAAAATCCCAAAAGCCTTTGACAGATGTTGCTAAATGCTCTTTTGAACGATTGAAATATGCTCTATCATCAGCACATGTATTGGCACAGCCCAATTTTTGAAGGGAATTTGTCATACAGTGCGATGCGTCTAAGATTGGTGTGGGAGGTGTCTTGTTCCAACACGACGATAATGGGAACGAACAACCGATTTCATACGTATCTCAAAAGTTAAACAAGTCGCAAAGTAACTACACTGTTACTGAATTAGTATGTCTGACCGTTATAGTTTGTGTGAAACAGTTTCGCACATACATTGAGGGTCTCCCGTTTCGTATTATAACGGATCACTCCTCTCTTAGGCGGCTCATGTCGGAAAAAGACTTGAGTGGTCGGCTGCCCCGTTGGGGTCTTCAACTCCAAAGGTATGATTTCGTTATAAAGGATAGAAAAAGTCGTTTAAATGTAGTGCCAGATTGTCTATAGAGACAAGACGTTGATGAAGTAGTGTGGTCGGATCTAGCTTATGAAGTAGACTTGTTATCACTAGAGTTCAAAGAGATTGGGTATGAGGAGCTTAAGAAAACTATTTTAGGGAAAAAGGAATTATTACCAGATTTGAAAATTTCTGATAACCTTGTATTGAAGAGGATAAAGTTTAGACAAGATGATGCAGAGGACGAGAAGGATCCCTCAATCAACAAGTTTTAAAAGCGGCCCACGGCATGCATTCAGCATGCCATGGAGGATTCCTTAAAACATTGTCAAGGATTCGTCAGAAGTACTTCTGGCCGACAATGGTCCAGGACGTAAAGTCTTATGTTCAAAAGTGTGATGTTTGTAAATGCATAAAACCGTCAAATCAGGTCACAGGACCTTTAATGGGTAACCAAATGTTGACAAATAGACCCTCTGAAAGGATATATTGTGACTTTCTAGGTTCTTACCCATTGACGAAAGCGAAACACTCCACCATTTTCATTTGCCTTGATCATATGACAAAGTTCTGGTTTCTCAAACCACTTAAGACTACAACTGCAAATGTTAGTTTATTTTTCCAAACTGATTTGTTCCCAATGTTTGATGTTCCAAGGTATGTCCATAGCGACAATGGGCAACAATTCATTTCAAAGGAAGTGTCGGACTTCTTTACACTTTTTGAAACAAAACACATAACAACGGGATTCTATGCACCTCATTCGAACGCATCTGAGCGAGGTAATCGCGAAATTGTAACAAAAATAAGATGATTTCTAAGAGAACATAAGGAGCATGGTGACTGGGATAAATATATTCCCCAAATTCTGTCCATTTAGAGGAGCGACTACCATTCCTCAATCAAATGTTCCCCGTACTACACAATGTTCGGTCAGAATATGGTATTACATTACGATTTTAGAGAAACTTGGGTGTATGTCGGATGAAGATGTTAGTATCCAGAACAACGTTGACAAGTTGGCAAAAATTAGGGAGCAAATTAGGAAAAATTTGGATATTGCTCATGAAAAATCAAGCAAAAATTATAATTTGAAAGCAGACCAATCGATTTCCAAGTAGGCCAAATTGTTTATAGAAAAACCAGTTGGTAACATGTCGAGAAAAATGAACAGAAAATTCATGCCAAAGTTTATAAAGTGTAAAATAATTGAGAAAATTGGCAATAATCTATACGGTGTAGAAGATATGAAAGGCAAACACATTGGTAAATTTCATTCTTCAGATCTTAAAATTTGATTTATTACCCGTGTTTTGGAGGGTTAATTAGTGTGACTCAATTCAAACACATAAATTTGAACTGTACTAATTTTGAATTTGAGTTCATACTTTCAAGCACTTGGAACTTGAACCTATAGGCATGCAATAATTAAAACAATTGAGTTTTTACTACTGCGCGAAAATTTAAATTTTATTGAGTTTTTATACTAAATCTTTAATAACAATAATGCTGATACAATTCAAATTTAATTTTCTTGTCCCTGATATTGCATTTCTAACGTAACTACTGTTTTGTGAAATTAATAAGTTCATTGGCTGTGTGACCATGAACAACAACAAAATGCAAAGAAATTAATGCAAACACAACAAAAAATAGTTTTACTGCCAAATGAAACTTAATTCCAAATTTTGTCAACATAAAAAATTAAATAAAATGTATTTATAAATTTACACTGTAATAAAATAATTTTCGTCAACTTAAAATATGCAATAAAATAAAATGAAATAAAATATATTTATTTGCTTTAACATTCTCCCCCGCGTTGAACGGATGTTCAACAGAACCGAGATGCTTGGATCATTATACATTAAGGGAGAACTGGCGAGTAGGTATAGGTTGCCGTGACATTGGTGTTGGAGCAGTTTCTTCAGTTGGTTGAGACTCGTTGATTTCTGAAACATTTTCGGCAGTCCTTACTGAATGTCGTCTGCTGCAAATTTTACGTCGAAGCCAACATGTGATCGTCAGTGTACTTACACAAATGGCAAGGTAGGCAATCATGTTGTTATGCAGTTGATGGGATTTCAATTTGTTAGGAAATTCCATTATGTTTTCTTCCCTTTGTAGATTCAAAAGTTCCTTCATATTTTTGGCATACGTATCTTCCAAATATATTGGGGTTGAACGATTGTTTTGTGTAGAGAATGTAGTATTGTTAGGCAACAATAAATCTGAGATTTGTCCAAGACTGGTATATGATGATCTTATTGTGCTTGATATAAATTGTCGTCCATTCATTGTGGCAAAATTGTGCTTGAACGAGCATTCTGGATGTAGTGTAAGTAGACCGGAGCCCTTTAGTGATATGGGAATAATTTCCCCATTACACACAGCCGTAGCTCTCGCAGTCGATGAGGTGGCATATATCCTTTGGTTTTCTTTATGAAGTGGTATCCATCTGGTGCCGGTTTTTTCCAAAATACAGGATGGTGTTGTTTGGTTATTGAATAAACCAATTTCACATGCTCAGACGTTTGAGCCGTAATTATAATGAATTTGAATGTTGGCACAAACGAAATGAGTTGGTTTTATGGTGTCACAAGCACTGGACTCTGAACTTGTAAACGGAATATATTGTTTGTGGGCTATACTTATGCCTAGAAATGTAGTGCATGGCTTAATGGCTACTAATATGATGTTTATTGTGTAGGGTACCGCAATCAAGTGAACTATACTGAATCTTTCAGGTTCGATCAATGGTAAGGTTATTTTAAAAATTGCGCATTTCTGTGGCAGTCTGTCTTGTATTCTCATAAGTTTGAAGAGTAGGAGCAAGTCATTCTGTTCTGACACTGGAAGATTCACTGACGGTGGGGAGTGTAGTGAGATCTGAGTAACTTCCTTTTGTAATTGTTCCATGGTAAGTAGCAATGGGCTCATTTTGCATTATCGTGTGTCCATAAGTGTCTCAAGTATTGCTGACGGTATGCCTTTTAGGTTGTTTGCAATGAGGGACAATTGAAGAACTGCTGAGTTAAACAGTTGATTCAGGTGTAATTGTACTAATAAATTGTTGATATTATCCAATTCTTCTGAATACCTCGTGATTTCTTGTTCCAATCTTTCAAATCTAATTTACGCGTTTATTTGATTCTGTTGTATGATGTTCATTGTTGAATCAACGATTGATGTTTGGTTTTTTAATAATTGTAACAGATACGATTCATTTTCATTGACTTCTTTTATTGTTGCAGACATATGTTCGGCGTATTCTGAGTGTAGTACGCCAAATAGAGAATGTGCAACATTACCAACTATATCTAACGCAACTCTTTTATTTCGCAGTAATCTGTTATCCAGTTGCAGTTCATTTTCCATTTGTTTGAAATGTTCAAGCGTCCCTGCACAAGATGTATTTGGTTCTAACATCTTACACAAGGCTTGAATTGACCTTGTCCCATTAACAGGGATAGAAGTTTCGGACCAGTAAGACGATAAATCGTAGTATACGAAAAGATTCCATTGAGTAGTTGAAATTGCGACTGTTCCAAATTGTTCGAAGTGTATTCCGAGATTTGATCCAAATTTTTTATTTTTAACTGGAGTTGCCAATGATATTGCCAGAATTAAAAGTAGAGTGAGTAGTGCCAATGTTATATGATTTGTTGGTATTTTAATTCTCTTAGCATTGGGTCATCAGGTGAATTTCATATATTCTTGTTGTTGACTTCAGTGGACATAGTTATTTCTGGATCCGGATTTGTAGGTAGTAATGCAAGACGATGTATAGGACGTTTGAACATTACTGAGACAGTTTTTATTATTGCAACTCTTGCTGCACCGTCATCACTAGTATAAACCTTAATAATTCTTCCCAATGGCTATTTCATAACGGGTGTACTGTCTTCCTTGATAATAACCATGTCCCCAATTTTGGGGTTGCTAAACTGTTTTTGCCATTTACCTCGTTGTTGTAGTTCGTTTAAGTATTCCGTGCACCATCTGTTCCAAGAAGCCTGCTTAAGATGGGATATCAATTTCCAATGGGATAGAGTGGCAATATTTTGCACTTTTGCCTTGCTGTCTACTTGAGAGCTTCAACTATAAGGAAATGACCCGGTGTTAATGCTTCAAGATCATTTGGGTCATTTGTCATGGGCGTTATAGGGCGAGAGTTTAGTATAGCCTCAATTTCCACTATGATTGCTTCTAATTCTTCTTGAGTTAGAGATGCATTTGCGACGCTCCGGACCAAAAGATGTTTTGCCGATTTTACGGCTGCCTCCCATAAGCCTCCAAAATGTGGTGCTCTGGTTGGAATAAAATTTAACTGTATTCCCTTTGAGCTAGAAGCGGAAATAATTGACTCTTGCTCCAACAAAATTGGTGGCGTTATCACAATAAATATTTTGGCATCGTCCCCGACGGCCAATAAATCGTTTTAGGGCACCAATAAAAGCATCTGTTGATAAATCCGATACTAATTCAAGATGAACTGCCTTTGTAAAAAACCGCAGAATACAGCTATATATGCCTTCGTTGGTCGTTTGCTTATATCCTGTAATGAATCCAAAAGGGTCCACAATAATCTGTAACAGTGTTGATAAACGGTCGCGCTGGTGTAACTCTAGTATGAGGTAGATTGCCCATAAATTGTTGGCATAATTGTGGTCGTGCCTTGATACATCTTATGCATTTTTGGACTACGGACCGCGCCATTATTTCCCCTTTTACTGATCAAAATCTTTGTCTGATTATATTCAAGAGTGCTTGGGGTCCACAATGGTTATTTTCTTCATGAATCATCGTAAATAAAAGTTTTGTAAGGGGATCATTGTATGGAATCAACATTGGGTGTTTTGCATCATACGATAATAGTGATGCTTCCAGTCGTCCTCCTACTCGTAGTATGTGTGTCATCTAAGTATGGAGACAGGCTGGTGATAGAGTTTTTCTTATCGACTTCCTTATTTTCTCGAAGAAAAGTCGGAACGTGGAATAGTTTTGATGATTAAGTATAAGGCATCTTCGAGTTCAATGGGAATTAATGCCTTACATTTTAGACGATCTTCGTTTTTCATTCGGGTGTTTCTCATGAATCTAAGAATGTACCCTACGATCCTTTGAAGGATTCTGAAAGCGTTCTTGTGTGGGATATTATAAATGAAGTCATCGTTGGAGGTTGTGGCTGCTGAAGTTACAGTTGTTTTCTTTTTCTCGATGTCATTAGAGATGAGTCGTTGTGAAAATGTAGGTGGCCATATTTCTTCTCTTCCATGCAGAAACAATGGGCCATAGAACCATAAAGTGCATCTAGTAAGTTTTGTTGCCGGTAGCCCTCTGGAAAGTAAATCTGCCAGATTGTCCTTGGATCTGACATGGCGCCATTGTTCGGGCAATGTCAATGACTGGATTTTTGAGACTCGATTAGCTACAAAAGTATGATAGAGCGAGGATTGGGTGTTTATCCAAGACAGTACTATTTCGAAGTCTGTCCATAAATATACAGCTTGATTTTTAATCTGAAGATCAGTTTTGACTCTATGCACAAGTTGGGCAGCCGTAACGACAGCACATAATTCTAAACGAGGCAGTGTCTGTTGTTTAAGGGGTGCAACGCGTGTCTTGGATCAGAGTAATTGTACAATCATTCTTCCATCCTTTCTGCTCCATAGGCATTTTCAGAACCATCTGCGAATATATGCAGTTGTGTTTGAGCTGGGATTTCTCCCTTGAAAATGTGTCGTGGTATTTTGAGACTATTCAGGCTGTCTAATTCATTCCTGAATCTAGTCCAAGGTTCATGAAGGTCCTCAGGCAATGGTTCATCCCAGTCCAGTTTGAATTGCCATATTTGTTGGACGAACATTTTTGCCCTAACGACTACAGGTGCTAGTAGGCCAAGAGGATAGAACTATCTTGCAAATATGAGGTTGCAGAACGCTTAGAGATAGTAGTTGGAGGATTCATTTTTACCTTGACGCAAAACTGGTCTGTCTTGGGTACCCATAATAATCCTAACGTTGTTATTGTATTGGTGCTGTTACTGTTGAAATCTAAATCCACCTCTTGATCACCAAGTGGAATATTCTTTAGTAATGAAGGATGATTTTCGCACCATTTTTCAGATTAAAGCCATGTCTTTTTAGAATGATGATAAGTTCATTCTGTATTTCCAATACGATATTAAGGCTGTCGGCACCACCAAGACCATCATCCACGTAAAAATTATGTTTCAGCATTTGTGAGCCGTATGGATAGTTTATCAAATTTTCATCTGCAATTTTTTGTAAACATTTAGTAGCAAGATAGGGTGCTGCTCGTGTGCCATATGTAACCGTATTAAGTTTATAATAATTCACAGGAAGTGACGGATCTTCTCTCCAAATGAGTAGCTGAAATTTTTGGTCATCTGGATGAATTAAAATCTGTCTATACATCTTTTCTATGTCGGTAGTAAAGACAAATTTTGGTAACCGGAAACGTAGTAGAATTGAAAATATGTTACTCTGAGCTTTGTTGTAGTACTATCTGGTTTCAAGACACAGTGGTGAGGAATAAAATATTTGGGATCGGATATAGTATTAATATCAATTTTCTCCATACGACCCAACTGTTCGTAATCTTGCATAGATTTTATGTACTGAGTTCGCATGTCTTCTTTAAGCCGAAAGTCCATACCATCCTTTTCATGCGCCTTGCGAATCTTGCTTTCTATGCCGATTTTATTGCAAGTTACGCACAATGCGTTTATGCGACTGGTTTTTTGTTTTGATCAGCTGTTGTGGTAAACAACAAACAAGCGAACAAGAACATTTTTGGAAAAAAATAGAAAATCAAATTGTAATTTTAAAAGAATTTATGACATTAATTACAAATTTATGAGTTTACATATGTGATATTTTGACATTTGAAAAACGCTCATAACATAAAAGGACAGGCCAATTTAGAGGGAGAAAAAAATGTTATAAGTTGTTCGAGGCAAATGTGTTAGAAGCAACAGAGTGAAAACTGACAGCTAAAGTAAAAAAATTAAATGTAAACAAACATTTATTTTGTGTTAAAAAGGGGAAAATTTTGATTTTTTTTTTAATTTCTTCAATGAAAAGTTTAAAGATTCTTAAATATTTAAATATTAATCGAAATGTGGGTGAATTTCGGTCACAATGAGTATAGTTTCTTGAGCAAGAGATAATTAAGAAGCTAAATATTATAAGGTCAAAATAAGACGTACTGCTCATAAAAAATTTTTCCTGCTGAAAGTTGATAAAAATTTTTAATTTCTTGGAAGGAAAAATTAAAAATAGTTATTAGTTGTTTTTATTATTAATAGTTTTTACACAAAAATTACATTGTATTGTGCTGTTAAGGCCTACGAAAATCCTCAAAAGAACACAAGAAGAGTGTTTTCAGTTAATTTATCCTCAATTTTTCTTGTTTACAAATTAATAAATTCAAAATAGATGACACTCAGTACATAAAAACAATCATATATACATACATATGTTTAAACAATCATCATATACATATTTTGTTCATGAAAGAAATTTGTTAAAAAATGTATTTTAAAGTATTTTCCTCATAAATTAGTAATAAACTTTATTATGAAATATGTTTTTATTAATATTTTTATAATGCAAATAAAGAAAAATGCGAAAATAGTAATGCACTATTTAAACATATTTATAGAAACCATTCACGATAATATATAATTTGGCATGCCAAGTTTAAAAAACTGCTGACATTTTCCAACACTGCATTAGTTGCATAGAAAAGTAGAAAGTAATCCTACTTTCTATGCGTCTATGCAATCTATGCTTTTTCTTCTGTAACTTGTCACAATCAAATACACTGATTCTACTTTTTCGGTATACGCATGTAATGCGTCTAATCTAGTTTCCAAAGATTCTCTATAGCTTCTTCTAATGAGGTATCATCAAATACTCCACATGTAAGTGAAGATGATGGTTTTGGGGATGGATTATTTCCAATTGCGCCGCCCACAATCCAACCTAATACTGTATTTTGCAAGGTTGGTAGTTTGTCGGCCAGATGTATTGTTCCATGTTGAACTAATTTGTAATAGAATTCTGCTCCAAGCAGCAAATCTACCTTTTCCTGCTGATAAAAATGAGGATCATATCCCACGTTGAAGGGTCGATGTACTGGCTGGGTTGAGCAGGAATTATGCTTGGTAGGACATAAGCGTCCACATTTGCAGAGAAATTATGATTTATGGATTTCATATTGATATTAACACGTTATTGAGATTTTCTTTGTATTTCACCAATGCCATCAAGACAAAGTGACGCCGCTAATGGTGAGATGCATAATTTTTGACAAAGACGTTTTGACACAATGTTAACTTGGGACCCGGAATCTAACACTGCTCTAAATTCATCGGAGGCACCATTTGAGGCTGTTATTATAACTTTTGCTGTTGCTAGCAGAACGTAACCTTTGCTCCCTACAGCGTCGTTAGTTTTTGTCGATGTAGCTGCTACGACCCTTGAAGGATTTAGAGTTGAGAAGCCTGGGCGGTCCGCAGAGGTGGTGTTCGGGGACATAGTCGGGTTGGCTATAGGTTGCTTTGTTGAGTGCCTAATGGCCCTTTGCCTTTTTGAGATTTGTTCCCTTTTTGTAAGTGGAGCAACGTATTGTGTTTTTTTGGCACACTTTCGGCAACTACCATGGTTGCATGATTTTCAATCATGGTCATTTCCGAAGCAGTTGACACACAAGTTGCGTTGTTGGACCCAATGCAGTCGCTCTATTTCTGATAATTGAAGGAATTTGCTACAGTGGTATAATTTATGGTCACTGTGGTGGCATAATGCGCATTTGCGCATGGATGTTATTACTGCTGACACTGCTTTGTGTGCTGCTTTTTCTTTTGTGGAAATTGCCTCCATTGATTGGAATGATAAAAATCGGTTATGGTTGGTATATCTCTTGGGTTAGTTAATGACTGCATGTATCGGATATGTGTGTTCCTGTCAAGTTTTTTAATCATTAGTTGTATGAGTAACGCGTTCCATCAGGAAGTTGCAATTCCCAAGTTGTTTAATGCCAATAGACACCCTTTTGTGTTGTCATTGAATTTTTTGATCGATTGGGCAGATGATTATAGACTGCTGATTCAGTATTTTATCTATCAAATTAGCTACCAAAATTCTTTTCTTGTTGTAACGCTCCTGTAACGTTTTCCAAGCCGTTATGTAATTCACTTCGGATAGAGGAAATTGACTTATTACATGCTCGGCTTCTCCTGACAAGTTGGTCTTTAAATACCACATTTTTTGAATTGCTGGAATTGATTGTTTGTCTACCATTTCAGAGAATAAGTCATATAATTGTCGCCATTTCGAATAATCGCCATCGAATTTTGGTATCGTAAATTTTGGTAAATCTAGGGCACCACTAGCGTTTGTGACGGGTTCTGCAGACGTAGTTTGTGTAGTGGAATTCTGTTGCAGTCTGTTAGCTCTAACAGACAGATTGACCATTTTTTATTGCATTAGGTCATGTACACTATCGTATTCCACTTGATCTATACCATAAGCCGATGGGTTTGTTAATTGATCAAGAGCTGATTATCTATGTCTTTCAATCCCCTTAATAGCCGATTGAGAGCTGTTATACGAGCACTCAGCCTCCGTAGACCCCAACGCTTGTAGACTCTCTTGTAGGCAAATTATCTTGTTCAGGTATTTTTGATATTTTAGTTTCCTCAATTTTTTGTTTGAGGCGAGCAGTTTCAGTTTTAAGAATTTCGATGTAATCAGAGACTAAGTTTTTGATTTTATCATAGTAGCCTTCTGAAAAATATTCAAATTCCATTGGATCGTCGCACACCTCTCGTACTTGGAATATGTTTCCTGGAATTGGTCCCATGATTCCTGAAGGCGTCGTGATCGTTCCTCAAAGTAGCTAACTTTTGTTTTCCTGTCTACCTGTTTGCTTTTTAAAATTTCGAACAATGCCCTATATTGTTTCTCCAGTCTCTAACTGAAGATCCAGTAAACTTTTGATCGTATCCATATTGTATTGTAGTTTTAATGTAATGTTGTGAGTGGTCTGCTGTATCCACTCGTTGGATGTAGCCCTGCGCTACCGAGTTGGAATGATGTGAGTGGACTGTTGCTACTGTGCTACTGAATTGGAGTGATGTAAGTAGACTGTAGTGTCCACTTGCTGTATGTAGCCCTGTGCTATTGAATTAGAATGATGTATGTAGCCCTGTGCTACTGAATTGTTGTTGTGGTCTTCAAAAATGTGCTTGCATGAAGACTCCAGTCCACGGAATCGCACTATTGATGAGTGCTGCTTCCTGAGACCAAAAAAATGTTGCCTGGTGGTTTCTAAGTCCTTACCACTGGTGGGGGAACTTAGAAAAATGATTGGGTTCTTATTGTCGGGCTCACCAAAGAATGTTTGGAGGGTTAATTAGTATGACTCAATTCAAACACATAAATTTGAACTGTACTAATGTTGAATTTGAGTTCTTACTTTCAAGCACTTGGAACTTGAACGTAATGGCATGCAATAATTAAATCAATTGAGTTTTTACTACTGCGAGAAAATTTAAATTTTATTGAGTTTTTATACTAAATCTTTAATAACACTAATGCTGATACAATTCAAATTTAATTTTCTTGTCCCTGATATTGCATTTCTTACGTAACTACTATTTTGTGAAATTAATAAGTTCATTGGCTGTGTGACCATGAACAACAAAAAATACAAAGAAATTAATGCAAACAAAACAAAAAATAGTTTTACTGCCAAATGAAACTTAATTCCAAATTTTGTCAACATAAAAAATTAAATAAAATGTGTTTATAAATTTACACTGTAATAAAACAATTTTCGTCAACTTAAAATATGCAATAAAATAAAATGAAATAAAATAAGATAAACTAAAATAAAATATATTTATTGGCTTTAACAACCCGGCTGTTGTGGGTCGTACCCCACGTACTTCAAAGAATAACAAAAATTTCATTTTTACAAGTCCTACTAATAAAAAACAAAAATCGTATGACTGTTCGTCCCAAAAATAATTCATATTTTAAGTTCGAAGCAGTTTTGTTGCGAAATGTTTTGTTTCGTACACAACATTTTCTTGTGATTTATATTTTTTCTTGTATTTGATATTTTACAATTTGTATTTAATAAAAGGAAAAAAGGAGAAGAGGAAAGAGAAAAAAATTAACAAATTGATCTGGTTTGGATTGCATTATAATTTTTCTTGTAAACCATACTGTTATATAGTAATAATACTCAAGGTTGTTGGCGTTACCATATTTTCTCGCATGCTACATATATTTTTCTCTCCACTTAATTAGTGCGTATGCATATGTACATATGTTTGTACCTTTGAAATTGCACTCATTAAGATCATCAAATTCTTTACCATATGATAATACAGTGCACGCGCGCTAATGTGAACACCGCATAATATGAACACCGCTTACTGTGAACATATTTTTGGCTTCATTGACTACTCTAAAAGATGAAAAAATGTAAAAAGCCCTATAATTTGCACAGAATTTTTTTTAATTTGAAACGTTAAAATTCTCAAATCCCCGTTTTAGGTGTACATAAATAAATGTATGTGTTAGTACATCTGCTTGCATATTTATTCTTCAATTGCTATTTAGATACTGTGAAGAAAGTTTGTGAAGATTAAATTATAAAATAAGTTCTAAAAAAATTCTAAAAAAATAAAAAAATTCATAAATAATGATTTGTGTTTAAAAGATGGTATAATTCTGTTTTAAATTTTTTGTTATTCGGAAATGTGAACAATTCGCAAAAGTGAACAATGCCAGTTTTAATTAGTTCACATTAGCGAGCGTGCACTGTATATCTGATTTTTGCAAACTTGTTTTCTTTTTGTCTCTTTCTCACGCATGATCAATCAATTATATGTAATAATAAATATTTGTTCTCTCTTTTATTTAACTACTTAATTAATATTTTAAACACGCACTTAATCATCTTACTAAAAATTCCAAACTTAGTATTAAAGTGACCGGTGTGATAAAGTCTTATTTTAGACAAAGAAACCGAAAAGAGTTTGCATTAAAATAAATTATTTGGTGTTAAAAAGGAACAATAAGTTCACTTACTGTGAAATATTAATAAAAAGTTAAATAAATACATATATTTTATTTTGTTCGTGGAATTTTCCTTGACCCGCAACTTTTGGAAAAACCCAAGAGGTTGGTTCCAGACCAAACTATAGAACTCAACACGTGATAGAGGGTTTCCACAAGAACCACTAAGTTACCACGTGAACCGACTCATCCACGTGAATCCCACATATTCTTGACGTGATCAACATTACCATTGGACAAAACTTCATTCCTGAACATTATATGCTATCACGTATTATTTTAAATGTGTGCAAATACTAATATTTTCCTAAAAATTAATGTAAATTCAAAACTTTTAATACCTAAAACTAACAAATTCTAACTAAATTTTGCAACAAATTATAATATAATTGAAATTATCAAGACAATATTCTAATTCTAAAAATATAAAATTTCTACGTTTTTTTAAATACCGAAACAATTATAATAGAATTATACAATGTTTATGTCTGAAACTTCTCATCCTTGGCGACATAAACAGGATTGTTTAAAAGAAGGCAAATTAGCAACAGAGGGCTCTGAAGTATATATATATATATTTAAGCTTTTTTATATTTTAATATTATTGTTGTTTTTTTTTTGACATTAAATTTTTGTTTTGTTTTATTAATTTTATTACTCTTCTTCTTGTAACATCAAAAGGTATACAACCAATTTTGCCTTAAGCCAAATAAATTGTTATATTTAATCTAAAATTGTGAAACTTAAGTTAAATTTTGTGTATATGTAATTATGTATAAACATTTCGTGTTGTTAGAAAAATTCTGTAAAGGAGAATAAAACCAAAAAGAGGAAAAACTAAAAATTTTGAAACCAAAAAGTGAACGGTGTTATCTTTTTCAAGGAAATAAAATCAGTCTGAAGTGATTAATTTCAGCTCAAAAAAAGGAAAGTGTTTTTTTCGTGCTTCAGTTGGAACTATTCGAATTTGATTCCTTTTTTTAATGTCTGTAGCAACAGCCTTTTTTGTGTGTTCTTCTTCCCCCCATACAGTCCACGGATTTTACATTTGGTCCAATCGAGCCAGATTTTGGAACCTGTTTTTTTTGGATTTTGGAACCGTGTTTTGTGCTTTTTTTCGTGTGTGACCTTCATCATCAATCTGCAAAGTAACCTTTCTAATTTTTGATTTTTTGGTGGTAATTTATATTCAAGTAAAGTTCTGTTAGACTAGACAACAAAACTTTGCAAGTATTTATATAAAATTTATAACAGTACAAATATATTCGCAAAGTGGTGTTTTATAATTTCGATAGCACTGGCACACTTTGCGAATTTATTGAATGTAAGAACCAAAGGGTTCTTTGTATGCACTGTTAAACCAATTTGTCTTGGCTTATAGCAAAGTCAAAAGTGACTGGGATATTAAATTGTGGTGTGAATATCACAGTTGGTGAATCGAGTTCAACCACCCAATTTGATTTCAATTATAAGTCAACAGTATTGTTATAATTGGTGATTGTGCGTTGGACTAAAGAGCGAAGCACATTACCTTTTATAACAATTCTTTAAATCCACCGGATACATGAAGGAGGTAACCATAACAAAATTTTATTCACTTTTATTGGTAAAAAAAATCTGGAATTTTTAACAGATCTTAAGGTGAATGAGATGTTTGATTTGTAATAAAGGAATTTATTCATGGGTTTCCGTACAATTTTTTAATCGTTCTTTTATTTTTGGAAACATTTTGATTTGTTGATAAAAATTGTTGATAATTTATGAATTTGTTATTTTTTATTATTTTAAATTTAATATTTTTTGATATTAATATAATTTATGTTGACAAGTTTAATATATATATAATATACATAAATATGTTTACATACCCATATATTTGAATATTGCTTTTTTGATTTGAGGAGAAATAATAAGTATCGGGTTATTGGCCATTAGGAATTCGTCCTGTTGGCCTAGTTTCGCGAAGTGCGTAATTTTTTTTTTTTGGGAATATATGTCAGTTTTATTGGACATTTATTACCTTTTGTTATGTTTGCGGTAAGGTGCAAATTTGGTCGCGATAGAACGTTGTCAGGGTGGTCACGGTGACTTTTTGTTTAATTTTAGAATATTTCGTTTTTAGTTTGTATCGCATAATTACTTTCGATCAGGGCGCGAACGTTTTCGACATTCGATGTGGTGCCATTTATTATTTATTTAATTTTTTTGTATATTTTCCTTTGATTTTAATTTCGTCGAGGGAATTAGTGGGGAACAGAATCTCAACCATTCTGCTGATTCTTTTTAGTTCCTACTTTTGTTGCTGTTGGTGAGCTGACAATCTTCCTGTATTAATCCGTCGGTGCGTAGGTATAATATTATATTCAGGTTGATTCGTAAAACTGTTTTTTGACAATATTGGTGACCATTGGAGCTATACTACTATTTGGGTAGATATTTAGAGCTGATTTGGAACTGCAAGTTTGAGCGTTCGTTTGGAGAGCGTTTGATATACAGGACAACCTGTGTATTACTGTTTCGATGTTGGTCATAGGTTGAATAAATGCAGACGGAATTTGGATTGTTCGATCTGCGATTTGCGACATCATCATTTGCGACTTGTAAAAGCATTTAAAACTATAAGAAAAACTTAATTTAAAATCTAAATAATTATGCTAAAAATTTTGCTACGAAATGTGGATCCTCTTGGGAATTTGGAGTTTTCGATGCGACAAGTTCTGGTCGTGTAGCAAAGCTTGGTAATGATGTGCAAAACTGTTTTGCTGCCTCATATGGGCAAATTCTTTTTGGGACAGCCATAGTTGATATTTGTCATCGAGGGCAAATATTTAAAGCTAGGGCTCTGATAGTCTCCGGTTCGCAAGCAACTTTTATTTCGAAAAAGTGAATGGCGCTTAGGTCGCTTTGGTAATTTACGTTTAAATAATAATGGTTACGTAAGTACTGTAGATTTGATAACTGAATGTGGAACAATTACAAGGTCGCTTGGAAATCTTGTAATTCTTCCAACAAATTGAATATTTTGGAGAACAACTTTAGCTCATAGTGTCATGGTGTAATTTTACATACAATATACTTTACCTCATTAATTAGTTATCTAAACTAAATGCCTAATTTTATCTAAAGCTTAAATTCTGAATTCTAAAATTGTAAAAGCATTTAAAACTATAAGAAAAACTTAATTTAAAACCTAAATAATTATGCTAAAAATTTTGCTACGAAATGTAAAACATATAAAAGTATTAAAATTAAATATTAAAATATAACTATGAAATGAATTTAAACTATAAAATTAACACAACAATTTTAAAGTCAAATTTATTTACAATACATTAGTACTTTTACATGTTTATAATTTGTACTTATGAATACTAATTTAATTTTTTTTTCGAGTGTAACCTAAAATATCTTAATTTTACTTCATAATTCTTTTGCTAAACTTACGCACTCTAATTACAAAAACAAGTTCTTTTTAAAGCAACAACAACGTCATCAGTATTGCTGGGCCCTTCGATCGGAACATTATTTTGGTTGTGAGTAAAGTGTAAAATTTATTTATTTTTGTAATTATTTAACTTTATTATAAGTATTTCCCTCTTATTTTGTCCGATAGTCCGATTCCGCCTTGTTTCCTCATTCACTTTAACATTTTTTGTTATTATCTTAAATTTCTTTTTCATTCATATTTGTTTTGAATTTATCAATGAATGAGTTTTTTTTATTTTGTTTTGATTGTGATAATTTCTTTGATTTTATTTTTTATTTTTTTATTTTTATTTATTTAAGTCAATGGACAAATTCCTTACTGACTAATAACAACAATAGGTACGAATAAAATTAAATAGAATTACAATTAGTCTCAACAAAAATACAAGCAATTGTTACAATGAAAATATGAAAAGTTATGTATTAAGAAAAACAATAATGTTCCGTTTTACAACGCAAGAATTTAAAGAAAAGTCGATAATGTCTGACAAATTATTAAATTGACGGCAAATTCTAGTTAACGGATCAGCAACAGCATAATTAGTTCTGCAGAATTGAATATAAATAGGATTATAACAGCGGAAGTTACGACAAGGAACATTGAATTTAACAGATCTTAACAAAAATTCACAGCAAATATTACCATTGATCAGATTAATCATGAAGGATATATTTAACATTGTTCGACGACTCTTGAGGGTAGGCAGTTTTATTAATGCCAGTCTGCTAGTGTATGAAGGCATATCCAAATAAGTCCATCCAAGGCCACGCAAACAGAAGAGTAAAAATTGTTTCTGCACAGATTCGATGTGATCGCTGTAAACAGTATAGTGAGGATCCCATACAATGGATCCATACTCTAAAATTGGTCTGACAAGTGATACATAGAGCTGTTTCGTAATATATGGATCAGAAAATTCTTTTGCCCAACGTTTTATGAAGCCAAGAGTGCTCTAGTCTTATTTACAGTCAAAGTGACATGATCATTAAAGTTTAATTTTGTGTCCAATAGGATCCCCAGATCAAGAAAAGAGTCCACTATCTGCAATTTATGACCACCAAGCAAATAATTAACCTTGATAAAATTATTTCTTGAGAACCGCATACATTTGCATTTTTTAATATTCAGGTCCATCATGTTGTACTCGCACCACGAAAATAAATTATTGAGATCATTTTGAAGATAAATATGTTCGATGAAATTATTAAACGAGAGAAAAACTTATACATAGTCAGCATACATCAAGATATTGGCAAAATTAATTATGTTAGGAAGATCATTTATAAACAGCGTAAAAAGAAGTGGACAAAGATGGCTGCCCTGAGGGACACCAGATGGCACATAAATATGCTTAGATAAGCTATTGTTCACACATACTGTCTGCTTTCTACCAGTCAAATACGATTCAAGCCATCTTAAACTCCTATAATTTACACCCATTAAATCCAATTTTGTTAACAGAAGTTTGTGATTCACTTTATCGAACGCTTTGCTAAAATCCGTAAAAATTACATCAGTTTGCTTCTGTTGAGAAAAGGCCGCATTTATCATGGATGTTAACTGAAGTACATTGGTCGTTGTTGAACAGCCCTTTCGGAAACTGTGTTGATGAGGTGATAATAACGATGAAGTATGATGAACCAAAAAATCGGCAATCAGTTTCTCGAACATTTTTGGAATAGCACTCAGTTTTGCAATGCCCCTATAATTTGTAACATCAGACTTATTGCCAGATTTAAAAAGCGGTAAGATATATGAGTTCTTCCAAAACACAGGAAAATATCCATAATTAATCGAGGTATTAAACAATATGACTAATGGTGTGACGAATGACTCTGCACATCGATTTAAAATACAACTTGGAACCCCATCAGGACCAGGACGAAAAGACATCTTTAAATTTTTCAGGTTCACGAAAATATCATAGCCATTAAATGTTGGAATACATATTACTTGAGCTGATGTCAGAGAGTAAGGGTAAATATTTGTATCATTTTAAGCAGAATTAGAATAAGTACTGGCGAAGAAATCAGCAAACATATCACATATGACATCCTCACTACCAGATTCTTTATCATCAAATTTCATATAGGATGGAAAACTAGCTGATTTTCTCTTGGAATTTACAAACGTATAGAAGGATCTTGGATTCTTAATAAAATTATTTTTCATTCTATCCATATATGTTTTATATAATATGTGATTTAGAATGTTATATTCAGACCTGCTAATAGAATATTTTCCATAATCAATAATAGAGCCAGAACTTTGGTATTTCTTGTAACACTTGTTCTTTCGATTTTTCAGTCGCGTCAGTTGTTTAGAATTCCATGGTGGACCAATCATAGTATGCGAAGGTTTTAAGGGAACACAAATTTCAATTATTGAATGCACTTTCTTATAAAAGTTAGAAATCATCAAGTCAATATCTGAAACATTGTTAACAGGAATAGATAAGATTTCATTCCAACAAGTATTACTCATCATGTCATTAAATAAATTGTAATTGGTTTGATTAAAACAGTAGACTTTACTAACTTTAGAAGGTTAAGGATTTAAATTAGTTGGATGGAAAAAACTAGTTTTTAAAGTTGGATGATATCGATCCTCAGGCAACGTTACAGGTTCAGAACGTAAAACATGACAGTAATTGACATCATTAACAAATACAAGATCCAATATTTTTCCAAAGTCATTACAAAGTGAGTTTATTTGATACAGTGATAGTCCAAAAATATCATTCAGGAATTCGTCATGGCAAGTCTTATTCTTAATCGGAATTAAATGAGGCATATCAGGTACCTGTTTCCATGTGATTGAGGGTAGATTAAAATCACCCATCACAAAAACTGAATCATTTTTTTTTGCACATTGGACAACAGATGTTATTGCGTCAACATGATCAGAGTAAACAGCATAGTCAGAATCAGGAGGAACATATGAACAAGAAAAGTAGACTCTAGACGTTTTCAATTTTACAACAACAGCAACAGATTCAATATTAGAAGTCTTGGTAATAAACTGTTCAGAAGGATATAATGAAGAGACGGCAACTAACACACCACCTCCTCTGTGCGTATTACGATTGTATCTATAAATTTGATATTTGTTACAAAGAATTTCCGCATTAAAAATATCACTAATAATTTGTTATTGCAAAATATAAAAATATGAAATTTTAATTTACTTAAGAGGGCAAGGATATACCAGACAAAAATGTTGGTTTTGTAGATAATAATAATTTCATTTTTAGGGACAGAAAGAGACTCAGGGTATAAGTGTTCTGTCAAGGCGTCTGATACCATTATGATCAGATATGGGAAAATTGTACCCCAATGTGCTTAACATCTCGCACTAATAAATGGACAATTTAAAATGTGTTTGAAACTTTTTCTTTTAAATACACTCTGTGGTGTTAAGGCAAGAAAGATTATATGTTTGCGTCATGAAACCGAGTTAAGAACCGTATAGACCACTGATCTAGTATCATATAAAAATTATATAAAAATCAGTTCAATTTCTATCAAGACGAATATACAATAATTTTTGTTAATCTTTCGGTAACGACGCGTAACAAAGTGTATCGAATTTCACATCAACTGATTTAATCTCCGCTTTAAAACACGATCTTAAATCCCTTTAATGCTCTTTGACATGGCTCCAAATAGCAGGAAATATTATCCACTACAGTCTGACGTATCATATTGCATTGGCTTCCCGTATAGAGTATTCAAAAACCGAAACTGGTTAACCGGTTTTTTACTTTAAAAAACCGACCGGTTTCGAATATTTCATATTTTAGAAGTATTCGACAAACCGGTTTTTTCTGTTAAATAACCGGTTTTTTAATTTTTCTTCTCTTTTTGTAATTTTTTTTTTTGTTTTTCTTATGTTATTTATTCAATCTTTCCTTTCAGAATTTACAATAAGTATTCAAATCTTAACCTAAAAAAATTCAACAATAATAAAAGTTGCTATTGCCACTGCAACGTACAACTAAAAGTGCACATCAAAAGTAAATTTATCTGATCAGATCATTTGTTTGAACCCTTTTGAGACGTCTGTGACCCTCGAATACAAGTAAGTCTCTTACAAGACGGTTGGGATGTTCTGTAATCCTAGAGATGTAATTGACACTTGCTATTTTTATTTCCTCTCGAACTAAGGGCACCTTCAGATCTTTGTGGATGTTACTGTTTCCCATATACCAAGGTGCACCTGTTATTATTCTAAGTAGCCTAGATTGCCGCCTTTGAAGCTTCTCTACATTGGATGGTGAGGCTGTTCCCCACAGTTGGATACCATAAAGCCAAATAGGTTTCAATACTGACTTATACAAAGCAGTTTTAGTTCTAAATCAAGGGTTGACTTAGGTCCAATAAGACAGTAAAGCTGTGCTGTTCTGAGTTTGATCTGGGTAATTTTGGCAGCTATATGGTGAGCCCAGGTAAGGCGACGGTCGAGATGGATGCCCAGATATTTTACACTACTATGTTCTGGTACTGCCACACCATTAATCTTGATGGGCGGACAATTTCCCCTTCTCAGTGTAAACGTGATGTGCATGCATTTAGAAACATTGACTTTTATCTTCCATTTCAGCATCCAACTTTCCAAATCACTAACATGAGATTGAAGTCGTTGTGACGCAACTGTAGAATCTCTATGAATACTTAAAAACGCCGTATCATCCGCAAAAGTAGACGTGTGAGTCACTAAACTTGTAGACATATCTGCAGTGAACAATAAGTAAAGGAACGGCCCTAGAATACTTCCTTGTGGTACGCCAGCAGATATCTTTCTGCGGGAAGAGGTGACATCTTTTGATTTTATTTGGAAATATCTTTCCCATAAGTAACTTCTTAGCAATTTATGCACATTCTTTGGTAAAAACTGCGTGATTTTAAAAAGAAGTCCTTCGTGCCAGACCTTATCGAAGGCTTGAGATATATCAATAAATAGCGCAGAGCAATACTGCTTGTTCTCAAAAGCAGGTCTAATTAAATTGGTAATTCTATGCACTTGCTGAATCGTGCTATGTTTTCGCCTAAAACCAAACTGATGGTCGGGAACTACGGCGTTGGCATTAATATGCGGTATTAAACTATTAAGCAGCATTTTTTCGAACATCTTAGAAAGTATTGGGAGTAAACTTATTGGACGATATGATGATACTTGCGTTATGTCCTTGCCTGGTTTAGGTATCATCACTAAATCAGATAATTTCCAAGATGCAGGAAAGTAGCCTATTCTCAACATAGAGTTAAAGATGAACAATATAAAACGCACGGCCGATGTAGGCAAATTTTTAATCATTGTCGCAGTTATTTTGTCACAACCAGGTGATTTGTTCGGCTTTAGGCTCTGGATGACGGCAATCACTGCAGACAGCCGGAACTTGATCGGCCTACTAACCACATCGTCGATTGTAACTGGGGCAATACTAGAAACAGAATTGTTTGGTATAAAAACATTCTCTAAGTAGTTGGCAAAAGCGTCCACTTTCTGTTCTGCGCTTTTTGCCCAATCACCGTGCTGTAGTCGTAAAGGGGATTCATGCAAAGTAGGTCTCCTCATTTTCCTTACTGCCTTCCATAAACAGCACTCTGAGTCTTTCGTTTCTTCCAAATTTTGCAAGTATTTTTGCAGGTTCGACTCTTTGTGCTTCTGCAAAGCGTCACGCAGAAGTCTTTGGCACTGATTAAGTTGAGACTTTAGACCTGGAGAACGACATTCTTGCCATTGGCGTCTTAAATTCCTTTTTTGGCGTAACAGTTCTTCTATGTTATTAGAGCAGGGAAATTTTCGTTTTCTTACCAAAGGGGTAGAGGATGTAGATACCCTAGCAGCAGTTAAGATGTTAGCAAACTGGCAGACGCCGGATTCAATTTCCTGTTCACACTTCAAAGAGATATTTGATGGCAGGTGCGAGCTTACGAACATTTTGTATTTCCGCCAATTTGTCCTCGTCTGAAGATAATTTTGCTCCAGTAGGTTTGTATCAGGCACAAATGTTAGGATGGTTGGTGAGTGATCAGAAGACAGATCCAATGACGGGTGCATACGAAGATTTTCACGTTTAATATTTCTTACTACGGCAAAATCTATTACATCCGGAATTTTGTTTAGATCAGTTGGCCAATAAGTAGGATGACCAGCAGACAAGGCATCCATTCTGTTCGGAGATACTGCGTCCAATAGCTGTCTTCCTCTCGGAGTAATGAGACGTGATCCCCAGAATGTGTGTTTTGCATTATAATCACCTGCTGCAATAAATTTCGGACCCAGCGTGTTGAAGTAATCGAGGAATTGATCTTTGCAAATGTTGTGTCTTGGAGGACAATAAAGTGCTGATATTGTAACACCAATGTAGGGTAAATTGATTGATGTTGCTTGAATGTAATCTTGGTAGAATTCTGGCAATGGAAAGTGCCTAATGTCCTTGTGAACAAGAATAGCTACCCCTCCGCATGCCCTACCACTAGGGTGTTTTGCGTCATATGTGTAGTAGTCATTAATTCTAAAGCAGTTTTTGTCCGAGAAGTGTGTTTCCAATATTAGCATGACATCAATTTGGTAAGTATATAAGAAGTTTTGTACTTCGTTTTTATGATGGCTTAAGCCGTTCGCGTTCCAAAAGCACATTTTGAGGGTGTTCATGTCTTATTTACTAAAATCTGCATAAGCATATTTTGGTTTTGCAGCAGCTGTTGCAACATGTTCTGCATGTTAGCCATAAAATTACTCATTGTTTGGATTAGAGTTTCAATTGAATTTTGGGAATTCGAATGTGCAGTTGGAATGCCTTCTTTTAGAGCGTCAGCATATGAAAAAGCATCTGGAAATTTACTTGTGGTTTGGGCAGCATTTTTGGAGTTTGCCTGTTGTGGAATGGTGGGCTGAGGTAAACCTGGGAAGTTTGATTCACGGTACTGATTATATATAGGTCTTTTGACCACCGCTTTATTTTTGAGTTCCAAGTATACTTTGCATCCTCGATAATACAGCTAACTTCAGTTTTCGGGTGGGGACATTCACTGCTTCTGTGTACGTCTCCGCACCTGACGCATACTGCCGGTAATTTGCAGAAAGATTTTGTGTGCCCAAATTCTTGGCAATTTTGACACTGAGGGGGGCCTTTACGTTTAATGGGTTCCTCTACATATATTCGACGGTTTAGAAGATACCGTAATCCATATATAGGATGATTGTCACCTTTTTTCCTTATATTGTTCGAGTTAAATTCTATTTCGACTCTAAAAAGCGGTTGTGGAATTTTATTTTTGTTTAAAATATTATGGATTGATTTGACTTCATACCCTTCAGATTGAAGGGCATTCTTAATATCGCTAATAGGTACAGTACCTGTCAATGCCTTTAATGATTACGTTTAAAGCTTTTGCACTTTTGAGTTGATAAGTATAGTAGTTTTTTCTTTTCAGTATCGAACTTGTTCACAATTGCTCTAAAAATCTTTTCATCTTTGGCTTGGATTTTGGTTTCCTGAATATTACCCTTTCGTAGAGAAACAACGTAGAAATTGTCTTTGCCAACAAGCTGTGTCAACTTAGTTACCAAGGCATTGGTAGTGGGCTCTCGTAGGTACAGTGGTGGGGAGTTTGAAGTTATTTTTTGCAACTGACTAATGATAAGATTTACTGAACGTAGAATTAAAGTAATTAACACCATTATTGTGTACCTAAGTACAGGAAAGTATCCAACTAATGACCATATTTTGAAGTATTCCACTAAAGCGGAGTCCAAGGAATTTGCTGCCGATTTGTATAACCGTTTATTTCCTTGCAATGATACAGATG
>CAKZFR020000146.1:0-72616 GCA_936449025.2 Sarcophaga subvicina | reverse complement strand
TCGAAAGAGGACGTTTTCAATTAAAAAATGGCCATTTATCTTTTTGAGAATTTTCATGTATTTTTGGCCAAAATTCGATTTTTCAAAATTGCATACCTCGACTCACAAAATTTTGAAAAAAATCGAATATCTCGACTCACAGAAGTAGTACAGCTTTTTGAGTAGCACGGTTCGAAAAAAGACGTTTTTTCCAATTAAAAAATGGCCATTTATTTTTTTTGAGAATTTTCATGTATTTTTGGCCAAAATTCGATTTTTCAAAATTGAATACCCCGACTCACAAACTTTTGAAAAAAATCGAATATCTCGACTCACAAAAGTAGTACAGCTTTTTGAGTAGCACGGTTCGAAAGAGGACGTTTTTTCCAATTAAAAAATGGCCATTTATTTTTTTGAGAATTTTCATTTATTTTTGGCCAAAATTCGATTTTTCAAAATTGAATACCTCGACTCACAAAATTTTGAAAAAAATCGAATATCTCGACTCACAAAAGTAGTACAGCTTTTTGAGTAGCACAGTTCGAAAGAGGACGTTTTTTCCAATTAAAAAATGGCCATTTATTTTTTTGAGAATTTTCATGTATTTTTGGCTAAAATTCGATTTTTCAAAATTGAATACCTCGACTCACAAAATTTTGAAAAAAATCGAATATCTCGACTCACAGAAGTAGTACAGCTTTTTGAGTAGCACGGTTCGAAAGAGGACGTTTTTTCCAATTAAAAAATGGCCATTTATTTTTTTGAGAATTTTCATGATTTTTGGCCAAAATTCGATTTTTCAAAATTGAATACCTCGACTCACAAAATTTTGAAAAAAATCGAATATCTCGACTCACAGAAGTAGTACAGCTTTTTGAGTAGCACGGTTCGAAAGAGGACGTTTTTTCCAATTAAAAAATGGCCATTTATTTTTTTGAGAATTTTCATGTATTTTTGGCCAAAATTCGATTTTTCAAAATTGAATACCTCGACTCACAAAATTTTGAAAAAAATCGAATATCTCGACTCACAGAAGTAGTACAGCTTTTTGAGTAGCACGGTTCGAAAGAGGACGTTTTTTCCAATTAAAAAATGGCCATTTATTTTTTTGAGAATTTTCATGTATTTTTGGCCAAAATTCGATTTTTCAAAATTGAATACCTCGACTCACAAAATTTTGAAAAAAATCGAATATCTCGACTCACAGAAGTAGTACAGCTTTTTGAGTAGCACGGTTCGAAAGAGCACGTTTTTTCCAATTAAAAAATGGCCATTTATCTTTTTGAGAATTTTCATGTATTTTTGGCCAAAATTCGATTTTTCAAAATTGCATACCTCGACTCACAAAATTTTGAAAAAAATCGAATATCTCGACTCACAGAAGTAGTACAGCTTTTTGAGTAGCACGGTTCGAAAAAAGACGTTTTTTCCAATTAAAAAATGGCCATTTATTTTTTTTGAAAATTTTCATGTATTTTTGGCCAAAATTCGATTTTTCAAAATTGAATACCCCGACTCACAAACTTTTGAAAAAAATCGAATATCTCGACTCACAAAAGTAGTACAGCTTTTTGAGTAGCACGGTTCGAAAGAGGACGTTTTTTCCAATTAAAAAATGGCCATTTATTTTTTTGAGAATTTTCATTTATTTTTGGCCAAAATTCGATTTTTCAAAATTGAATACCTCGACTGACAAAATTTTGAAAAAAATCGAATATCTCGACTCACAAAAGTAGTACAGCTTTTTGAGTAGCACAGTTCGAAAGAGGACGTTTTTTCCAATTAAAAAATGGCCATTTATTTTTTTGAGAATTTTCATGTATTTTTGGCTAAAATTCGATTTTTCAAAATTGAATACCTCGACTCACAAAATTTTGAAAAAAATCGAATATCTCGACTCACAGAAGTAGTACAGCTTTTTGAGTAGCACGGCTCGAAAGAGGACGTTTTTTCCAATTAAAAAATGGCCATTTATTTTTTTGAGAATTTTCATGATTTTTGGCCAAAATTCGATTTTTCAAAATTGAATACCTCGACTCACAAACTTTTGAAAAAAATCGAATATCTCGACTCACAAAAGTAGTACAGCTTTTTGAGTAGCACGGTTCGAAAGAGGACGTTTTTTCCAATTAAAAAATGGCCATTTATTTTTTTGAGAATTTTCATGTATTTTTGGCCAAAATTCGATTTTTCAAAATTGAATACCTCGACTCACAAAATTTTGAAAATCTCGACTCACAGAAGTAGTACAGCTTTTTGAGTAGCACGGTTCGAAAGAGGACGTTTTTTCCAATTAAAAAATGGCCATTTATTTTTTGAGAATTTTCATGTATTTTTGGCCAAAATTCGATTTTTCAAAATTGAATACCTCGACTCACAAAATTTTGAAAAAAATCGAATATCTCGACTCACAGAAGTAGTACAGCTTTTTGAGTAGCACGGTTCGAAAGAGGACGTTTTTTCCAATTAAAAAATGGCCATTTATCTTTTTGAGAATTTTCATGTATTTTTGGCCAAAATTCGATTTTTCAAAATTGCATACCTCGACTCACAAAATTTTGAAAAAAATCGAATATCTCGACTCACAGAAGTAGTACAGCTTTTTGAGTAGCACGGTTCGAAAGAGGACGTTTTTTTCCAATTAAAAAATGGCCATTTATTTTTTTGAGAATTTTCATGTATTTTTTGGCCAAAATTCGATTTTTCAAAATTGAATACCCCGACTCACAAACTTTTGAAAAAAATCGAATATCTCGACTCACAAAAGTAGTACAGCTTTTTGAGTAGCACGGTTCGAAAGTGGACGTTTTTTCCAATTAAAAAATGGAAATTTATTTTTTTGAGAATTTTCATGTATTTTTGGCCAAAATTCGATTTTTCAAAATTGAATACCTCGACTCACAAAATTTTGAAAAAAATCGAATATCTCGACTCACAGAAGGTAGTACAGCTTTTTGAGTAGCACGGTTCGAAAGAGGACGTTTTTTCCAATTAAAAAATGGCCATTTATTTTTTTGAGGAATTTTCATGTATTTTTGGCCAAAATTCGATTTTTCAAAATTGAATACCTCGACTCACAAAATTTTGAAAAAAAAACGAATATCTCGACTCACAGAAGTAGTACAGCTTTTTGAGTAGCACGGTTCGAAAGAGGACGTTTTTTCAAATTAAAA
Source organism: Sarcophaga subvicina (assembly GCA_936449025.2). Taxonomy (NCBI): domain Eukaryota; kingdom Metazoa; phylum Arthropoda; class Insecta; order Diptera; family Sarcophagidae; genus Sarcophaga; species Sarcophaga subvicina. The sequence continues at coordinate 69,464 of CAKZFR020000146.1, read as the reverse complement.
AATGGCCATTTATCTTTTTGAGAATTTTCATGTATTTTTGGCCAAAATTCGATTTTTCAAAATTGCATACCTCGACTCACAAACTTTTGAAAAAAAATCGAATATCTCGACTCACAAAAGTAGTACAGCTTTTTGAGTAGCACGGTTCGAAAGAGGACGTTTTTTCCAATTAAAAAATGGCCATTTATTTTTTTGAGAATTTTCATGTATTTTTGGCCAAAATTCGATTTTTCAAAATTGAATACCTCGACTCACAAACTTTTGAAAAAATCGAATATCTCGACTCACAAAAGTAGTACAGCTTTTTGAGTAGCACGGTTCGAAAGAGGACGTTTTTTCCAATTAAAAAATGGCCATTTATTTTTTTGAGAATTTTCATTTATTTTTGGCCAAAATTCGATTTTTCAAAATTGAATACCTCGACTCACAAAATTTTGAAAAAAAATCGAATATCTCGACTCACAAAAGTAGTACAGCTTTTTGAGTAGCACAGTTCGAAAGAGGACGTTTTTTCCAATTAAAAAATGGCCATTTATTTTTTTTGAGAATTTTCATGTATTTTTGGCTAAAATTCGATTTTTCAAAATTGAATACCTCGACTCACAAAATTTGAAAAAAATCGAATATCTCGACTCACAGAAGTAGTACAGCTTTTTGAGTAGCACGGTTCGAAAGAGGGACGTTTTTTTCCAATTAAAAAATGGCCATTTATTTTTTTGAGAATTTTCATGATTTTTTGGCCAAAAATTCGATTTTTCAAAATTGAATACCTCGACTCACAAAATTTTGAAAAAAATCGAATATCTCGACTAACAGAAGTAGTACAGCTTTTTGAGTAGCACGGTTCGAAAGAGGACGTTTTTTCCAATTAAAAAATGGCCATTTATTTTTTTGAGAATTTTCATGATTTTTGGCCAAAATTCGATTTTTCAAAATTGAATACCTCGACTCACAAACTTTTGAAAAAAATCGAATATCTCGACTCACAAAAGTAGTACAGCTTTTTGAGTAGCACGGTTCGAAAGAGGACGTTTTTTCCAATTAAAAAATGGCCATTTATTTTTTTGAGAATTTTCATGTATTTTTGGCCAAAATTCGATTTTTCAAAATTGAATACCTCGACTCACAAAATTTTGAAAAAAATCGAATATCTCGACTCACAGAAGTAGTACAGCTTTTTGAGTAGCACGGTTCGAAAGAGGACGTTTTTTCCAATTAAAAAATGGCCATTTATTTTTTTGAGAATTTTCATGTATTTTTGGCCAAAATTCGATTTTTCAAAATTGAATACCTCGACTCACAAAATTTTGAAAAAAATCGAATATCTCGACTCACAGAAGTAGTACAGCTTTTTGAGTAGCACGGTTCGAAAGAGGACGTTTTTTCAAATTAAAAAATGGCCATTTATCTTTTTGAGAATTTTCATGTATTTTTGGCCAAAATTCGATTTTTCAAAATTGCATACCTCGACTCACAAACTTTTGAAAAAAATCGAATATCTCGACTCACAAAAGTAGTACAGCTTTTTGAGTAGCACGGTTCGAAAGAGGACGTTTTTTCCAATTAAAAAATGGCCATTTATTTTTTTGAGAATTTTCATGTATTTTTGGCCAAAATTCGATTTTTCAAAATTGAATACCTCGACTCACAAAATTTTTAAAAAAATCGAATATCTCGACTCACAGAAGTAGTACAGCTTTTTGAGTAGCACGGTTCGAAAGAGGACGTTTTTTCCAATTAAAAAATGGCCATTTATCTTTTTGAGAATTTTCATGTATTTTTGGCCAAAATTCGATTTTTCAAAATTGCATACCTCGACTCACAAAATTTTGAAAAAAATCGAATATCTCGACTCACAGAAGTAGTACAGCTTTTTGAGTAGCACGGTTCGAAAAAAGACGTTTTTTCCAATTAAAAAATGGCCATTTATTTTTTTTGAGAATTTTCATGTATTTTTGGCCAAAATTCGATTTTTCAAAATTGAATACCCCGACTCACAAACTTTTGAAAAAAATCGAATATCTCGACTCACAAAAGTAGTACAGCTTTTTGAGTAGCACGGTTCGAAAGAGGACGTTTTTTCCAATTAAAAAATGGCCATTTATTTTTTTGAGAATTTTCATTTATTTTTGGCCAAAATTCGATTTTTCAAAATTGAATACCTCGACTCACAAAATTTTGAAAAAAATCGAATATCTCGACTCACAAAAGTAGTACAGCTTTTTGAGTAGCACAGTTCGAAAGAGGACGTTTTTTCCAATTAAAAAATGGCCATTTATTTTTTTGAGAATTTTCATGTATTTTTGGCTAAAATTCGATTTTTCAAAATTGAATACCTCGACTCACAAAATTTTGAAAAAAATCGAATATCTCGACTCACAGAAGTAGTACAGCTTTTTGAGTAGCACGGTTCGAAAGAGGACGTTTTTTCCAATTAAAAAATGGCCATTTATTTTTTTGAGAATTTTCATGATTTTTGGCCAAAATTCGATTTTTCAAAATTGAATACCTCGACTCACAAAATTTTGAAAAAAATCGAATATCTCGACTCACAGAAGTAGTACAGCTTTTTGAGTAGCACGGTTCGAAAGAGGACGTTTTTTCCAATTAAAAAATGGCCATTTATTTTTTTGAGAATTTTCATGTATTTTTGGCCAAAATTCGATTTTTCAAAATTGAATACCTCGACTCACAAAATTTTGAAAAAAATCGAATATCTCGACTCACAGAAGTAGTACAGCTTTTTGAGTAGCACGGTTCGAAAGAGGACGTTTTTTCCAATTAAAAAATGGCCATTTATTTTTTTGAGAATTTTCATGTATTTTTGGCCAAAATTCGATTTTTCAAAATTGAATACCTCGACTCACAAAATTTTGAAAAAAATCGAATATCTCGACTCACAGAAGTAGTACAGCTTTTTGAGTAGCACGGTTCGAAAGAGCACGTTTTTTCCAATTAAAAAATGGCCATTTATCTTTTTGAGAATTTTCATGTATTTTTGGCCAAAATTCGATTTTTCAAAATTGCATACCTCGACTCACAAAATTTTGAAAAAAATCGAATATCTCGACTCACAGAAGTAGTACAGCTTTTTGAGTAGCACGGTTCGAAAAAAGACGTTTTTTCCAATTAAAAAATGGCCATTTATTTTTTTTGAAAATTTTCATGTATTTTTGGCCAAAATTCGATTTTTCAAAATTGAATACCCCGACTCACAAACTTTTGAAAAAAATCGAATATCTCGACTCACAAAAGTAGTACAGCTTTTTGAGTAGCACGGTTCGAAAGAGGACGTTTTTTCCAATTAAAAAATGGCCATTTATTTTTTTGAGAATTTTCATTTATTTTTGGCCAAAATTCGATTTTTCAAAATTGAATACCTCGACTGACAAAATTTTGAAAAAAATCGAATATCTCGACTCACAAAAGTAGTACAGCTTTTTGAGTAGCACAGTTCGAAAGAGGACGTTTTTTCCAATTAAAAAATGGCCATTTATTTTTTTGAGAATTTTCATGTATTTTTGGCTAAAATTCGATTTTTCAAAATTGAATACCTCGACTCACAAAATTTTGAAAAAAATCGAATATCTCGACTCACAGAAGTAGTACAGCTTTTTGAGTAGCACGGCTCGAAAGAGGACGTTTTTTCCAATTAAAAAATGGCCATTTATTTTTTTGAGAATTTTCATGATTTTTGGCCAAAATTCGATTTTTCAAAATTGAATACCTCGACTCACAAACTTTTGAAAAAAATCGAATATCTCGACTCACAAAAGTAGTACAGCTTTTTGAGTAGCACGGTTCGAAAGAGGACGTTTTTTCCAATTAAAAAATGGCCATTTATTTTTTTGAGAATTTTCATGTATTTTTGGCCAAAATTCGATTTTTCAAAATTGAATACCTCGACTCACAAAATTTTGAAAAAAATCGAATATCTCGACTCACAGAAGTAGTACAGCTTTTTGAGTAGCACGGTTCGAAAGAGGACGTTTTTTCCAATTAAAAAATGGCCATTTATTTTTTTGAGAATTTTCATGTATTTTTGGCCAAAATTCGATTTTTCAAAATTGAATACCTCGACTCACAAAATTTTGAAAAAAATCGAATATCTCGACTCACAGAAGTAGTACAGCTTTTTGAGTAGCACGGTTCGAAAGAGGACGTTTTTTCCAATTAAAAAATGGCCATTTATCTTTTTGAGAATTTTCATGTATTTTTGGCCAAAATTCGATTTTTCAAAATTGCATACCTCGACTCACAAAATTTTGAAAAAAATCGAATATCTCGACTCACAGAAGTAGTACAGCTTTTTGAGTAGCACGGTTCGAAAGAGGACGTTTTTTCCAATTAAAAAATGGCCATTTATTTTTTTGAGAATTTTCATGTATTTTTGGCCAAAATTCGATTTTTCAAAATTGAATACCCCGACTCACAAACTTTTGAAAAAAATCGAATATCTCGACTCACAAAAGTAGTACAGCTTTTTGAGTAGCACGGTTCGAAAGTGGACGTTTTTTCCAATTAAAAAATGGAAATTTATTTTTTTGAGAATTTTCATGTATTTTTGGCCAAAATTCGATTTTTCAAAATTGAATACCTCGACTCACAAAATTTTGAAAAAAATCGAATATCTCGACTCACAAAAGTAGTAAAGCTTTTTGAGTAGCACGGTTCGAAAGAGGACGTTTTTTCCAATTAAAAAATGGCCATTTAATTTTTTTGAGAATTTTCATGTATTTTTGGCCAAAATTCGATTTTTCAAAATTGAATACCTCGACTCACAAACTTTTGAAAAAAATCGAATATCTCGACTCACAAAAGTAGTACAGCTTTTTGAGTAGCACAGTTCGAAAGAGGACGTTTTTTCCAATTAAAAAATGGCCATTTATTTTTTTGAGAATTTTCATGTATTTTTGGCCAAAATTCGATTTTTCAAAATTGAATACCTCGACTTACAAAATTTTGAAAAAAATCGAATATCTCGACTCACAGAAGTAGTACAGCTTTTTGAGTAGCACGGTTCGAAAGAGGACGTTTTTCCAATTAAAAAATGGCCATTTATTTTTTTGAGAATTTTCATGATTTTTGGCCAAAATTCGATTTTTCAAAATTGAATACCTCGAATCACAAACTTTTGAAAAAAATCGAATATCTCGACTCACAAAAGTAGTACAGCTTTTTGAGTAGCACGGTTCGAAAGAGGACGTTTTTTCCAATTAAAAAATGGCCATTTATTTTTTTGAGAATTTTCATGTATTTTTGGCCAAAATTCGATTTTTCAAAATTGAATACCTCGACTCACAAAATTTTGAAAAAAATCGAATATCTCGACTCACAGAAGTAGTACAGCTTTTTGAGTAGCACGGTTCGAAAGAGGACGTTTTTTCCAATTAAAAAATAGCCATTTATTTTTTTGAGAATTTTCATGTATTTTTGGCCAAAATTCGATTTTTCAAAATTGAATACCTCGACTCACAAAATTTTGAAAAAAATCGAATATCTCGACTCACAGAAGTAGTACAGCTTTTTGAGTAGCACGGTTCGAAAGAGGACGTTTTTTCCAATTAAAAAATGGCCATTTATCTTTTTGAGAATTTTCATGTATTTTTGGCCAAAATTCGATTTTTCAAAATTGCATACCTCGACTCACAAAATTTTGAAAAAAATCGAATATCTCGACTCACAGAAGTAGTACAGCTTTTTGAGTAGCACGGTTCGAAAGAGGACGTTTTTTCCAATTAAAAAATGGCCATTTATTTTTTTGAGAATTTTCATGTATTTTTGGCCAAAATTCGATTTTTCAAAATTGAACACCCCGACTCACAAACTTTTGAAAAAAATCGAATATCTCGACTCACAAAAGTAGTACAGCTTTTTGAGTAGCACGGTTCGAAAGAGGACGTTTTTTCCAATTAAAAAATGGCCATTTATTTTTTTGAGAATTTTCATGTATTTTTGGCCAAAATTCGATTTTTCAAAATTGAATACCTCGACTCACAAAATTTTGAAAAAAATCGAATATCTCGACTCACAGAAGTAGTACAGCTTTTTGAGTAGCACGGTTCGAAAGAGGACGTTTTTTCCAATTAAAAAATGGCCATTTATCTTTTTGAGAATTTTCATGTATTTTTGGCCAAAATTCGATTTTTCAAAATTGCATACCTCGACTCACAAAATTTTGAAAAAAATCGAATATCTCGACTCACAGAAGTAGTACAGCTTTTTGAGTAGCACGGTTCGAAAGAGGACGTTTCTTTCAATTAAAAAATGGCCATTTATTTTTTTGAGAATTTTCATGTATTTTTGGCCAAAATTCGATTTTTCAAAATTGAATACCCCGACTCACAAACTTTTGAAAAAAATCGAATATCTCGACTCACAAAAGTAGTACAGCTTTTTGAGTAGCACGGTTCGAAAGTGGACGTTTTTTCCAATTAAAAAATGGAAATTTATTTTTTTGAGAATTTTCATGTATTTTTGGCCAAAATTCGATTTTTCAAAATTGAATACCTCGACTCACAAAATTTTGAAAAAAATCGAATATCTCGACTCACAAAAGTAGTAAAGCTTTTTGAGTAGCACGGTTCGAAAGAGGACGTTTTTTCCAATTAAAAAATGGCCATTTAATTTTTTTGAGAATTTTCATGTATTTTTGGCCAAAATTCGATTTTTCAAAATTGAATACCTCGACTCACAAACTTTTGAAAAAAATCGAATATCTCGACTCACAAAAGTAGTACAGCTTTTTGAGTAGCACAGTTCGAAAGAGGACGTTTTTTCCAATTAAAAAATGGCCATTTATTTTTTTGAGAATTTTCATGTATTTTTGGCCAAAATTCGATTTTTCAAAATTGAATACCTCGACTTACAAAATTTTGAAAAAAATCGAATATCTCGACTCACAGAAGTAGTACAGCTTTTTGAGTAGCACGGTTCGAAAGAGGACGTTTTTCCAATTAAAAATGGCCATTTATTTTTTTGAGAATTTTCATGATTTTTGGCCAAAATTCGATTTTTCAAAATTGAATACCTCGAATCACAAACTTTTGAAAAAAATCGAATATCTCGACTCACAAAAGTAGTACAGCTTTTTGAGTAGCACGGTTCGAAAGAGGACGTTTTTTCCAATTAAAAAATGGCCATTTATTTTTTTGAGAATTTTCATGTATTTTTGGCCAAAATTCGATTTTTCAAAATTGAATACCTCGACTCACAAAATTTTGAAAAAAATCGAATATCTCGACTCACAGAAGTAGTACAGCTTTTTGAGTAGCACGGTTCGAAAGAGGACGTTTTTTCCAATTAAAAAATAGCCATTTATTTTTTTGAGAATTTTCATGTATTTTTGGCCAAAATTCGATTTTTCAAAATTGAATACCTCGACTCACAAAATTTTGAAAAAAATCGAATATCTCGACTCACAGAAGTAGTACAGCTTTTTGAGTAGCACGGTTCGAAAGAGGACGTTTTTTCCAATTAAAAAATGGCCATTTATCTTTTTGAGAATTTTCATGTATTTTTGGCCAAAATTCGATTTTTCAAAATTGCATACCTCGACTCACAAAATTTTGAAAAAAATCGAATATCTCGACTCACAGAAGTAGTACAGCTTTTTGAGTAGCACGGTTCGAAAGAGGACGTTTTTTCCAATTAAAAAATGGCCATTTATTTTTTTGAGAATTTTCATGTATTTTTGGCCAAAATTCGATTTTTCAAAATTGAACACCCCGACTCACAAACTTTTGAAAAAAATCGAATATCTCGACTCACAAAAGTAGTACAGCTTTTTGAGTAGCACGGTTCGAAAGAGGACGTTTTTTCCAATTAAAAAATGGCCATTTATTTTTTTGAGAATTTTCATGTATTTTTGGCCAAAATTCGATTTTTCAAAATTGAATACCTCGACTCACAAAATTTTGAAAAAAATCGAATATCTCGACTCACAGAAGTAGTGCAGCTTTTTGAGTAGCACGGTTCGAAAGAGGACGTTTTTTCCAATTAAAAAATGGCCATTTATCTTTTTGAGAATTTTCATGTATTTTTGGCCAAAATTCGATTTTTCAAAATTGCATACCTCGACTCACAAAATTTTGAAAAAAATCGAATATCTCGACTCACAGAAGTAGTACAGCTTTTTGAGTAGCACGGTTCGAAAGAGGACGTTTCTTTCAATTAAAAAATGGCCATTTATTTTTTTGAGAATTTTCATGTATTTTTGGCCAAAATTCGATTTTTCAAAATTGAATACCCCGACACACAAAATTTTGAAAAAAATCGAATATCTCGACTCACAAAAGTAGTACAGCTTTTTGAGTAGCACGGTTCGAAAGAGGACGTTTTTTCCAATTAAAAAATGGAAATTTATTTTTTTGAGAATTTTCATGTATTTTTGGCCAAAATTCGATTTTTCAAAATTGCATACCTCGACTCACAAAATTTTGAAAAAAATCGAATATCTCGACTCACAGAAGTAGTACAGCTTTTTGAGTAGCACGGTTCGAAAGAGGACGTTTTTTCCAATTAAAAAATGGCCATTTATTTTTTTTGAGAATTTTCATGTATTTTTGGCCAAAATTCGATTTTTCAAAATTGAATACCCCGACTCACAAACTTTTGAAAAAAATCGAATATCTCGACTCACAAAAGTAGTACAGCTTTTTGAGTAGCACGGTTCGAAAGTGGACGTTTTTTCCAATTAAAAAATGGAAATTTATTTTTTTGAGAATTTTCATGTATTTTTGGCCAAAATTCGATTTTTCAAAATTGAATACCTCGACTCACAAAATTTTGAAAAAAATCGAATATCTCGACTCACAAAAGTAGTAAAGCTTTTTGAGTAGCACGGTTCGAAAGAGGACGTTTTTTCCAATTAAAAAATGGCCATTTAATTTTTTTGAGAATTTTCATGTATTTTTGGCCAAAATTCGATTTTTCAAAATTGAATACCTCGACTCACAAACTTTTGAAAAAAATCGAATATCTCGACTCACAAAAGTAGTACAGCTTTTTGAGTAGCACAGTTCGAAAGAGGACGTTTTTTCCAATTAAAAAATGGCCATTTATTTTTTTGAGAATTTTCATGTATTTTTGGCCAAAATTCGATTTTTCAAAATTGAATACCTCGACTTACAAAATTTTGAAAAAAATCGAATATCTCGACTCACAGAAGTAGTACAGCTTTTTGAGTAGCACGGTTCGAAAGAGGACGTTTTTCCAATTAAAAAATGGCCATTTATTTTTTTGAGAATTTTCATGATTTTTGGCCAAAATTCGATTTTTCAAAATTGAATACCTCGAATCACAAACTTTTGAAAAAAATCGAATATCTCGACTCACAAAAGTAGTACAGCTTTTTGAGTAGCACGGTTCGAAAGAGGACGTTTTTTCCAATTAAAAAATGGCCATTTATTTTTTTGAGAATTTTCATGTATTTTTGGCCAAAATTCGATTTTTCAAAATTGAATACCTCGACTCACAAAATTTTGAAAAAAATCGAATATCTCGACTCACAGAAGTAGTACAGCTTTTTGAGTAGCACGGTTCGAAAGAGGACGTTTTTTCCAATTAAAAAATGGCCATTTATTTTTTTGAGAATTTTCATGTATTTTTGGCCAAAATTCGATTTTTCAAAATTGAATACCTCGACTCACAAAATTTTGAAAAAAATCGAATATCTCGACTCACAGAAGTAGTACAGCTTTTTGAGTAGCACGGTTCGAAAGAGGACGTTTTTTCCAATTAAAAAATGGCGATTTATCTTTTTGAGAATTTTCATGTATTTTTGGCCAAAATTCGATTTTTCAAAATTGCATACCTCGACTCACAAAATTTTGAAAAAAATCGAATATCTCGACTCACAGAAGTAGTACAGCTTTTTGAGTAGCACGGTTCGAAAGAGGACGTTTTTTCCAATTAAAAAATGGCCATTTATTTTTTTGAGAATTTTCATGTATTTTTGGCCAAAATTCGATTTTTCAAAATTGAATACCCCGACTCACAAACTTTTGAAAAAAATCGAATATCTCGACTCACAAAAGTAGTACAGCTTTTTGAGTAGCACGGTTCGAAAGAGAACGTTTTTTCCAATTAAAAAATGGCCATTTATTTTTTTGAGAATTTTCATGTATTTTTGGCCAAAATTCGATTTTTCAAAATTGAATACCTCGACTCACAAAATTTTGAAAAAAATCGAATATCTCGACTCACAGAAGTAGTACAGCTTTTTGAGTAGCACGGTTCGAAAGAGGACGTTTTTTCCAATTAAAAAATGGCCATTTATCTTTTTGAGAATTTTCATGTATTTTTGGCCAAAATTCGATTTTTCAAAATTGCATACCTCGACTCACAAAATTTTGAAAAAAATCGAATATCTCGACTCACAGAAGTAGTACAGCTTTTTGAGTAGCACGGTTCGAAAGAGGACGTTTCTTTCAATTAAAAAATGGCCATTTATTTTTTTGAGAATTTTCATGTATTTTTGGCCAAAATTCGATTTTTCAAAATTGAATACCCCGACACACAAAATTTTGAAAAAAATCGAATATCTCGACTCACAAAAGTAGTACAGCTTTTTGAGTAGCACGGTTCGAAAGAGGACGTTTTTTCCAATTAAAAAATGGAAATTTATTTTTTTGAGAATTTTCATGTATTTTTGGCCAAAATTCGATTTTTCAAAATTGAATACCTCGACTCACAAAATTTTGAAAAAAATCGAATATCTCGACTCACAAAAGTAGTACAGCTTTTTGAGTAGCACAGTTCGAAAGAGGACGTTTTTTCCAATTAAAAAATGGCCATTTATTTTTTTGAGAATTTTCATGTATTTTTGGCCAAAATGCGATTTTTCAAAATTGAATACCTCGACTCACAAAATTTTGAAAAAAATCGAATATCTCGACTCACAGAAGTAGTACAGCTTTTTGAGTAGCACGGTTCGAAAGAGGACGTTTTTTCCAATTAAAAAATGGCCATTTATTTTTTTGAGAATTTTCATGATTTTTGGCCAAAATTCGATTTTTCAAAATTGAATACCTCGACTCACAAACTTTTGAAAAAAATCGAATATCTCGACTCACAAAAGTAGTACAGCTTTTTGAGTAGCACGGTTCGAAAGAGGACGTTTTTTCCAACTAAAAAATGGCCATTTATTTTTTTGAGAATTTTCATGTATTTTTGGCCAAAATTCGATTTTTCAAAATTGAATACCTCGACTCACAAAATTTTGAAAAAAATCGAATATCTCGACTCACAGAAGTAGTACAGCTTTTTTAGTAGCACGGTTCGAAAGAGGACGTTTTTTCCATTAAAAAAATGGCCATTTATTTTTTTGAGAATTTTCATGTATTTTTGGCCAAAATTCGATTTTTCAAAATTGAATACCTCGACTCACAAAATTTTGAAAAAAATCGAATATCTCGACTCACAGAAGTAGTACAGCTTTTTGAGTAGCACGGTTCGAAAGAGGACGTTTTTTCCAATTAAAAAATGGCCATTTATCTTTTTGAGAATTTTCATGTATTTTTGGCCAAAATTCGATTTTTCAAAATTGCATACCTCGACTCACAAACTTTTGAAAAAAATCGAATATCTCGACTCACAAAAGTAGTACAGCTTTTTGAGTAGCACGGTTCGAAAGAGGACGTTTTTTCCAATTAAAAAATGGCCATTTATTTTTTTGAGAATTTTCATGTATTTTTGGCCAAAATTCGATTTTTCAAAATTGAATACCTCGACTCACAAAATTTTGAAAAAAATCGAATATCTCGACTCACAAAAGTAGTACAGCTTTTTGAGTAGCACAGTTCGAAAGAGCACGTTTTTTCCAATTAAAAAAAGGCCATTTATTTTTTTGAGAATTTTCATGTATTTTTGGCCAAAATTCGATTTTTCAAAATTGAATACCACGACTCACAAAATTTTGAAAAAAATCGAATATCTCGACTCACAGAAGTAGTACAGCTTTTTGAGTAGCACGGTTCGAAAGAGGACGTTTTTTCCAATTAAAAAATGGCCATTTATTTTTTTGAGAATTTTCATGATTTTTGGCCAAAATTCGATTTTTCAAAATTGAATACCTCGACTCACAAAATTTTGAAAAAATCGAATATCTCAACTCACAGAAGTAATACAGCTTTTTGAGTAGCACGGTTCGAAAGAGGATGTTTTTTCCAATTAAAAAATGGCCATTTATTTTTTTGAGAATTTTCATGATTTTTGGCCAAAATTCGATTTTTCAAAATTTAATACCTCGACTCACAAACTTTTGAAAAAAATCGAATATCTCGACTCACAAAAGTAGTACAGTTTTTTGAGTAGCACGGTTCGAAAGAGGACGTTTTTTCCAATTAAAAAATGGAAATTTATTTTTTTGAGAATTTTCATGTATTTTTGGCCAAAATTCGATTTTTCAAAATTGAATACCTCGACTCACATAATTTTGAAAAAAATCGAATATCTCGACTCACAAAAGTAGTACAGCTTTTTGAGTAGCACAGTTCGAAAGAGGACGTTTTTTCCAATTAAAAAATGGCCATTTATTTTTTTGAGAATTTTCATGTATTTTTGGCCAAAATTCGATTTTTCAAAATTGAATACCTCGACTCACAAAATTTTGAAAAAAATCGAATATCTCGACTCACAGAAGTAGTACAGCTTTTTGAGTAGCACGGTTCGAAAGAGGACGTTTTTTCCAATTAAAAAATGGCCATTTATCTTTTTGAGAATTTTCATGTATTTTTGGCCAAAATTCGATTTTTCAAAATTGCATACCTCGACTCACAAACTTTTGAAAAAAATCGAATATCTCGACTCACAAAAGTAGTACAGCTTTCTGAGTAGCACGGTTCGAAAGAGGACGTTTTTTCCAATTAAAAAATGGCCATTTATTTTTTTGAGAATTTTCATGTATTTTTGGCCAAAATTCGATTTTTCAAAATTGAATACCTCGACTCACAAAATTTTGAAAAAAATCGAATATCTCGACTCACAGAAGTAGTACAGCTTTTTGAGTAGCACGGTTCGAAAGAGGACGTTTTTTCCAATTAAAAAATGGCCATTTATTTTTTTGAGAATTTTCATGTATTTTTGGCCAAAATTCGATTTTTCAAAATTGAATACCTCGACTCACAAAATTTGAAAAAAATCGAATATCTCGACTCACAGGAGTAGTACAGCTTTTTGAGTAGCACGGTTCGAAAGAGGACGTTTTTTCCAATTAAAAAATGGCTATTTATCTTTTTGAGAATTTTCATGTATTTTTGGCCAAAATTCGATTTTTCAAAATTGCATACCTCGACTCACAAAATTTTGAAAAAAATCGAATATCTCGACTCACAGAAGTAGTACAGCTTTTTGAGTAGCACGGTTCGAAAGAGGACGTTTTTTCCAATTAAAAAATGGCCATTTATTTTTTTGAGAATTTTCATGTATTTTTGGCCAAAATTCGATTTTTCAAAATTGAATACCTCGACTCACAAAATTTTGAAAAAAATCGAATATCTCGACTCACAGAAGTAGTACAGCTTTTTGAGTAGCACGGTTCGAAAGAGGACGTTTTTTCCAATTAAAAAATGGCCATTTATTTTTTTGAGAATTTTCATGTATTTTTGGCCAAAATTCGATTTTTCAAAATTGAATACCTCGACTCACAAAATTTTGAAAAAAATCGAATATCTCGACTCACAGAAGTAGTACAGCTTTTTGAGTAGCACGGTTCGAAAGAGGACGTTTTTTCCAATTAAAAAATGGCCATTTATCTTTTTGAGAATTTTCATGTATTTTTGGCCAAAATTCGATTTTTCAAAATTGCATACCTCGACTCACAAAATTTTGAAAAAAATCGAATATCTCGACTCACAGAAGTAGTACAGCTTTTTGAGTAGCACGGTTCGAAAGAGGACGTTTTTTCCAATTAAAAAATGGCCATTTATTTTTTTGAGACTTTTCATGTATTTTTTGCCAAAATTCGATTTTTCAAAATTGCATACCTCGACTCACAAAATTTTGAAAAAAATCGAATATCTCGACTCACAGAAGTAGTACAGCTTTTTGAGTAGCACGGTTCGAAAGAGGACGTTTTTTCCAATTAAAAAATGGCCATTTATTTTTTTGAGAATTTTTATGTATTTTTGGCCAAAATTCGATTTTTCAAAATTGAATACCCCGACTCACAAAATTTTGAAAAAAATCGAATATCTCGACTCACAAAAGTAGTACAGCTTTTTGAGTAGCACGGTTCGAAAGACGACGTTTTTTCCAATTAAAAAATGGAAATTTATTTTTTTGAGAATATTCATGTATTTTTGGCCAAAATTCGATTTTTCAAAATTGAATACCTCGACTCACAAAATTTTGAAAAAAATCGAATATCTCGACTCACAGAAGTAGTACAGCTTTTTGAGTAGCACGGTTCGAAAGAGGATGTTTTTTCCAATTAAAAAATGGCCATTTATTTTTTTTAGAATTTTCATGATTTTTGGCCAAAATTCGATTTTTCAAAATTGAATACCTCGACTCACAAACTTTTGAAAAAAATCAAATATCTGGACTCACAAAAGTAGTACAGCTTTTTGAGTAGCACGGTTCGAAAGTGGACGTTTTTTCCAATTAAAAAATGGAAATTTATTTTTTTAAGAATTTTCATGTATTTTTGGCCAAAATTCGATTTTTCAAAATTGAATACCTCGACTCACAAAATTTTGAAAAAAAATCGAATATCTCGACTCACAAAAGTAGTAAAGCTTTTTGAGTAGCACGGTTCGAAAGAGGACGTTTTTTCCAATTAAAAAATGGCCATTTATTTTTTTTGAGAATTTTCATGTATTTTTGGCCAAAATTCGATTTTTCAAAATTGAATACCTCGACTCACAAACTTTTGAAAAAATCGAATATCTCGACTCACAAAAGTAGTACAGCTTTTTGAGTAGCACAGTTCGAAAGAGGACGTTTTTTCCAATTAAAAAATGGCCATTTATTTTTTTGAGAATTTTCATGTATTTTCGGCCAAAATTCGATTTTTCAAAATTGAATACCTCGACTTACAAAATTTTGAAAAAAATCGAATATCTCGACTCACAGAAGTAGTACAGCTTTTTGAGTAGCACGGTTCGAAAGAGGACGTTTTTTCCAATTAAAAAATGGCCATTTATTTTTTTGAGAATTTTCATGTATTTTTGGCCAAAATTCGATTTTTCAAAATTGAATACCTCGACTCACAAAATTTTGAAAAAAATCGAATATCTCGACTCACAGAAGTAGTACAGCTTTTTGAGTAGCACGGTTCGAAAGAGGACGTTTTTTCCAATTAAAAAATGGCCATTTATTTTTTTGAGAATTTTCATGTATTTTCGGCCAAAATTCGATTTTTCAAAATTGAATACCTCGACTCACAAAATTTTGAAAAAAATCGAATATCTCGACTCACAGAAGTAGTACAGCTTTTTGAGTAGCACGGTTCGAAAGAGGACGTTTTTTCCAATTAAAAAATGGCCATTTATCTTTTTGAGAATTTTCATGTATTTTTGGCCAAAATTCGATTTTTCAAAATTGCATACCTCGACTCACAAAATTTTGAAAAAAATCGAATATCTCGACTCACAGAAGTAGTATAGCTTTTTGAGTAGCACGGTTCGAAAGAGGACGTTTTTTCCAATTAAAAAATGGCCATTTATTTTTTTGAGAATTTTCATGTATTTTTGGCCAAAATTCGATTTTTCAAAATTGAATACCCCGACTCACAAACTTTTGAAAAAAATCGAACATCTCGACTCACAAAAGTAGTACAGCTTTTTGAGTAGCACGGTTCGAAAGAGGACGTTTTTTCCAATTAAAAAATGGCCATTTATTTTTTTGAGAATTTTCATGTATTTTTGGCCAAAATTCGATTTTTCAAAATTGAATACCTCGACTCACAAAATTTTGAAAAAAATCGAATATCTCGACTCACAGAAGTAGTACAGCTTTTTGAGTAGCACGGTTCGAAAGAGGACGTTTTTTCCAATTAAAAAATGGCCATTTATCTTTTTGAGAATTTTCATGTATTTTTGGCCAAAATTCGATTTTTCAAAATTGCATACCTCGACTCACAAAATTTTGAAAAAAATCGAATATCTCGACTCACAGAAGTAGTACAGCTTTTTGAGTAGCACGGTTCGAAAGAGGACGTTTTTTCCAATTAAAAAATGGCCATTTATTTTTTTGAGAATTTTCATGTATTTTTGGCCAAAATTCGATTTTTCAAAATTGAATACCCCGACACACAAAATTTTGAAAAAAATCGAATATCTCGACTCACAAAAGTAGTACAGCTTTTTGAGTAGCACGGTTCGAAAGAGGACGTTTTTCCAATTAAAAAATGGAAATTTATTTTTTTTGAGAATTTTCATGTATTTTTGGCCAAAATTCGATTTTTCAAAATTGAATACCTCGACTCACAAAATTTTGAAAAAAATCGAATATCTCGACTCACAAAAGTAGTAAAGCTTTTTGAGTAGCACAGTTCGAAAGAGGACGTTTTTTCCAATTAAAAAATGGCCATTTATTTTTTGGAGAATTTTCATGTATTTTTGGCCAAAATTCGATTTTTCAAAATTGAATACCTCGACTCACAAAATTTTGAAAAAAATCGAATATCTCGACTCACAGAAGTAGTACAGCTTTTTGAGTAGCACGGTTCGAAAGAGGACGTTTTTTCCAATTAAAAAATGGCCATTTATTTTTTTGAGAATTTTCATGATTTTTGGCCAAAATTCGATTTTTCAAAATTGCATACCTCGACTCACAAAATTTTGAAAAAAATCGAATATCTCGACTCACAGAACTAGTACAGCTTTTTGAGTAGCACGGTTCGAAAGAGGACGTTTTTTCCAATTAAAAAATGGCCATTTATTTTTTTTGAGAATTTTCATGTATTTTTGGCCAAAATTCGATTTTTCAAAATTGAATACCCCGACTCACAAACTTTTGAAAAAAATCGAATATCTCGACTCACAAAAGTAGTACGGCTTTTTGAGTAGCACGGTTCGAAAGAGGACGTTTTTTCCAATTAAAAAATGGCCATTTATTTTTTTGAGAATTTTCATGTATTTTTGGCCAAAATTCGATTTTTCAAAATTGAATACCTCGACTCACAAAATTTTGAAAAAAATCGAATATCTCGACTCACAAAAGTAGTACAGCTTTTTGAGTAGCACAGTTCGAAAGAGGACGTTTTTTCCAATTAAAAAATGGCCATTTATTTTTTTGAGAATTTTCATGTATTTTTGGCCAAAATTCGATTTTTCAAAATTGAATACCACGACTCACAAAATTTTGAAAAAAATCGAATATCTCGACTCACAGAAGTAGTACAGCTTTTTGAGTAGCACGGTTCGAAAGAGGACGTTTTTTTGCAATTAAAAAATGGCCATTTATTTTTTTGAGAATTTTCATGATTTTTGGCCAAAATTCGATTTTTCAAAATTGAATACCTCGACTCACAAAATTTTGAAAAAATCGAATATCTCGACTCACAGAAGTAATACAGCTTTTTGAGTAGCACGGTTCGAAAGAGGATGTTTTTTCTAATTAAAAAATGGCCATTTATTTTTTTGAGAATTTTCATGATTTTTGGCCAAAATTCGATTTTTCAAAATTTAATACCTCGACTCACAAACTTTTGAAAAAAATCGAATATCTCGACTCACAAAAGTAGTACAGCTTTTTGAGTAGCACGGTTCGAAAGAGGACGTTTTTTCCAATTAAAAAATGGCCATTTATTTTTTTGAGAATTTTCATGTATTTTTGGCCAAAATTCGATTTTTCAAAATTGAATACCTCGACTCACAAAATTTTGAAAAAAATCGAATATCTCGACTCACAGAAGTAGTACAGCTTTTTAAGTAGCACGGTTCGAAAGAGGACGTTTTTTCCAATTAAAAAATGGCCATTTATTTTTTTGAGAATTTTCATGATTTTTGGCCAAAATTCGATTTTTCAAAATTGAATACCTCGACTCACAAACTTTTGAAAAAAATCGAATATCTCGACTCACAAAAGTAGTACAGCTTTTTGAGTAGCACGGTTCGAAAGAGGACGTTTTTTCCAATTAAAAAATGGCCATTTATTTTTTTGAGAATTTTCATGTATTTTTGGCCAAAATTCGATTTTTCAAAATTGAATACCTCGACTCACAAAATTTTGAAAAAAATCGAATATCTCGACTCACAGAAGTAGTACAGTTTTTTGAGTAGCACGGTTCGAAAGAGGACGTTTTTTCCAATTAAAAAATGGCCATTTATTTTTTTGAGAATTTTCATGTATTTTTGGCCAAAATTCGATTTTTCAAAATTGAATACCTCGACTCACAAAATTTTGAAAAAAATCGAATATCTCGACTCACAGAAGTAGTACAGCTTTTTGAGTAGCACGGTTCGAAAGAGGACGTTTTTTCCAATTAAAAAATGGCCATTTATCTTTTTGAGAATTTTCATGTATTTTTGGCCAAAATTCGATTTTTCAAAATTGCATACCTCGACTCACAAAATTTTGAAAAAAATCGAATATCTCGACTCACAGAAGTAGTACAGCTTTTTGAGTAGCACGGTTCGAAAGAGGACGTTTTTTCCAATTAAAAAATGGCCATTTATTTTTTTTTGAGAATTTTCATGTATTTTTGGCCAAAATTCGATTTTTCAAAATTGAATACCCCGACTCACAAACTTTTGAAAAAAATCGAATATCTCGACTCACAAAAGTAGTACAGCTTTTTGAGTAGCACGGTTCGAAAGAGGACGTTTTTTCCAATTAAAAAATGGCCATTTATTTTTTTTGAGAATTTTCATGTATTTTTGGCCAAAATTCGATTTTTCAAAATTGAATACCTCGACTCACAAAATTTTGAAAAAAATCGAATATCTCGACTCACAAAAGTAGTACAGCTTTTTGAGTAGCACGGTTCGAAAGAGGACGTTTTTTCCAATTAAAAAATGGCCATTTATTTTTTTGAGACTTTTCATGTATTTTTTGCCAAAATTCGATTTTTCAAAATTGCATACCTCGACTCACAAAATTTTGAAAAAAATCGAATATCTCGACTCACAGAAGTAGTACAGCTTTTTGAGTAGCACGGTTCGAAAGAGGATGTTTTTTCCAATTAAAAAATGGCCATTTATTTTTTTTTAGAAATTTCATGATTTTTGGCCAAAATTCGATTTTTCAAAATTGAATACCTCGACTCACAAACTTTTGAAAAAATCAAATATCTCGACTCACAAAAGTAGTACAGCTTTTTGAGTAGCACGGTTCGAAAGTGGACGTTTTTTTCAATTAAAAAATGGAAATTTATTTTTTTGAGAATTTTCATGTATTTTTGGCCAAAATTCGATTTTTCAAAATTGAATACCTCGACTCACAAAATTTTGAAAAAAATCGAATATCTCGACTCACAAAAGTAGTAAAGCTTTTTGAGTAGCACGGTTCGAAAGAGGACGTTTTTTCCAATTAAAAAATGGCCATTTATTTTTTTTGAGAATTTTCATGTATTTTTGGCCAAAATTCGATTTTTCAAAATTGAATACCTCGACTCACAAACTTTTGAAAAAATCGAATATCTCGACTCACAAAAGTAGTACAGCTTTTTGAGTAGCACAGTTCGAAAGAGGACGTTTTTTCCAATTAAAAAATGGCCATTTATTTTTTTGAGAATTTTCATGTATTTTTGGCCAAAATTCGATTTTTCAAAATTGAATACCTCGACTTACAAAATTTTGAAAAAAATCGAATATCTCGACTCACAGAAGTAGTACAGCTTTTTGAGTAGCACGGTTCGAAAGAGGACGTTTTTCCAATTAAAAAATGGCAATTTATTTTTTTGAGAATTTTCATGATTTTTGGCCAAAATTCGATTTTTCAAAATTGAATACCTCGAATCACAAACTTTTGAAAAAATCGAATATCTCGACTCACAAAAGTAGTACAGCTTTTTGAGTAGCACGGTTCGAAAGAGGACGTTTTTTCCAATTAAAAAATGGCCATTTATTTTTTTGAGAATTTTCATGTATTTTTGGCCAAAATTCGATTTTTCAAAATTGAATACCTCGACTCACAAAATTTTGAAAAAAATCGAATATCTCGACTCACAGAAGTAGTACAGCTTTTTGAGTAGCACGGTTCGAAAGAGGACGTTTTTTCCAATTAAAAAATGGCCATTTATTTTTTTGAGAATTTTCATGTATTTTCGGCCAAAATTCGATTTTTCAAAATTGAATACCTCGACTCACAAAATTTTGAAAAAAATCGAATATCTCGACTCACAGAAGTAGTACAGCTTTTTGAGTAGCACGGTTCGAAAGAGGACGTTTTTTCCAATTAAAAAATGGCCATTTATCTTTTTGAGAATTTTCATGTATTTTTGGCCAAAATTCGATTTTTCAAAATTGCATACCTCGACTCACAAAATTTTGAAAAAAATCGAATATCTCGACTCACAGACGTAGTACAGCTTTTTGAGTAGCACGGTTCGAAAGAGGACGTTTTTCCAATTAAAAAATGGCAATTTATTTTTTTGAGAATTTTCATGATTTTTGGCCAAAATTCGATTTTTCAAAATTGAATACCTCGAATCACAAACTTTTGAAAAAAATCGAATATCTCGACTCACAAAAGTAGTACAGCTTTTTGAGTAGCACGGTTCGAAAGAGGACGTTTTTTCCAATTAAAAAATGGCCATTTATTTTTTTGAGAATTTTCATGTATTTTTGGCCAAAATTCGATTTTTCAAAATTGAATACCTCGACTCACAAAATTTTGAAAAAAATCGAATATCTCGACTCACAGAAGTAGTACAGCTTTTTGAGTAGCACGGTTCGAAAGAGGACGTTTTTTCCAATTAAAAAATGGCCATTTATTTTTTTGAGAATTTTCATGTATTTTCGGCCAAAATTCGATTTTTCAAAATTGAATACCTCGACTCACAAAATTTTGAAAAAAATCGAATATCTCGACTCACAGAAGTAGTACAGCTTTTTGAGTAGCACGGTTCGAAAGAGGACGTTTTTTCCAATTAAAAAATGGCCATTTATCTTTTTGAGAATTTTCATGTATTTTTGGCCAAAATTCGATTTTTCAAAATTGCATACCTCGACTCACAAAATTTTGAAAAAAATCGAATATCTCGACTCACAGAAGTAGTACAGCTTTTTGAGTAGCACGGTTCGAAAGAGGACGTTTTTTCCAATTAAAAAATGGCCATTTATTTTTTTGAGAATTTTCATGTATTTTTGGCCAAAATTCGATTTTTCAAAATTGAATACCCCGACTCACAAACTTTTGAAAAAAATCGAACATCTCGACTCACAAAAGTAGTACAGCTTTTTGAGTAGCACGGTTCGAAAGAGGACGTTTTTTCCAATTAAAAAATGGCCATTTATTTTTTTGAGAATTTTCATGTATTTTTGGCCAAAATTCGATTTTTCAAAATTGAATATCTCGACTCACAAAATTTTGAAAAAAATCGAATATCTCGACTCACAGAAGTAGTACAGCTTTTTGAGTAGCACGGTTCGAAAGAGGACGTTTTTTCCAATTAAAAAATGGCCATTTATCTTTTTGAGAATTTTCATGTATTTTTGGCCAAAATTCGATTTTTCAAAATTGCATACCTCGACTCACAAAATTTTGAAAAAAATCGAATATCTCGACTCACAGAAGTAGTACAGCTTTTTGAGTAGCACGGTTCGAAAGAGGACGTTTTTTCCAATTAAAAAATGGCCATTTATTTTTTTGAGAATTTTCATGTATTTTTGGCCAAAATTCGATTTTTCAAAATTGAATACCCCGACACACAAAATTTTGAAAAAAATCGAATATCTCGACTCACAAAAGTAGTACAGCTTTTTGAGTAGGACGGTTCGAAAGAGGACGTTTTTTTCCAATTAAAAAATGGAAATTTATTTTTTTGAGAATTTTCATGTATTTTTGGCCAAAATTCGATTTTTCAAAATTGAATACCTCGACTCACAAAATTTTGAAAAAAATCGAATATCTCGACTCACAAAAGTAGTAAAGCTTTTTGAGTAGCACAGTTCGAAAGAGGACGTTTTTTCCAATTAAAAAATGGCCATTTATTTTTTTGAGAATTTTCATGTATTTTTGGCCAAAATTCGATTTTTCAAAATTGAATACCTCGACTCACAAAATTTTGAAAAAAATCGAATATCTCGACTCACAGAAGTAGTACAGCTTTTTGAGTAGCACGGTTCGAAAGAGGACGTTTTTTCCAATTAAAAAATGGCCATTTATTTTTTTGAGAATTTTCATGATTTTTGGCCAAAATTCGATTTTTCAAAATTGAATACCTCGACTCACAAACTTTTGAAAAAAATCGAATATCTCGACTCACAAAAGTAGTACAGCTTTTTGAGTAGCACGGTTCGAAAGAGGATGTTTTTTCCAATTAAAAAATGGCCATTTATTTTTTTGAGAATTTTCATGATTTTTGGCCAAAATTCGATTTTTCAAAATTGAATACCTCGACTCACAAACTTTTGAAAAAAATCGAATATCTCGACTCACAAAAGTAGTACAGCTTTTTGAGTAGCACGGTTCGAAAGAGGACGTTTTTTCCAATTAAAAAATGGAAATTTATTTTTTTGAGAATTTTCATGTATTTTTGGCCAAAATTCGATTTTTCAAAATTGAATACCTCGACTCACAAAATTTTGAAAAAAATCGAATATCTCGACTCACAAAAGTAGTACAGCTTTTTGAGTAGCACAGTTCGAAAGAGGACGTTTTTTCCAATTAAAAAATGGCCATTTATTTTTTTGAGAATTTTCATGTATTTTTGGCCAAAATTCGATTTTTCAAAATTGAATACCTCGACTCACAAAATTTTGAAAAAAATCTAATATCTCGACTCACACAGCTTTTTGAGTAGCACGGTTCGAAAGAGGACGTTTTTTCCAATTAAAAAATGGCCATTTATTTTTTTGAGAATTTTCATGTATTTTTGGCCAAAATTCGATTTTTCAAAATTGAATACCCCGACACACAAAATTTTGAAAAAAATCGAATATCTCGACTCACAAAAGTAGTACAGCTTTTTGAGTAGCACGGTTCGAAAGAGGACGTTTTTTCCAATTAAAAAATGGAAATTTATTTTTTTGAGAATATTCATGTATTTTTGGCCAAAATTCGATTTTTCAAAATTGAATACCTCGACTCACAAAATTGTGAAAAAAATCGAATATCTCGACTCACAAAAGTAGTAAAGCTGTTTGAGTAGCACAGTTCGAAAGAGGACGTTTTTTCCAATTAAAAAATGGCCATTTATTCTTTTGAGAATTTTCATGTATTTTTGGCCAAAATTCGATTTTTCAAAATTGAATACCTCGACTCACAAAATTTTGAAAAAATCGAATATCTCGACTCACAGAAGTAGTACAGCTTTTTGAGTAGCACGGTTCGAAAGAGGACGTTTTTTCCAATTAAAAAATGGCCATTTATTTTTTTGAGAATTTTCATGTATTTTTGGCCAAAATTCGATTTTTCAAAACTGAATACCCCGACACACAAAATTTTGAAAAAAATCGAATATCTCGACTCACAAAAGTAGTACAGCTTTTTGAGTAGCACGGTTCGAAAGAGGACGTTTTTTCCAATTAAAAAATGGAAATTTATTTTTTTGAGAATATTCATGTATTTTTGGCCAAAATTCAATTTTTCAAAATTGAATACCTCGACTCACAAACTTTTGAAAAAAATCGAATATCTCGACTCACAAAAGTAGTAAAGCTGTTTGAGTAGCACGGTTCGAAAGAGGACGTTTTTTCCAATTAAAAAATGGCCATTTATTTTTTTGAGAATTTTCATGTATTTTTGGCCAAAATTCGATTTTTCAAAATTGAATACCTCGACTCACAAAATTTTGAAAAAAATCGAATATCTCGACTCACAGAAGTAGTACAGCTTTTTGAGTAGCACGGTTCGAAAGAGGACGTTTTTTCCAATTAAAAAATGGCCATTTATTTTTTTGAGAATTTTCATGATTTTTGGCCAAAATTCGATTTTTCAAAATTGAATACCTCGACTCACAAACTTTTGAAAAAAATCGAATATCTCGACTCACAGAAGTAGTACAGCTTTTTGAGTAGCACGGTTCGAAAGAGGACGTTTTTTCCAATTAAAAAATGGAAATTTATTTTTTTGAGAATTTTCATGTATTTTTGGCCAAAATTCGATTTTTCAAAATTGAATACCTCGACTCACAAAATTTTGAAAAAAATCGAATATCTCGACTCACAAAAGTAGTACAGCTTTTTGAGTAGCACAGTTCGAAAGAGGACGTTTTTTCCAATTAAAAAATGGCCATTTATTTTTTTGAGAATTTTCATGTATTTTTGGCCAAAATTCGATTTTTCAAAATTGAATACCTCGACTCACAAAATTTTGAAAAAAATCTAATATCTCGACTCACACAGCTTTTTGAGTAGCACGGTTCGAAAGAGGACGTTTTTTCCAATTAAAAAATGGCCATTTATTTTTTTGAGAATTTTCATGTATTTTTGGCCAAAATTCGATTTTTCAAAATTGAATACCCCGACACACAAAATTTTGAAAAAAATCGAATATCTCGACTCACAAAAGTAGTACAGCTTTTTGAGTAGCACGGTTCGAAAGAGGACGTTTTTTCCAATTAAAAAATGGAAATTTATTTTTTTGAGAATATTCATGTATTTTTGGCCAAAATTCGATTTTTCAAAATTGAATACCTCGACTCACAAAATTGTGAAAAAAATCGAATATCTCGACTCACAAAAGTAGTAAAGCTGTTTGAGTAGCACAGTTCGAAAGAGGACGTTTTTTCCAATTAAAAAATGGCCATTTATTTTTTTGAGAATTTTCATGTATTTTTGGCCAAAATTCGATTTTTCAAAATTGAATACCTCGACTCACAAAATTTTGAAAAAATCGAATATCTCGACTCACAGAAGTAGTACAGCTTTTTGAGTAGCACGGTTCGAAAGAGGACGTTTTTTCCAATTAAAAAATGGCCATTTATTTTTTTGAGAATTTTCATGTATTTTTGGCCAAAATTCGATTTTTCAAAATTGAATACCCCGACACACAAAATTTTGAAAAAAATCGAATATCTCGACTCACAAAAGTAGTACAGCTTTTTGAGTAGCACGGTTCGAAAGAGGACGTTTTTTCCAATTAAAAAATGGAAATTTATTTTTTTGAGAATATTCATGTATTTTTGGCCAAAATTCAATTTCTCAAATTGAATACCTCGACTCACAAACTTTTGAAAAAAATCGAATATCTCGACTCACAAAAGTAGTAAAGCTGTTTGAGTAGCACGGTTCGAAAGAGGACGTTTTTTCCAATTAAAAAATGGCCATTTATTTTTTTGAGAATTTTCATGTATTTTTGGCCAAAATTCGATTTTTCAAAATTGAATACCTCGACTCACAAAATTTTGAAAAAAATCGAATATCTCGACTCACAGAAGTAGTACAGCTTTTTGTGTAGCACGGTTCGAAAGAGGACGTTTTTTTCAATTAAAAAATGGCCATTTATTTTTTTGAGAATTTTCATGATTTTTGGCCAAAATTCGATTTTTCAAAATTGAATACCTCGACTCACAAACTTTTGAAAAAAATCGAATATCTCGACTCACAGAAGTAGTACAGCTTTTTGAGTAGCACGGTTCGAAAGAGGACGTTTTTTCCAATTAAAAAATGGAAATTTATTTTTTTGAGAATTTTCATGTATTTTTGGCCAAAATTCGATTTTTCAAAATTGAATACCTCGACTCACAAAATTTTGAAAAAAATCGAATATCTCGACTCACAAAAGTAGTACAGCTTTTTGAGTAGCACAGTTCGAAAGAGGACGTTTTTTCCAATTAAAAAATGGCCATTTATTTTTTTGAGAATTTTCATGTATTTTTGGCCAAAATTCGATTTTTCAAAATTGAATACCTCGACTCACAAAATTTTGAAAAAAATCTAATATCTCGACTCAGACAGCTTTTTGAGTAGCACGGTTCGAAAGAGGACGTTTTTTCCAATTAAAAAATGGCCATTTATTTTTTTGAGAATTTTCATGTATTTTTGGCCAAAATTCGATTTTTCAAAATTGAATACCCCGACACACAAAATTTTGAAAAAAATCGAATATCTCGACTCACAAAAGTAGTACAGCTTTTTGAGTAGCACGGTTCGAAAGAGGACGTTTTTTCCAATTAAAAAATGGAAATTTATTTTTTTGAGAATATTCATGTATTTTTGGCCAAAATTCGATTTTTCAAAATTGAATACCTCGACTCACAAAATTGTGAAAAAAATCGAATATCTCGACTCACAAAAGTAGTAAAGCTGTTTGAGTAGCACAGTTCGAAAGAGGACGTTTTTTCCAATTAAAAAATGGCCATTTATTCTTTTGAGAATTTTCATGTATTTTTGGCCAAAATTCGATTTTTCAAAATTGAATACCTCGACTCACAAACTTTTGAAAAAAAAATGGAATATCTCGACTCACAAAAGTAGTACAGCTTTTTGAGTAGCACGGTTCGAAAGCGGATGTTTTTTCCAATTAAAAAATGGCCATTTATTTTTTTGAGAATTTTCATGATTTTTGGCCAAAATTCGATTTTTCAAAATTGAATACCTCGACTCACAAACTTTTGAAAAAAATCGAATATCTCGACTCACAAAAGTAGTACAGCTTTTTGAGTAGCACAGTTCGAAAGAGGACGTTTTTTCCAATTAAAAAATGGCCATTTATTTTTTTGAGAATTTTCATGTATTTTTGGCCAAAATTCGATTTTTCAAAATTGAATACCTCGACTCACAAAATTTTGAAAAAAATCTAATATCTCGACTCAGACAGCTTTTTGAGTAGCACGGTTCGAAAGAGGACGTTTTTTCCAATTAAAAAATGGCCATTTATTTTTTTGAGAATTTTCATGTATTTTTGGCCAAAATTCGATTTTTCAAAATTGAATACCCCGACACACAAAATTTTGAAAAAAATCGAATATCTCGACTCACAAAAGTAGTACAGCTTTTTGAGTAGCACGGTTCGAAAGAGGACGTTTTTTCCAATTAAAAAATGGAAATTTATTTTTTTGAGAATATTCATGTATTTTTGGCCAAAATTCGATTTTTCAAAATTGAATACCTCGACTCACAAAATTGTGAAAAAAATCGAATATCTCGACTCACAAAAGTAGTAAAGCTGTTTGAGTAGCACAGTTCGAAAGAGGACGTTTTTTCCAATTAAAAAATGGCCATTTATTTTTTTGAGAATTTTCATGTATTTTTGGCCAAAATTCGATTTTTCAAAATTGAATACCTCGACTCACAAAATTTTGAAAAAAATCTAATATCTCGACTCAGACAGCTTTTTGAGTAGCACGGTTCGAAAGAGGACGTTTTTTCCAATTAAAAAATGGCCATTTATTTTTTTGAGAATTTTCATGTATTTTTGGCCAAAATTCGATTTTTCAAAATTGAATACCCCGACACACAAAATTTTGAAAAAAATCGAATATCTCGACTCACAAAAGTAGTACAGCTTTTTGAGTAGCACGGTTCGAAAGAGGACGTTTTTTCCAATTAAAAAATGGAAATTTATTTTTTTGAGAATATTCATGTATTTTTGGCCAAAATTCGATTTTTCAAAATTGAATACCTCGACTCACAAAATTGTGAAAAAAATCGAATATCTCGACTCACAAAAGTAGTAAAGCTGTTTGAGTAGCACAGTTCGAAAGAGGACGTTTTTTCCAATTAAAAAATGGCCATTTATTCTTTTGAGAATTTTCATGTATTTTTGGCCAAAATTCGATTTTTCAAAATTGAATACCTCGACTCACAAACTTTTGAAAAAAAAATGGAATATCTCGACTCACAAAAGTAGTACAGCTTTTTGAGTAGCACGGTTCGAAAGCGGATGTTTTTTCCAATTAAAAAATGGCCATTTATTTTTTGAGAATTTTCATGATTTTTGGCCAAAATTCGATTTTTCAAAATTGAATACCTCGACTCACAAACTTTTGAAAAAAATCGAATATCTCGACTCACAAAAGTAGTACAGCTTTTTGAGTAGCACAGTTCGAAAGAGGACGTTTTTTCCAATTAAAAAATGGCCATTTATTTTTTTGAGAATTTTCATGTATTTTTGGCCAAAATTCGATTTTTCAAAATTGAATACCTCGACTCACAAAATTTTGAAAAAAATCTAATATCTCGACTCAGACAGCTTTTTGAGTAGCACGGTTCGAAAGAGGACGTTTTTTCCAATTAAAAAATGGCCATTTATTTTTTTGAGAATTTTCATGTATTTTTGGCCAAAATTCGATTTTTCAAAATTGAATACCCCGACACACAAAATTTTGAAAAAAATCGAATATCTCGACTCACAAAAGTAGTACAGCTTTTTGAGTAGCACGGTTCGAAAGAGGACGTTTTTTCCAATTAAAAAATGGAAATTTATTTTTTTGAGAATATTCATGTATTTTTGGCCAAAATTCGATTTTTCAAAATTGAATACCTCGACTCACAAAATTGTGAAAAAAATCGAATATCTCGACTCACAAAAGTAGTAAAGCTGTTTGAGTAGCACAGTTCGAAAGAGGACGTTTTTTCCAATTAAAAAATGGCCATTTATTCTTTTGAGAATTTTCATGTATTTTTGGCCAAAATTCGATTTTTCAAAATTGAATACCTCGACTCACAAACTTTTGAAAAAAAAATGGAATATCTCGACTCACAAAAGTAGTACAGCTTTTTGAGTAGCACGGTTCGAAAGCGGATGTTTTTTCCAATTAAAAAATGGCCATTTATTTTTTTGAGAATTTTCATGATTTTTGGCCAAAATTCGATTTTTCAAAATTGAATACCTCGACTCACAAACTTTTGAAAAAAATCGAATATCTCGACTCACAAAAGTAGTACAGCTTTTTGAGTAGCACGGTTCGAAAGAGGACGTTTTTTCCAATTAAAAAATGGAAATTTATTTTTTTGAGAATTTTCATGTATTTTTGGCCAAAATTCGATTTTTCAAAATTGAATACCTCGACTCACAAAATTTTGAAAAAAATCGAATATCTCGACTCACAAAAGTAGTACAGCTTTTTGAGTAGCACAGTTCGAAAGAGGACGTTTTTTCCAATTAAAAAATGGCCATTTATTTTTTGAGAATTTTCATGTATTTTTGGCCAAAATTCGATTTTTCAAAATTGAATACCTCGACTCACAAAATTTTGAAAAAAATCTAATATCTCGACTCACAGAAGTAGTACAGCTTTTTGAGTAGCACGGTTCGAAAGAGGACGTTTTTTCCAATTAAAAAATGGCCATTTATTTTTTTGAGAATTTTCATGTATTTTTGGCCAAAATTCGATTTTTCAAAATTGAATACCCCGACACACAAAATTTTGAAAAAAATCGAATATCTCGACTCACAAAAGTAGTACAGCTTTTTGAGTAGCACGGTTCGAAAGAGGACGTTTTTTCCAATTAAAAAATGGAAATTTATTTTTTTGAGAATATTCATGTATTTTTGGCCAAAATTCAATTTTTCAAAATTGAATACCTCGACTCACAAACTTTTGAAAAAAATCGAATATCTCGACTCACAAAAGTAGTAAAGCTGTTTGAGTAGCACGGTTCGAAAGAGGACGTTTTTTCCAATTAAAAAATGGCCATTTATTTTTTTGAGAATTTTCATGTATTTTTGGCCAAAATTCGATTTTTCAAAATTGAATACCTCGACTCACAAAATTTTGAAAAAAATCGAATATCTCGACTCACAGAAGTAGTACAGCTTTTTGAGTAGCACGGTTCGAAAGAGGACGTTTTTTCCAATTAAAAAATGGCCATTTATTTTTTTGAGAATTTTCATGATTTTTGGCCAAAATTCGATTTTTCAAAATTGAATACCTCGACTCACAAACTTTTGAAAAAAATCGAATATCTCGACTCACAAAAGTAGTACAGCTTTTTGAGTAGCACGGTTCGAAAGAGGACGTTTTTTCCAATTAAAAAATGGCCATTTATTTTTTTGAGAATTTTCATGTATTTTTGGCCAAAATTCGATTTTTCAAAATTGAATACCTCGACTCACAAAATTTTGAAAAAAATCGAATATCTCGACTCACAGAAGTAGTACAGCTTTTTGAGTAGCACGGTTCGAAAGAGGACGTTTTTTCCAATTAAAAAATGGCCATTTATCTTTTTGAGAATTTTCATGTATTTTTGGCCAAAATTCGATTTTTCAAAATTGCATACCTCGACTCACAAAATGTTGAAAAAAATCGAATATCTCGACTCACAGAAGTAGTACAGCTTTTTGAGTAGCACGGTTCAAAAGAGGACGTTTTTTCCAATTAAAAAATGGCCATTTATCTTTTTGAGAATTTTCATGTATTTTTGGCCAAAATTCGATTTTTCAAAATTGAATACCCCGACACACAAAATTTTTAAAAAAATCGAATACCTCGACTCACAGAAGTAGTACAACTTTTTGAGTAGCACGGTTCGAAAGAGGACGTTTTTTCCAATTAAAAAATGGCCATTTATTTTTTTGAGAATTTTCATGTATTTTTGGCCAAAATTCGATTTTTCAAAATTGAATACCTCGACTCACAAAATTTTGAAAAAAATCGAATATCTCGACTCACAGAAGTAGTACAGCTTTTTGAGTAGCACGGTTCGAAAGAGGACGTTTTTTCCAATTAAAAAATGGCCATTTATTTTTTTGAGAATTTTCATGTATTTTTGGCCAAAATTCGATTTTTCAAAATTGAATACCTCGACTCACAAAATTTTGAAAAAAATCTAATATCTCGACTCACAGAAGTAGTACAGCTTTTTGAGTAGCACGGTTCGAAAGAGGACGTTTTTTCCAATTAAAAAATGGCCATTTATTTTTTTGAGAATTTTCATGTATTTTTGGCCAAAATTCGATTTTTCAAAATTGAATACCCCGACACACAAAATTTTGAAAAAAATCGAATATCTCGACTCACAAAAGTAGTACAGCTTTTTGAGTAGCACGGTTCGAAAGAGGACGTTTTTTCCAATTAAAAAATGGAAATTTATTTTTTTGAGAATATTCATGTATTTTTGGCCAAAATTCAATTTTTCAAAATTGAATACCTCGACTCACAAACTTTTGAAAAAAATCGAATATCTCGACTCACAAAAGTAGTAAAGCTGTTTGAGTAGCACGGTTCGAAAGAGGACGTTTTTTCCAATTAAAAAATGGCCATTTATTTTTTTGAGAATTTTCATGTATTTTTGGCCAAAATTCGATTTTTCAAAATTGAATACCTCGACTCACAAAATTTTGAAAAAAATCGAATATCTCGACTCACAGAAGTAGTACAGCTTTTTGAGTAGCACGGTTCGAAAGAGGACGTTTTTTCCAATTAAAAAATGGCCATTTATTTTTTTGAGAATTTTCATGATTTTTGGCCAAAATTCGATTTTTCAAAATTGAATACCTCGACTCACAAACTTTTGAAAAAAATCGAATATCTCGACTCACAAAAGTAGTACAGCTTTTTGAGTAGCACGGTTCGAAAGAGGACGTTTTTTCCAATTAAAAAATGGCCATTTATTTTTTTGAGAATTTTCATGTATTTTTGGCCAAAATTCGATTTTTCAAAATTGAATACCTCGACTCACAAAATTTTGAAAAAAATCGAATATCTCGACTCACAGAAGTAGTACAGCTTTTTGAGTAGCACGGTTCGAAAGAGGACGTTTTTTCCAATTAAAAAATGGCCATTTATCTTTTTGAGAATTTTCATGTATTTTTGGCCAAAATTCGATTTTTCAAAATTGCATACCTCGACTCACAAAATGTTGAAAAAAATCGAATATCTCGACTCACAGAAGTAGTACAGCTTTTTGAGTAGCACGGTTCAAAAGAGGACGTTTTTTCCAATTAAAAAATGGCCATTTATCTTTTTGAGAATTTTCATGTATTTTTGGCCAAAATTCGATTTTTCAAAATTGAATACCCCGACACACAAAATTTTTAAAAAAATCGAATACCTCGACTCACAGAAGTAGTACAACTTTTTGAGTAGCACGGTTCGAAAGAGGACGTTTTTTCCAATTAAAAAATGGCCATTTATTTTTTTGAGAATTTTCATGTATTTTTGGCCAAAATTCGATTTTTCAAAATTGAATACCTCGACTCACAAAATTTTGAAAAAAATCGAATATCTCGACTCACAGAAGTAGTACAGCTTTTTGAGTAGCACGGTTCGAAAGAGGACGTTTTTTCCAATTAAAAAATGGCCATTTATTTTTTTGAGAATTTTCATGTATTTTTGGCCAAAATTCGATTTTTCAAAATTGAATACCCCGACTCACAAACTTTTGAAAAAAATCGAATATCTCGACTCACAAAAGTAGTACAGCTTTTTGAGTAGCACGGTTCGAAAGAGGACTTTTTTCCAATTAAAAAATGGCCATTTATTTTTTTGAGAATTTTCATGTATTTTTGGCCAAAATTCGATTTTTCAAAATTGAATACCTCGACTCACAAAATTTTGAAAAAAATCGAATATCTCGACTCACAGAAGTAGTACAGCTTTTTGAGTAGCACGGTTCGAAAGAGGACGTTTTTTCCAATTAAAAAATGGCCATTTATTTTTTTGAGAATTTTCATGTATTTTTGGCCAAAATTCGATTTATCAAAATTGAATACCCCGACTCACAAAATTTTGAAAAAAATCGAATATCTCGACTCACAGAAGTAGTACAGCTTTTTGAGTAGCACGGTTCGAAAGAGGACGTTTTTTCCAATTAAAAAATGGCCATTTATTTTTTTGAAAATTTTCATGATTTTTGGCCAAAATTCGATTTTTCAAAATTGAATACCTCGACTCACAAACTTTTGAAAAAAATCGAATATCTCGACTCACAAAAGTAGTACAGCTTTTTGAGTAGCACGGTTCGAAAGAGGACGTTTTTTCTAATTAAAAAATGGCCATTTATTTTTTTGAGAATTTTCATGTATTTTTGGCCAAAATTCGATTTTTCAAAATTGAATACCTCGACTCACAAAATTTTGAAAAAAATCGAATATCTCGACTCACAGAAGTAGTACAGCTTTTTGAGTAGCACGGTTCGAAAGAGGACGTTTTTTCCAATTAAAAAATGGCCATTTATTTTTTTGAGAATTTTCATGTATTTTTGGCCAAAATTCGATTTTTCAAAATTGAATACCTCGACTAACAAAATTTTGAAAAAAATCGAATATCTCGACTCACAGAAGTAGTACAGCTTTTTGAGTAGCACGGTTCGAAAGAGGACGTTTTTTCCAATTAAAAAATGGCCATTTATCTTTTTGAGAATTTTCATGTATTTTTTACCAAAATTCGATTTTTCAAAATTGCATACCTCGACTCACAAAATTTTGAAAAAAATCGAATATCTCGACTCACAGAAGTAGTACAGCTTTTTGAGTAGCACGGTTCGAAAGAGGACGTTTTTTCCAATTAAAAAATGGCCATTTATTTTTTTGAGAATTTTCATGTATTTTTGGCCAAAATTCGATTTTTCAAAATTGAATACCCCGACTCACAAACTTTTGAAAAAAATCGAATATCTCGACTCACAAATGTAGTACAGCTTTTTGAGTAGCACGGTTCGAAAGAGGACGTTTTTTCCAATTAAAAAATGGCCATTTATTTTTTTGAGAATTTTCATGTATTTTTGGCCAAAATTCGATTTTTCAAAATTGAATACCTCGACTCACAAAATTTTGAAAAAAATCGAATATCTCGACTCACAGAAGTAGTACAGCTTTTTGAGTAGCACGGTTCGAAAGGGGACGTTTTTTCCAATTAAAAAATGGCCATTTATCTTTTTGAGAATTTTCATGTATTTTTGGCCAAAATTCGATTTTTCAAAATTGAATACCTCGACTCACAAAATTTTGAAAAAAATCGAATATCTCGACTCACAGAAGTAGTACAGCTTTTTGAGTAGCACGGTTCGAAAGAGGACGTTTTTTCCAATTAAAAAATGGCCATTTATTTTTTTGAGAATTTTCATGTATTTTTGGCCAAAATTCGATTTTTCAAAATTGAATACCCCGACTCACAAACTTTTGAAAAAAATCGAATATCTCGACTCACAAAAGTAGTACAGCTTTTTGAGTAGCACGGTTCGAAAGAGGACGTTTTTTCCAATTAAAAAATGGCCATTTATTTTTTCAATTAGTTCGCGGCACTTAAAGTGTACGGACGTGTAGTCGGCAAATTATAAAAAAATATTTGGAATACAACTAAAATAAAAAAAAGAATAATAAAAAAACAAAACAACTTAAACTTAATAAAGTTTAAAAAAGAAAAGAAAACTGCATAAAGACAGACAACAATCAAATAAGTAAAAAAAAAATATATAAAGGCCGTTAACCTAATTAATGAGTGAGCCAAGTGCAAGTGCTAATGAACGCAGACTGAGTTTTAATGATAGAAATGCTTACGTGATCATTACTTCAAAAGAATGTGAAACAGTTAATATAAATAAAAAAATTGATGACTCGCGTTATTTGACAGCGAAGCCTGCAAATCGGGTACGCTACGTTAGCGACCCAACAAGTGAAAAAAAAATCAGCAATAGTGCGAGTGGTCAAAATGTAAATAAGTGTGTTGGGCCAAATACAAATCTACCCCATACCCCTCTTTTGGGTAGTCATAAGAACATCGAAGACATTTTGCAATCACCGGACGTAAATAAGGAAAGTACAACAATTAAAAAAAGTGCAGCGAAGACTGAGAGCAGTGAAAAAGTTCTCACAGGTATGGACCGTTATATCACAATAACGAAACGTAAGTCCAGCCCTAGAGCAGCCTCCACGTTGGAACCACATCCAAAACAGGCAAAAAATAACACTGACAACGCAAACCGTTTTGCAATTCTTGCAGAAAAAGAGAAGGAAGACAATACAGCTGCAAAAAAGAATTTCAAACCCCCACCACTGTACCTACGAGAGCCCACTACCAATGCCTTGGTAACTAAGTTGACACAGATTGTTGGCAAAGACAATTTCTACGTTGTTTCTCTACGAAAGGGTAATATTCAGGAAACCAAAATCCAAGCCAAAGATGAAAAGATTTTTAGAGCAATTGTGAACAAGTTCGATACTGAAA
Organism: Sarcophaga subvicina; assembly: GCA_936449025.2. Lineage (NCBI taxonomy): Eukaryota > Metazoa > Arthropoda > Insecta > Diptera > Sarcophagidae > Sarcophaga > Sarcophaga subvicina. The sequence continues at coordinate 34,303 of CAKZFR020000146.1, read as the reverse complement.
AGAAAAACTACTATACTTATCAACTCAAAAGTGCAAAAGGTTTAAACGTAATCATTAAAGGCATTGACAGTACTGTACCTATTAGCGATATTAAGAATGCCCTTCAATCTGAAGGGTATGAAGTCAAATCAATCCATAATATTTTAAATAAAAATAAAATTCCACAACCGCTTTTTAGAGTCGAAATAGAATTTAACTCGAACAATATAAGGAAAAAAGGTGACAATCATCCTATATATGGATTACGGTATCTTCTAAACCGTCGAATATATGTAGAGGAACCCATTAAACGTAAAGGCCCCCCTCAGTGTCAAAATTGCCAAGAATTTGGGCACACAAAATCTTTCTGCAAATTACCGGCAGTATGCGTCAGGTGCGGAGACGTACACAGAAGTAGTGAATGTCCCCACCCGAAAACTGAAGTTAGCTGTAAAAAATGCAGTAATTGCGGTGAGAACCACACGGCTAATTATCGAGGATGCAAAGTATACTTGGAACTCAAAAATAAAGCGGTGGTCAAAAGACCTATATATAATCAGTACCGTGAATCAAACTTCCCAAGTTTACCTCAGCCCACCATTCCACAACAGGCAAACTCCAAAAATGTTGCCCAAACCAAAAGTAAATTTCCAGATGCTTTTTCATATGCTGACGCTCTAAAAGAAGGCATTCCAACTGCACATTCGAATTCCCAAAATTCAATTGAAACTCTAATCCAAACAATGAGTAATTTTATGGCTAACATGCAGAACATGTTGCAACAGCTGCTGCAAAACCAAAATATGCTTATGCAGATTTTAGTAAATAAGACATGAACACCCTCAAAATGTGCTTTTGGAACGCGAACGGCTTAAGCCATCATAAAAACGAAGTACAAAACTTCTTATATACTTACCAAATTGATGTCATGCTAATATCGGAAACACACTTCTCGGACAAAAACTGCTTTAGAATTAATGACTACTACACATATGACGCAAAACACCCTAGTGGTAGGGCATGCGGAGGGGCAGCTATTCTTGTTCACAAGGACATTAGGCACTTTCCATTGCCAGAATTCACCCAAGATTACATTCAAGCAACATCAATCAATTTACCCTACATTGGTGTTACAATATCAGCACTTTATTGTCCTCCAAGACACAACATTTGCAAAGATCAATTCCTCGATTACTTCAACACGCTGGGTCCGAAATTTATTGCAGCAGGTGATTATAATGCAAAACACACATTCTGGGGATCACGTCTCATTACTCCGAGAGGAAGACAGCTATTGGACGCAGTATCTTCGAACAGAATGGATGCCTTGTCTGCTGGTCATCCTACTTATTGGCCAACTGATCTAAACAAAATTCCGGATGTAATAGATTTTGCCGTAGTAAGAAATATTAGACGTGAAAATCTTCGTATGCATCCGTCATTGGATCTGTCTTCTGATCACTCACCAACCATCCTAACATTTGTGCCTGATACAAACCTACTGGAGCAAAATTATCTTCAGACGAGGACAAATTGGCGGAAATACAAAATGTTCGTAAGCTCGCACCTGCCATCAAATATCTCTTTGAAGTGTGAACAGGAAATTGAATCCGGCGTCCGCCAGTTTGCTAACATCTTAACTGAAGCTGCTAGGGTATCTACATCCTCTACCCCTTTGGTAAGAAAACGAAAATTTCCCTGCTCTAATAACATAGAAGCACTGTTACGCCAAAAAAGGAATTTAAGACGCCAATGGCAAGAATATCGTTCCCCAGGTCTAAAGTCTCAACTTAATCAGTGCCAAAGACTTCTGCGTGACGCTTTGCAGAAGCACAAAGAGTCGAACCTGCAAAAATACTTGCAAAATTTGGACGCAACGAAAGACTCAGAGTACAGTTTATGGAAGGCAGTAAGGAAAATGAGGAGACCTACTTTGCATGAATCCCCTTTACGACTACAGCACGGTGATTGGGCAAAAAGCGCAGAACAGAAAGTGGACGCTTTTGCCAACTACTTAGAGAATGTTTTTACACCAAACAATTCTGTTTCTAGTATTGCCCCAGTTACAATCGACGATGTGGTTAGTAGGCCGATCAAGTTCCGGCTGTCTGCAGTGATTGCCGTCATCCAGAGCCTAAAGCCGAACAAATCACCTGGTTGTGACAAAATAACTGCGACAATGATTAAAAATTTGCCCACATCGGCCGTGCGTTTTATATTGTTCATCTTTAACTCTATGTTGCGAATAGGCTACTTTCCTGCATCTTGGAAATTATCTGATTTAGTGATGATACCTAAACCAGGCAAGGACATAACGCAAGTATCATCATATCGTCCAATAAGTTTACTCCCAATACTTTCTAAGATGTTCGAAAAAATGCTGCTTAATAGTTTAATACCGCATATTGATGCCAACGCCATAGTTCCCGACCATCAGTTTGGTTTTAGGCGAAAACATAGCACGATTCAGCAAGTGCACAGAATTACCAATTTAATTAGACGTGCTTTTGAGAACAAGCAGTATTGCTCTGCGCTATTTATTGATATATCTCAAGCCTTCGATAAGGTCTGGCACGAAGGACTTCTTTTTAAGATCACACAGTTTTTACCAAAGAATGTGCATAAATTGCTAAAAAGTTACTTATGGGATCGATATTTCCAAATAAAATCAAAAGATGTCACCTCTTCCCGCAGAAAGATATCTGCTGGCGTACCACAAGGAAGTATTCTAGGGCCGTTCCTTTACTTATTGTTCACTGCAGATATGCCTACAAGTTTAGTGACTCACACGTGTACTTTTGCGGATGATACGGCGTTTTTAAGTATTCATAGAGATTCTACAGTTGCGTCACAAAGACTTCAATCTCATGTTAGTGATTTGGAAAGTTGGATGCTGAAATGGAAGATTAAAGTCAATGTCTCTAAATGCATGCACATCACGTTTACACTGAGAAAGGGAAATTGTTCGCCCATCAAGATTAATGGTGTGACAGTACCAGAACATAGTAGTGTAAAATATCTGGGCATCCATCTCGACCGTCGCCTTACCTGGGCTCACCATATAGCTGCCAAAATTACCCAGATCAAACTCAGAACAGCACAGCTTTACTGGCTTATTGGACCTAAGTCAACCCTTGATTTAGAGCTAAAACTGCTTTTGTATAAGTCAGTATTGAAACCTATTTGGCTTTATGGTATCCAACTGTGGGGAACAGCCTCACCATCCAATGTAGAGAAACTTCAAAGGCGGCAATCTAGGCTTCTTAGAATAATAACAGGTGCTCCTTGGTATATGAGAAACAGTAACATCCACAAAGACCTGAAGGTGCCCTTAGTTCGAGAGGAAATAAAAATAGCAAGTGTCAATTACATCTCTAGGATTACAGAACATCCCAACCGTCTTGTAAGAGACTTACTTGTATTCGAGGGTCACAGACGTCTCAAAAGGGTTCAAACAAATGATCTGATCAGATAAATTTACTTTTGATGTGCACTTTTAGTTGTACGTTGCAGTGGCAATAACAACTTTTATTATTGTATTTTAGGTTAAGATTTGAATACTTATTGTAAATTCTGAAAGGAAAGATTCAATAAATAATATACGAAGAAAAAAAAAAAAAAAAAAAAAAAAAAATTTATTTTTTTGAGAATTTTCATGTATTTTTGGCCAAAATTCGATTTTTCAAAATTGAATACCCCGACTCACAAACTTTTGAAAAAAATCGAATATCTCGACTCACAAAAGTAGTACAGCTTTTTGAGTAGCACGGTTCGAAAGAGGACGTTTTTTCCAATTAAAAAATGGCCGTTTATTTTTTTGAGAATTTTCATGTATTTTTGGCCAAAATTCGATTTTTCAAAATTGAATACCTCGACTCACAAAATTTTGAAAAAAATCGAATATCTCGACTCACAGAAGTAGTACAGCTTTTTGAGTAGCGCGGTTCGAAAGAGGACGTTTTTTCCAATTAAAAAATGGCCATTTATTTTTTTGAGAATTTTCATGTATTTTTGGCCAAAATTCGATTTTTCAAAATTGAATACCTCGACTCACAAAATTTTGAAAAAAATCGAATATCTCGACTCACAGAAGTAGTACAGCTTTTTGAGTAGCACGGTTCGAAAGAGGACGTTTTTTCCAATTAAAAAATGGCCATTTATTTTTTTGAGAATTTTCATGTATTTTTGGCCAAAATTCGATTTTTCAAAATTGAATACCCCGACTCACAAACTTTTGAAAAAAATCGAATATCTCGACTCACAAAAGTAGTACAGCTTTTTGAGTAGCACGGTTCGAAAGAGGACGTTTTTTCCAATTAAAAAATGGCCATTTATTTTTTTGAGAATTTTCATGTATTTTTGGCCAAAATTCGATTTTTCAAAATTGAATACCTCGACTCACAAAATTTTGAAAAAAATCGAATATCTCGACTCACAGAAGTAGTACAGCTTTTTGAGTAGCACGGTTCGAAAGAGGACGTTTTTTCCAATTAAAAAATGGCCATTTATTTTTTTGAGAATTTTCATGTATTTTTGGCCAAAATTCGATTTTTCAAAATTGAATACCCCGACTCACAAAATTTTGAAAAAAATCGAATATCTCGACTCACAGAAGTAGTACAGCTTTTTGAGTAGCACGGTTCGAAAGAGGACGTTTTTTCCAATTAAAAAATGGCCATTTATTTTTTTGAGAATTTTCATGATTTTTGGCCAAAATTCGATTTTTCAAAATTGAATACCTCGACTCACAAACTTTTGAAAAAAATCGAATATCTCGACTCACAAAAGTAGTACAGCTTTTTGAGTAGCACGGTTCGAAAGAGGACGTTTTTTCTAATTAAAAAATGGCCATTTATTTTTTTGAGAATTTTCATGTATTTTTGGCCAAAATTCGATTTTTCAAAATTGAATACCTCGACTCACAAAATTTTGAAAAAAATCGAATATCTCGACTCACAGAAGTAGTACAGCTTTTTGAGTAGCACGGTTCGAAAGAGGACGTTTTTTCCAATTAAAAAATGGCCATTTATTTTTTTGAGAATTTTCATGTATTTTTGGCCAAAATTCGATTTTTCAAAATTGAATACCCCGACACACAAAATTTTGAAAAAAATCGAATATCTCGACTCACAAAAGTAGTACAGCTTTTTGAGTAGCACGGTTCGAAAGAGGACGTTTTTTCCAATTAAAAAATGGAAATTTATTTTTTTGAGAATATTCATGTATTTTTGGCCAAAATTCGATTTTTCAAAATTGAATACCTCGACTCACAAAATTGTGAAAAAAATCGAATATCTCGACTCACAAAAGTAGTAAAGCTGTTTGAGTAGCACAGTTCGAAAGAGGACGTTTTTTCCAATTAAAAAATGGCCATTTATTCTTTTGAGAATTTTCATGTATTTTTGGCCAAAATTCGATTTTTCAAAATTGAATACCTCGACTCACAAACTTTTGAAAAAAAAATGGAATATCTCGACTCACAAAAGTAGTACAGCTTTTTGAGTAGCACGGTTCGAAAGAGGATGTTTTTTCCAATTAAAAAATGGCCATTTATTTTTTTGAGAATTTTCATGATTTTTGGCCAAAATTCGATTTTTCAAAATTGAATACCTCGACTCACAAACTTTTGAAAAAAATCGAATATCTCGACTCACAAAAGTAGTACAGCTTTTTGAGTAGCACAGTTCGAAAGAGGACGTTTTTTCCAATTAAAAAATGGCCATTTATTTTTTTGAGAATTTTCATGTATTTTTGGCCAAAATTCGATTTTTCAAAATTGAATACCCCGACACACAAAATTTTGAAAAAAATCGAATATCTCGACTCACAAAAGTAGTACAGCTTTTTGAGTAGCACAGTTCGAAAGAGGACGTTTTTTCCAATTAAAAAATGGCCATTTATTTTTTTGAAAATTTTCATGTATTTTTGGCCAAAATTCGATTTTTCAAAATTGAATACCTCGACTCACAAAATTTTGAAAAAAATCGAATATCTCGACTCACAGAAGTAGTACAGCTTTTTGAGTAGCACGGTTCGAAAGAGGACGTTTTTTCCAATTAAAAAATGGCCATTTATTTTTTTGAGAATTTTCATGATTTTTAGCCAAAATTCGATTTTTCAAAATTGAATACCTCGACTCACAAACTTTTGATAAAAATCGAATATCTCGACTCACAAAAGTAGTACAGCTTTTTGAGTAGCACGATTCGAAAGAGGACGTTTTTTCCAATTAAAAAATGGCCATTTATTTTTTTGAGAATTTTCATGTATTTTTGGCCAAAATTCTATTTTTCAAAATTGAATACCTCGACTCACAAAATTTTGAAAAAAATCGAATATCTCGACTCACAGAAGTAGTACAGCTTTTTGAGTAGTGCGGTTCGAAAGAGGACGTTTTTTCAATTAAAAAATGGAAATTTATTTTTTTGAGAATTTTCATGTATTTTTGGCCAAAATTCGATTTTTCAAAATTGAATACGTCGACTCACAAAATTTTGAAAAAAATCGAATATCTCGACTCACAGAAGTAGTACAGCTTTTTGAGTAGCACGGTTCGAAAGAGGACGTTTTCTCCAATTAAAAAATGGCCATTTATTTTTTTGAGAATTTTCATGTATTTTTGGCCAAAATTCGATTTTTTAAAATTGAATACCTCGACTCACAAACTTTTGAAAAAAATCGAATATCTCGACTCACAAAAGTAGTAATGCTTTTTGAGTAGCACGGTTCGAAAGAGGACGTTTTTTCCAATTAAAAAATGGCCATTTATTTTTTTTTGAGAATTTTCATGTATTTTTGGCCAAAATTCGATTTTTCAAAATTGAATACCTCGACTCACAAAATTTTGAAAAAAATCGAATATCTCGACACACAAAAGTAGTACAGCTTTTTGAGTAGCACGGTTCGAAAGAGGACGTTTTTTCCAATTAAAAAATGGCCATTTATTTTTTTTGAGAATTTTCATGTATTTTTGGCCAAAATTCGATTTTTCAAAATTGAATACCCCGACTCACAAAATTTTGAAAAAAATCGAATATCTCGACTCACAGAAGTAGTACAGCTTTTTGAGTAGCACGGTTCGAAAGAGGATGTTTTTTCCAATTAAAAAATGGCCATTTATTTTTTTGAGAATTTTCATGATTTTTGGCCAAAATTCGATTTTTCAAAATTGAATACCTCGACTCACAAACTTTTGAAAAAAATCGAATATCTCGACTCACAAAAGTAGTACAGCTTTTTGAGTAGCACGGTTCGAAAGAGGACGTTTTTTCCAATTAAAAAATGGAAATTTATTTTTTTGAGAATTTTCATGTATTTTTGGCCAAAATTCGATTTTTCAAAATTGAATACCTCGACTCACAAAATTTTGAAAAAAATCGAATATCTCGACTCACAAAAGTAGTACAGCTTTTTGAGTAGCACAGTTCGAAAGGGGACGTTTTTTTCAATTAAAAAATGGCCATTTATTTTTTTGAGAATTTTCATGTATTTTTGGCCAAAATTCGATTTTTCAAAATTGAATACCTCGACTCACAAAATTTTGAAAAAAATCGAATATCTCGACTCACAGAAGTAGTACAGCTTTTTGAGTAGCACGGTTCGAAAGAGGACGTTTTTTCCAATTAAAAAATGGCCATTTATTTTTTTGAGAATTTTCATGATTTTTGGCCAAAATTCGATTTTTCAAAATTGAATACCTCGACTCACAAACTTTTGAAAAAAATCGAATATCTCGACTCACAAAAGTAGCACAGCTTTTTGAGTAGCACGGTTCGAAAGAGGACGTTTTTTCCAATTAAAAAATGGCCATTTATTTTTTTGAGAATTTTCATGTATTTTTGGCCAAAATTCGATTTTTCAAAATTGAATACCCCGACTCACAAACTTTTGAAAAAAATCGAATATCTCGCCTCACAAAAGTAGTACAGCTTTTTGAGTAGCACGGTTCGAAAGAGGACGTTTTTTCCAATTAAAAAATGGCCATTTATTTTTTTGAGAATTTTCATGTATTTTTGGCCAAAATTCGATTTTTCAAAATTGAATACCTCGACTCACAAAATTTTGAAAAAAATCGAATATCTCGACTCACAGAAGTAGTACAGCTTTTTGAGTAGCACGGTTCGAAAGAGGACGTTTTTTTCAATTAAAAAATGGCCATTTATCTTTTTGAGAATTTTCATGTATTTTTGGCCAAAATTCGATTTTTCAAAATTGCATACCTCGACTCACAAAATTTTGAAAAAAATCGAATATCTCGACTCACAGAAGTAGTACAGCTTTTTGAGTAGCACGGTTCGAAAGAGGACGTTTTTTCCAATTAAAAAATGGCCATTTATTTTTTTGAGAATTTTCATGTATTTTTGGCCAAAATTCGATTTTTCAAAATTGAATACCTCGACTCACAAAATTTTGAAAAAAATCGAATATCTCGACTCACAAAAGGAGTAAAGCTTTTTGAGTAGCACGGTTCGAAAGAGGACGTTTTTTCCAATTAAAAAATGGCCATTTATTTTTTTTGAGAATTTTCATGTATTTTTGGCCAAAATTCGATTTTTCAAAATTGAATACCTCGACTCACAAAATTTTGAAAAAAATCGAATATCTCGACTCACAGAAGTAGTACAGCTTTTTGAGTAGCACGGTTCGAAAGAGGACGTTTTTTCCAATTAAAAAATGGAAATTTATTTTTTTGAAAATTTTCATGTATTTTTCGCCAAAATTCGATTTTTCAAAATTAAATACCTCGACTCACAAAATTTTGAAAAAAATCGAATATCTCGACTCACAAAAGTAGTACAGCTTTTTGAGTAGCACAGTTCGAAAGAGGACGTTTTTTCCAATTAAAAAATGGCCATTTATTTTTTTGAGAATTTTCATGTATTTTTGGCCAAAATTCGATTTTTCAAAATTGAATACCTCGACTCACAAAATTTTGAAAAAAATCGAATATCTCGACTCACAAAAGTAGTAAAGCTTTTTGAGTAGCACGGTTCGAAAGAGGACGTTTTTTCCAATTAAAAAATGGCCATTTATTTTTTTTGAGAATTTTCATGTATTTTTGGCCAAAATTCGATTTTTCAAAATTGAATACCTCGACTCACAAAATTTTGAAAAAAATCGAATATCTCGACACACAAAAGTAGTACAGCTTTTTGAGTAGCACGGTTCGAAAGAGGACGTTTTTTCCAATTAAAAAATGGCCATTTATTTTTTTTGAGAATTTTCATGTATTTTTGGCCAAAATTCGATTTTTCAAAATTGAATACCCCGACTCACAAAATTTTGAAAAAAATCGAATATCTCGACTCACAGAAGTAGTACAGCTTTTTGAGTAGCACGGTTCGAAAGAGGATGTTTTTTCCAATTAAAAAATGGCCATTTATTTTTTTGAGAATTTTCATGATTTTTGGCCAAAATTCGATTTTTCAAAATTGAATACCTCGACTCACAAAATTTTGAAAAAAATCGAATATCTCGACTCACAAAAGTAGTACAGCTTTTTGAGTAGCACGGTTCGAAAGAGGACGTTTTTTCCAATTAAAAAATGGAAATTTATTTTTTTGAGAATTTTCATGTATTTTTGGCCAAAATTCGATTTTTCAAAATTGAATACCTCGACTCACAAAATTTTGAAAAAAATCGAATATCTCGACTCACAAAAGTAGTACAGCTTTTTGAGTAGCACAGTTCGAAAGGGGACGTTTTTTTCAATTAAAAAATGGCCATTTATTTTTTTGAGAATTTTCATGTATTTTTGGCCAAAATTCGATTTTTCAAAATTGAATACCCCGACTCACAAACTTTTGAAAAAAATCGAATATCTCGACTCACAAAAGTAGTACAGCTTTTTGAGTAGCACGGTTCGAAAGAGGACGTTTTTTCCAATTAAAAAATGGAAATTTATTTTTTTGAGAATTTTCATGTATTTTTGGCCAAAATTCGATTTTTCAAAATTGAATACCTCGACTCACAAAATTTTGAAAAAAATCGAATATCTCGACTCACAAAAGTAGTACAGCTTTTTGAGTAGCACAGTTCGAAAGGGGACGTTTTTTTCAATTAAAAAATGGCCATTTATTTTTTTGAGAATTTTCATGTATTTTTGGCCAAAATTCGATTTTTCAAAATTGAATACCTCGACTCACACAATTTTGAAAAAAATCGAATATCTCGACTCACAGAAGTAGTACAGCTTTTTGAGTAGCACGGTTCGAAAGAGGACGTTTTTTCCAATTAAAAAATGGCCATTTATTTTTTTGAGAATTTTCATGATTTTTGGCCAAAATTCGATTTTTCAAAATTGAATACCTCGACTCACAAACTTTTGAAAAAAATCGAATATCTCGACTCACAAAAGTAGCACAGCTTTTTGAGTAGCACGGTTCGAAAGAGGACGTTTTTTCCAATTAAAAAATGGCCATTTATTTTTTTGAGAATTTTCATGTATTTTTGGCCAAAATTCGATTTTTCAAAATTGAATACCCCGACTCACAAACTTTTGAAAAAAATCGAATATCTCGACTCACAAAAGTAGTACAGCTTTTTGAGTAGCACGGCTCGAAAGAGGACGTTTTTTCCAATTAAAAAATGGCCATTTATTTTTTTGAGAATTTTCATGTATTTTTGGCCAAAATTCGATTTTTCAAAATTGAATACCTCGACTCACAAAATTTTGAAAAAAATCGAATATCTCGACTCACAAAAGTAGTAAAGCTTTTTGAGTAGCACGGTTCGAAAGAGGACGTTTTTTCCAATTAAAAAATGGCCATTTATTTTTTTTGAGAATTTTCATGTATTTTTGGCCAAAATTCGATTTTTCAAAATTGAATACCTCGACTCACAAAATTTTGAAAAAAATCGAATATCTCGACTCACAAAAGTAGTAAAGCTTTTTGAGTAGCACGGTTCGAAAGAGGACGTTTTTTCCAATTAAAAAATGGAAATTTATTTTTTTGAGAATTTTCATGTATTTTTCGCCAAAATTCGATTTTTCAAAATTAAATACCTCGACTCACAAAATTTTGAAAAAAATCGAATATCTCGACTCACAAAAGTAGTACAGCTTTTTGAGTAGCACAGTTCGAAAGAGGACGTTTTTTCCAATTAAAAAATGGCCATTTATTTTTTTGAGAATTTTCATGTATTTTTGGCCAAAATTCGATTTTTCAAAATTGAATACCTCGACTCACAAAATTTTGAAAAAAATCGAATATCTCGACTCACACAAGTAGTACAGCTTTTTGAGTAGCACGGTTCGAAAGAGGACGTTTTTTCCAATTAAAAAATGGCCATTTATTTTTTTGAGAATTTTCATGATTTTTGGCCAAAATTCGATTTTTCAAAATTGAATACCTCGACTCACAAACTTTTGAAAAAAATCGAATATCTCGACTCACAAAAGTAGTACAGCTTTTTGAGTAGCACGGTTCGAAAGAGGACGTTTTTTCCAATTAAAAAATGGCCATTTATTTTTTTGAGAATTTTCATGTATTTTTGGCCAAAATTCGATTTTTCAAAATTGAATACCTCGACTCACAAAATTTTGAAAAAATCGAATATCTCGACTCACAGAAGTAGTACAGCTTTTTGAGTAGCACGGTTCGAAAGAGGACGTTTTTTCCAATTAAAAAATGGCCATTTATCTTTTTGAGAATTTTCATGTATTTTTGGCCAAAATTCGATTTTTCAAAATTGAATACCCCGACACACAAAATTTTGAAAAAAATCGAATATCTCGACTCACAAAAGTAGTACAGCTTTTTGAGTAGCACGGTTCGAAAGAGGACGTTTTTTCCAATTAAAAAATGGAAATTTATTTTTTTGAGAATATTCATGTATTTTTGGCCAAAATTCGATTTTTCAAAATTGAATACCTCGACTCACAAAATTTTGAAAAAAATCGAATATCTCGACTCACAAAAGTAGTAAAGCTTTTTGAGTAGCACGGTTCGAAAGAGGACGTTTTTTCCAATTAAAAAATGGCCATTTATTTTTTTTGAGAATTTTCATGTATTTTTGGCCAAAATTCGATTTTTCAAAATTGAATACCTCGACTCACAAAATTTTGAAAAAAATCGAATATCTCGACTCACAGAAGTAGTACAGCTTTTTGAGTAGCACGGTTCGAAAGAGGACGTTTTTTCCAATTAAAAAATGGAAATTTATTTTTTTGAGAATTTTCATGTATTTTTGGCCAAAATTCGATTTTTCAAAATTGAATACCTCGACTCACAAAATTTTGAAAAAAATCGAATATCTCGACTCACAAAAGTAGTACAGCTTTTTGAGTAGCACAGTTCGAAAGAGGACGTTTTTTCCAATTAAAAAATGGCCATTTATCTTTTTGAGAATTTTCATGTATTTTTGGCCAAAATTCGATTTTTCAAAATTGAATACCTCGACTCAAAAAATTTTGAAAAAAATCGAATATCTCGACTCACAGAAGTAGTACAGCTTTATGAGTAGCACGGTTCGAAAGAGGACGTTTTTTCCAATTAAAAAATGGCCATTTATCTTTTTGAGAATTTTCATGTATTTTTGGCCAAAATTCGATTTTTCAAAATTGCATACCTCGACTCACAAAATTTTGAAAAAAATCGAATATCTCGACTCACAGAAGTAGTACAGCTTTTTGAGTAGCACGGTTCGAAAGAGGACGTTTTTTCCAATTAAAAAATGGCCATTTATTTTTTTGAGAATTTTCATGTATTTTTGGCCAAAATTCGATTTTTCAAAATTGAATACCCCGACACACAAAATTTTGAAAAAAATCGAATATCTCGACTCACAAAAGTAGTACAGCTTTTTGAGTAGCACGGTTCGAAAGAGGACGTTTTTTCCAATTAAAAAATGGAAATTTATTTTTTTGAGAATATTCATGTATTTTTGGCCAAAATTCGATTTTTCAAAATTGAATACCTCGACTCACAAAATTTTGAAAAAAATCGAATATCTCGACTCACAAAAGTAGTAAAGCTTTTTGAGTAGCACGGTTCGAAAGAGGACGTTTTTTCCAATTAAAAAATGGCCATTTATTTTTTTTGAGAATTTTCATGTATTTTTGGCCAAAATTCGATTTTTCAAAATTGAATACCTAGACTCACAAAATTTTGAAAAAAATCGAATATCTCGACTCACAGAAGTAGTACAGCTTTTTGACTAGCACGGTTCGAAAGAGGACGTTTTTTCCAATTAAAAAATGGAAATTTATTTTTTTGAGAATTTTCATGTATTTTTGGCCAAAATTCGATTTTTCAAAATTGAATACCTCGACTCACAAAATTTTGAAAAAAATCGAATATCTCGACTCACAAAAGTAGTATAGCTTTTTGAGTAGCACAGTTCGAAAGAGGACGTTTTTTCCAATTAAAAAATGGCCATTTATTTTTTTGAGAATTTTCATGTATTTTTGGCCAAAATTCGATTTTTCAAAATTGAATACCTCGACTCACAAAATTTTAAAAAAAATCGAATATCTCGACTCACAGAAGTAGTACAGCTTTTTGAGTAGCACGGTTCGAAAGAGGACGTTTTTTCCAATTAAAAAATGGCCATTTATTTTTTTGAGAATTTTCATGATTTTTGGCCAAAATTCGATTTTTCAAAATTGAATACCTCGACTCACAAACTTTTGAATAAAATCGAATATCTCGACTCACAAAAGTAGTACAGCTTTTTGAGTAGCACGGTTCGAAAGAGGACGTTTTTTCCAATTAAAAAATGGCCATTTATTTTTTTGAGAATTTTCATGTATTTTTGGCCAAAATTCGATTTTTCAAAATTGAATACCCCGACTCACAAACTTTTGAAAAAAATCGAATATCTCGACTCACAAAAGTAGTACAGCTTTTTGAGTAGCACGGTTCGAAAGAGGACGTTTTTTCCAATTAAAAAATGGTCATTTATTTTTTTGAGAATTTTCATGTATTTTTGGCCAAAATTCGATTTTTCAAAATTGAATACCCCGACTCACAAACTTTTGAAAAAAATCGAATATCTCGACTCACAAAAGTAGTACAGCTTTTTGAGTAGCACGGTTCGAAAGAGGACGTTTTTTCCAATTAAAAAATGGTCATTTATTTTTTTGAGAATTTTCATGTATTTTTGGCCAAAATTCGATTTTTCAAAATTGAATACCTCGACTCACAAAATTTTGAAAAAAATCGAATATCTCGACTCACAGAAGTAGTACAGCTTTTTGAGTAGCACGGTTCGAAAGAGGACGTTTTTTCCAATTAAAAAATGGCCATTTATTTTTTTGAGAATTTTCATGTATTTTTGGCCAAAATTCGATTTTTCAAAATTGAATACCTCGACTCACAAAATTTTGAAAAAAATCGAATATCTCGACTCACAGAAGTAGTACAGCTTTTTGAGTAGCACGGTTCGAAAGAGGACGTTTTTTTTCAATTAAAAAATGGCCATTTATCTTTTTGAGAATTTTCATGTATTTTTGGCCAAAATTCGATTTTTCAAAATTGCATACCTCGACTCACAAAATTTTGAAAAAAATCGAATATCTCGACTCACAGAAGTAGTACAGCTTTTTGAGTAGCACGGTTCGAAAGAGGACGTTTTTTCCAATTAAAAAATGGCCATTTATTTTTTTGAGAATTTTCATGTATTTTTGGCCAAAATTCGATTTTTCAAAATTGAATACCCAGACACACAAAATTTTGAAAAAAATCGAATATCTCGACTCACAAAAGTAGTACAGCTTTTTGGGTAGCACGGTTCGAAAGAGGACGTTTTTTCCAATTAAAAAATGGAAATTTATTTTTTTGAGAATATTCATGTATTTTTGGCCAAAATTCGATTTTTCAAAATTGAATACCTCGACTCACAAAATTTTGAAAAAAATCGAATATCTCGACTCACAGAAGTAGTACAGCTTTTTGAGTAGCACGGTTCGAAAGAGGACGTTTTTTCCAATTAAAAAATGGCCATTTATTTTTTTGAGAATTTTCATGATTTTTGGCCAAAATTCGATTTTTCAAAATTGAATACCTCGACTCACAAACTTTTGAAAAAAATCGAATATCTCGACTCACAAAAGTAGCACAGCTTTTTGAGTAGCACGGTTCGAAAGAGGACGTTTTTTCCAATTAAAAAATGGCCATTTATTTTTTTGAGAATTTTCATGTATTTTTGGCCAAAATTCGATTTTTCAAAATTGAATACCCCGACTCACAAACTTTTGAAAAAATCGAATATCTCGACTCACAAAAGTAGTACAGCTTTTTGAGTAGCACGGTTCGAAAGAGGACGTTTTTTCCAATTAAAAAATGGCCATTTATTTTTTTGAGAATTTTCATGATTTTTGGCCAAAATTCGATTTTTCAAAATTGAATACCTCGACTCACAAACTTTTGAAAAAAATCGAATATCTCGACTCACAAAAGTAGCACAGCTTTTTGAGTAGCACGGTTCGAAAGAGGACGTTTTTTCCAATTAAAAAATGGCCATTTATTTTTTTGAGAATTTTCATGTATTTTTGGCCAAAATTCGATTTTTCAAAATTGAATACCCCGACTCACAAACTTTTGAAAAAAATCGAATATCTCGACTCACAAAAGTAGTACAGCTTTTTGAGTAGCACGGTTCGAAAGAGGACGTTTTTTCCAATTAAAAAATGGCCATTTATTTTTTTGAGAATTTTCATGTATTTTTGGCCAAAATTCGATTTTTCAAAATTGAATACCTCGACTCACAAAATTTTGAAAAAAATCGAATATCTCGACTCACAGAAGTAGTACAGCTTTTTGAGTAGCACGGTTCGAAAGAGGACGTTTTTTCCAATTAAAAAATGGCCATTTATTTTTTTGAGAATTTTCATGATTTTTGGCCAAAATTCGATTTTTCAAAATTGAATACCTCGACTCACAAACTTTTGAAAAAAATCGAATATCTCGACTCACAAAAGTAGTACAGCTTTTTGAGTAGCACGGTTCGAAAGAGGACGTTTTTTCCAATTAAAAAATGGCCATTTATTTTTTTGAGAATTTTCATGTATTTTTGGCCAAAATTCGATTTTTCAAAATTGAATACCTCGACTCACAAAATTTTGAAAAAATCGAATATCTCGACTCACAGAAGTAGTACAGCTTTTTGAGTAGCACGGTTCGAAAGAGGACGTTTTTTCCAATTAAAAAATGGCCATTTATCTTTTTGAGAATTTTCATGTATTTTTGGCCAAAATTCGATTTTTCAAAATTGAATACCTCGACTCAAAAAATTTTGAAAAAAATCGAATATCTCGACTCACAGAAGTAGTACAGCTTTTTGAGTAGCACGGTTCGAAAGAGGACGTTTTTTCCAATTAAAAAATGGCCATTTATTTTTTTGAGAATTTTCATGTATTTTTGGCCAAAATTCGATTTTTCAAAATTGAATACCCCGACTCACAAACTTTTGAAAAAAATCGAATATCTCGACTCACAAAAGTAGTACAGCTTTTTGAGTAGCACGGTTCGAAAGAGGACGTTTTTTCCAATTAAAAAATGGTCATTTATTTTTTTGAGAATTTTCATGTATTTTTGGCCAAAATTCGATTTTTCAAAATTGAATACCTCGACTCACAAAATTTTGAAAAAAATCGAATATCTCGACTCACAGAAGTAGTATAGCTTTTTGAGTAGCACGGTTCGAAAGAGGACGTTTTTTCCAATTAAAAAATGGCCATTTATTTTTTTGAGAATTTTCATGTATTTTTGGCCAAAATTCGATTTTTCAAAATTGCATACCTCGACTCACAAAATTTTGAAAAAAATCGAATATCTCGACTCACAGAAGTAGTACAGCTTTTTGAGTAGCACGGTTCGAAAGAGGACGTTTTTTCCAATTAAAAAATGGCCATTTATTTTTTTGAGAATTTTCATGTATTTTTGGCCAAAATTCGATTTTTCAAAATTGAATACCCCGACACACAAAATTTTGAAAAAAATTGAATATCTCGACTCACAAAAGTAGTACAGCTTTTTGAGTAGCACGGTTCGAAAGAGGACGTTTTTTCCAATTAAAAAATGGAAATTTATTTTTTTGAGAATATTCATGTATTTTTGGCCAAAATTCGATTTTTCAAAATTGAATACCTCGACTCACAAAATTTTGAAAAAAATCGAATATCTCGACTCACAAAAGTAGTAAAGCTTTTTGAGTAGCACGGTTCGAAAGAGGACGTTTTTTCCAATTAAAAAATGGCCATTTATTTTTTTTGAGAATTTTCATGTATTTTTGGCCAAAATTCGATTTTTCAAAATTGAATACCTCGACTCACAAAATTTTGAAAAAAATCGAATATCTCGACTCACAGAAGTAGTACAGCTTTTTGAGTAGCACGGTTCGAAAGAGGACGTTTTTTCCAATTAAAAATGGAAATTTATTTTTTTGAGAATTTTCATGTATTTTTGGCCAAAATTCGATTTTTCAAAATTGAATACCTCGACTCACAAAATTTTGAAAAAAATCGAATATCTCGACTCACAAAAGTAGTACAGCTTTTTGAGTAGCACAGTTCGAAAGAGGACGTTTTTTCCAATTAAAAAATGGCCATTTATTTTTTTGAGAATTTTCATGTATTTTTGGCCAAAATTCGATTTTTCAAAATTGGATACCTCGACTCACAAAATTTTGAAAAAAATCGAATATCTCGACTCACAGAAGTAGTATAGCTTTTTGAGTAGCACGGTTCGAAAGAGGACGTTTTTTCCAATTAAAAAATGGCCATTTATTTTTTTGAGAATTTTCATGATTTTTGGCCAAAATTCGATTTTTCAAAATTGAATACCTCGACTCACAAACTTTTGAAAAAAATCGAATATCTCGACTCACAGAAGTAGTACAGCTTTTTGAGTAGCACGGTTCGAAAGAGGACGTTTTTTCCAATTAAAAAATGGCCATTTATTTTTTTGAGAATTTTCATGTATTTTTGGCCAAAATTCGATTTTTCAAAATTGAATACCCCGACACACAAAATTTTGAAAAAAATTGAATATCTCGACTCACAAAAGTAGTACAGCTTTTTGAGTAGCACGGTTCGAAAGAGGACGTTTTTTCCAATTAAAAAATGGAAATTTATTTTTTTGAGAATATTCATGTATTTTTGGCCAAAATTCGATTTTTCAAAATTGAATACCTCGACTCACAAAATTTTGAAAAAAATCGAATATCTCGACTCACAAAAGTAGTAAAGCTTTTTGAGTAGCACGGTTCGAAAGAGGACGTTTTTTCCAATTAAAAAATGGCCATTTATTTTTTTTGAGAATTTTCATGTATTTTTGGCCAAAATTCGATTTTTCAAAATTGAATACCTCGACTCACAAAATTTTGAAAAAAATCGAATATCTCGACTCACAGAAGTAGTACAGCTTTTTGAGTAGCACGGTTCGAAAGAGGACGTTTTTTCCAATTAAAAATGGAAATTTATTTTTTTGAGAATTTTCATGTATTTTTGGCCAAAATTCGATTTTTCAAAATTGCATACCTCGACTCACAAAATTTTGAAAAAAATCGAATATCTCGACTCACAGAAGTAGTACAGCTTTTTGAGTAGCACAGTTCGAAAGAGGACGTTTTTTCCAATTAAAAAATGGCCATTTATTTTTTTGAGAATTTTCATGTATTTTTGGCCAAAATTCGATTTTTCAAAATTGGATACCTCGACTCACAAAATTTTGAAAAAAATCGAATATCTCGACTCACAGAAGTAGTATAGCTTTTTGAGTAGCACGGTTCGAAAGAGGACGTTTTTTCCAATTAAAAAATGGCCATTTATTTTTTTGAGAATTTTCATGATTTTTGGCCAAAATTCGATTTTTCAAAATTGAATACCTCGACTCACAAACTTTTGAAAAAAATCGAATATCTCGACTCACAGAAGTAGTACAGCTTTTTGAGTAGCACGGTTCGAAAGAGGACGTTTTTTCCAATTAAAAAATGGCCATTTATTTTTTTGAGAATTTTCATGATTTTTGGCCAAAATTCGATTTTTCAAAATTGAATACCTCGACTCACAAACTTTTGAAAAAAATCGAATATCTCGACTCACAAAAGTAGTACAGCTTTTTGAGCAGCACGGTTCGAAAGAGGACGTTTTTTCCAATTAAAAAATGGCCATTTATGTTTTTGAGAATTTTCATGTATTTTTGGCCAAAATTCGATTTTTCAAAATTGAATACCCCGACTCACAAAATTTTGAAAAAAATCGAATATCTCGACTCACAGAAGTAGTACAGCTTTTTGAGTAGCACGGTTCGAAAGAGGATGTTTTTTCCAATTAAAAAATGGCCATTTATTTTTTTGAGAATTTTCATGATTTTTGGCCAAAATTCGATTTTTCAAAATTGAATACCTCGACTCACAAACTTTTGAAAAAAATCGAATATCTCGACTCACAAAAGTAGTACAGCTTTTTGAGTAGCACGGTTCGAAAGAGGACGTTTTTTCCAATTAAAAAATGGCCATTTATTTTTTTGAGAATTTTCATGTATTTTTGGCCAAAATTCGATTTTTCAAAATTGAATACCTCGACTCACAAAATGTTTAAAAAAATCGAATATCTCGACTCACAGAAGTAGTACAGCTTTTTGAGTAGCACGGTTCGAAAGAGGACGTTTTTCCAATTAAAAAATGGCCATTTATTTTTTTGAGAATTTTCATGTATTTTTGGCCAAAATTCGACTTTTCAAAATTGAATACCTCGACTCACAAAATTTTGAAAAAAATCGAATATCTCGACTCACAGAAGTAGTACAGCTTTTTGAGTAGCACGGTTCGAAAGAGGACGTTTTTTCCAATTAAAAAATGGCCATTTATCTTTTTGAGAATTTTCATGTATTTTTGGCCAAAATTCGATTTTTCAAAATTGCATACCTCGACTCACAAAATTTTGAAAAAAATCTAATATCTCGACTCACAGAAGTAGTACAGCTTTTTGAGTAGCACGGTTCGAAAGAGGACGTTTTTTCCAATTAAAAAATGGCCATTTATTTTTTTTGAGAATTTTCATGTATTTTTGGCCAAAATTCGATTTTTCAAAATTGAATACCCCGACTCACAAACTTTTGAATAAAATCGAATATCTCGACTCACAAAAGTAGTACAGCTTTTTGAGTAGCACGGTTCGAAAGAGGACGTTTTTTCCAATTAAAAAATGGCCATTTATTTTTTTGAGAATTTTCATGTATTTTTGGCCAAAATTCGATTTTTCAAAATTGAATACCTCGACTCACAAAATTTTGAAAAAAATCGAATATCTCGACTCACAGAAGTAGTACAGCTTTTTGAGTAGCACGGTTCGAAAGAGGACGTTTTTTCCAATTAAAAAATGGCCATTTATCTTTTTGAGAATTTTCATGTATTTTTGGCCAAAATTCGATTTTTCAAAATTGCATACCTCGACTCACAAAATTTTGAAAAAAATCGAATATCTCGACTCACAGAACTAGTACAGCTTTTTGAGTAGCACGGTTCGAAAGAGGACGTTTTTTCCAATTAAAAAATGGCCATTTATTTTTTTTGAGAATTTTCATGTATTTTTGGCCAAAATTCGATTTTTCAAAATTGAATACCCCGACTCACAAACTTTTGAAAAAAATCGAATATCTCGACTCACAAAAGTAGTACGGCTTTTTGAGTAGCACGGTTCGAAAGAGGACGTTTTTTCCAATTAAAAAATGGCCATTTATTTTTTTGAGAATTTTCATGTATTTTTGGCCAAAATTCGATTTTTCAAAATTGAATACCTCGACTCACAAAATTTTGAAAAAAATCGAATATCTCGACTCACAAAAGTAGTACAGCTTTTTGAGTAGCACAGTTCGAAAGAGGACGTTTTTTCCAATTAAAAAATGGCCATTTATTTTTTTGAGAATTTTCATGTATTTTTGGCCAAAATTCGATTTTTCAAAATTGAATACCACGACTCACAAAATTTTGAAAAAAATCGAATATCTCGACTCACAGAAGTAGTACAGCTTTTTGAGTAGCACGGTTCGAAAGAGGACGTTTTTTCCAATTAAAAATGGAAATTTATTTTTTTGAGAATTTTCATGTATTTTTGGCCAAAATTCGATTTTTCAAAATTGAATACCTCGACTCACAAAATTTTGAAAAAAATCGAATATCTCGACTCATAAAAGTAGTACAGCTTTTTGAGTAGCACAGTTCGAAAGAGGACGTTTTTTCCAATTAAAAAATGGCCATTTATTTTTTTGAGAATTTTCATGTATTTTTGGCCAAAATTCGATTTTTCAAAATTGAATACCTCGACTCACAAAATTTTGAAAAAAATCGAATATCTCGACTCACAGAAGTAGTATAGCTTTTTGAGTAGCACGGTTCGAAAGAGGACGTTTTTTCCAATTAAAAAATGGCCATTTATTTTTTTGAGAATTTTCATGATTTTTGGCCAAAATTCGATTTTTCAAAATTGAATACCTCGACTCACAAACTTTTGAAAAAAATCGAATATCTCGACTCACAGAAGTAGTACAGCTTTTTGAGTAGCACGGTTCGAAAGAGGACGTTTTTTCCAATTAAAAAATGGCCATTTATTTTTTTGAGAATTTTCATGATTTTTGGCCAAAATTCGATTTTTCAAAATTGAATACCTCGACTCACAAACTTTTGAAAAAAATCGAATATCTCGACTCACAAAAGTAGTACAGCTTTTTGAGCAGCACGGTTCGAAAGAGGACGTTTTTTCCAATTAAAAAATGGCCATTTATGTTTTTGAGAATTTTCATGTATTTTTGGCCAAAATTCGATTTTTCAAAATTGAATACCCCGACTCACAAAATTTTGAAAAAAATCGAATATCTCGACTCACAGAAGTAGTACAGCTTTTTGAGTAGCACGGTTCGAAAGAGGATGTTTTTTCCAATTAAAAAATGGCCATTTATTTTTTTGAGAATTTTCATGATTTTTGGCCAAAATTCGATTTTTCAAAATTGAATACCTCGACTCACAAACTTTTGAAAAAAATCGAATATCTCGACTCACAAAAGTAGTACAGCTTTTTGAGTAGCACGGTTCGAAAGAGGACGTTTTTTCCAATTAAAAAATGGCCATTTATTTTTTTGAGAATTTTCATGTATTTTTGGCCAAAATTCGATTTTTCAAAATTGAATACCTCGACTCACAAAATTTTGAAAAAAATCGAATATCTCGACTCACAGAAGTAGTACAGCTTTTTGAGTAGCACGGTTCGAAAGAGGACGTTTTTTCCAATTAAAAAATGGCCATTTATTTTTTTGAGAATTTTCATGTATTTTTGGCCAAAATTCGACTTTTCAAAATTGAATACCTCGACTCACAAAATTTTGAAAAAAATCGAATATCTCGACTCACAGAAGTAGTACAGCTTTTTGAGTAGCACGGTTCGAAAGAGGACGTTTTTTCCAATTAAAAAATGGCCATTTATCTTTTTGAGAATTTTCATGTATTTTTGGCCAAAATTCGATTTTTCAAAATTGCATACCTCGACTCACAAAATTTTGAAAAAAATCGAATATCTCGACTCACAGAAGTAGTACAGCTTTTTGAGTAGCACGGTTCGAAAGAGGACGTTTTTTCCAATTAAAAAATGGCCATTTATTTTTTTTGAGAATTTTCATGTATTTTTGGCCAAAATTCGATTTTTCAAAATTGAATACCCCGACTCACAAACTTTTGAATAAAATCGAATATCTCGACTCACAAAAGTAGTACAGCTTTTTGAGTAGCACGGTTCGAAAGAGGACGTTTTTTCCAATTAAAAAATGGCCATTTATTTTTTTGAGAATTTTCATGTATTTTTGGCCAAAATTCGATTTTTCAAAATTGAATACTTCGACTCACAAAATTTTGAAAAAAATCGAATATCTCGACTCACAGAAGTAGTACAGCTTTTTGAGTAGCACGGTTCGAAAGAGGACGTTTTTTCCAATTAAAAAATGGCCATTTATCTTTTTGAGAATTTTCATGTATTTTTGGCCAAAATTCGATTTTTCAAAATTGCATACCTCGACTCACAAAATTTTGAAAAAAATCGAATATCTCGACTCACAGAACTAGTACAGCTTTTTGAGTAGCACGGTTCGAAAGAGGACGTTTTTTCCAATTAAAAAATGGCCATTTATTTTTTTTGAGAATTTTCATGTATTTTTGGCCAAAATTCGATTTTTCAAAATTGAATACCCCGACTCACAAACTTTTGAAAAAAATCGAATATCTCGACTCACAAAAGTAGTACGGCTTTTTGAGTAGCACGGTTCGAAAGAGGACGTTTTTTCCAATTAAAAAATGGCCATTTATTTTTTTGAGAATTTTCATGTATTTTTGGCCAAAATTCGATTTTTCAAAATTGAATACCTCGACTCACAAAATTTTGAAAAAAATCGAATATCTCGACTCACAAAAGTAGTACAGCTTTTTGAGTAGCACAGTTCGAAAGAGGACGTTTTTTCCAATTAAAAAATGGCCATTTATTTTTTTGAGAATTTTCATGTATTTTTGGTCAAAATTCGATTTTTCAAAATTGAATACCACGACTCACAAAATTTTGAAAAAAATCGAATATCTCGACTCACAGAAGTAGTACAGCTTTTTGAGTAGCACGGTTCGAAAGAGGACGTTTTTTCCAATTAAAAAATGGCCATTTATTTTTTTGAGA
Organism: Sarcophaga subvicina; assembly: GCA_936449025.2. Taxonomy (NCBI): domain Eukaryota; kingdom Metazoa; phylum Arthropoda; class Insecta; order Diptera; family Sarcophagidae; genus Sarcophaga; species Sarcophaga subvicina. Next base: position 10,674 of record CAKZFR020000146.1, on the reverse strand, counting down.
ATTTTCATGATTTTTGGCCAAAATTCGATTTTTCAAAATTGAATACCTCGACTCACAAAATTTTGAAAAAAATCGAATATCTCGACTCACAGCAGTAGTACAGCTTTTTGAGTAGCACGGTTCGAAAGAGGACGTTTTTTCCAATTAAAAAATGGCCATTTATCTTTTTGAGAATTTTCATGTATTTTTGGCCAAAATTCGATTTTTCAAAATTGAATACCTCGACTCAAAAAATTTTGAAAAAAATCGAATATCTCGACTCACAGAAGTAGTACAGCTTTTTGAGTAGCACGGTTCGAAAGAGGACGTTTTTTCCAATTAAAAAATGGCCATTTATTTTTTTGAGAATTTTCATGTATTTTTGGCCAAAATTCGATTTTTCAAAATTGAATACCCCGACTCACAAACTTTTGAAAAAAATCGAATATCACGACTCACAAAAGTAGTACAGCTTTTTGAGTAGCACGGTTCGAAAGAGGACGTTTTTTCCAATTAAAAAATGGCCATTTATGTTTTTGAGAATTTTCATGTATTTTTGGCCAAAATTCGATTTTTCAAAATTGAATACCCCGACTCACAAACTTTTGAATAAAATCGAATATCTCGACTCACAAAAGTAGTACAGCTTTTTGAGTAGCACGGTTCGAAAGAGGACGTTTTTTCCAATTAAAAAATGGCCATTTATTTTTTTGAGAATTTTCATGTATTTTTGGCCAAAATTCGATTTTTCAAAATTGAATACCCCGACTCACAAACTTTTGAAAAAAATCGAATATCTCGACTCACAAAAGTAGTACGGCTTTTTGAGTAGCACGGTTCGAAAGAGGACGTTTTTTCCAATTAAAAAATGGCCATTTATTTTTTTGAGAATTTTCATGTATTTTTGGCCAAAATTCGATTTTTCAAAATTGAATACCTCGACTCACAAAATTTTGAAAAAAATCGAATATCTCGACTCACAAAAGTAGTACAGCTTTTTGAGTAGCACAGTTCGAAAGAGGACGTTTTTTCCAATTAAAAAATGGCCATTTATTTTTTTGAGAATTTTCATGTATTTTTGGTCAAAATTCGATTTTTCAAAATTGAATACCACGACTCACAAAATTTTGAAAAAAATCGAATATATCGACTCACAGAAGTAGTACAGCTTTTTGAGTAGCACGGTTCGAAAGAGGACGTTTTTTCCAATTAAAAAATGGCCATTTATTTTTTTGAGAATTTTCATGATTTTTGGCCAAAATTCGATTTTTCAAAATTGAATACCTCGACTCACAAAATTTTGAAAAAAATCGAATATCTCGACTCACAGCAGTAGTACAGCTTTTTGAGTAGCACGGTTCGAAAGAGGACGTTTTTTCCAATTAAAAAATGGCCATTTATTTTTTTGAGAATTTTCATGTATTTTTGGCCAAAATTCGATTTTTCAAAATTGAATACCTCGACTCACAAAATTTTGAAAAAAATCGAATATCTCGACTCACAGAAGTAGTACAGCTTTTTGAGTAGCACGGTTCGAAAGAGGACGTTTTTTCCAATTAAAAAATGGCCATTTATTTTTTTGAGAATTTTCATGTATTTTTGGCCAAAATTCGATTTTTCAAAATTGAATACCCCGACTCACAAACTTTTGAAAAAAATCGAATATCTCGACTCACAAAAGTAGTACAGCTTTTTGAGTAGCACGGTTCGAAAGAGGACGTTTTTTCCAATTAAAAAATGGCCATTTATGTTTTTGAGAATTTTCATGTATTTTTGGCCAAAATTCGATTTTTCAAAATTGAATACCCCGACTCACAAACTTTTGAATAAAATCGAATATCTCGACTCACAAAAGTAGTACAGCTTTTTGAGTAGCACGGTTCGAAAGAGGACGTTTTTTCCAATTAAAAAATGGCCATTTATTTTTTTGAGAATTTTCATGTATTTTTGGCCAAAATTCGATTTTTCAAAATTGAATACCTCGACTCACAAAATTTTGAAAAAAATCGAATATCTCGACTCACAGAAGTAGTACAGCTTTTTGAGTAGCACGGTTCGAAAGAGGACGTTTTTTCCAATTAAAAAATGGCCATTTATCTTTTTGAGAATTTTCATGTATTTTTGGCCAAAATTCGATTTTTCAAAATTGCATACCTCGACTCACAAAATTTTGAAAAAAATCGAATATCTCGACTCACAGAAGTAGTACAGCTTTTTGAGTAGCACGGTTCGAAAGAGGACGTTTTTTCCAATTAAAAAATGGCCATTTATTTTTTTTGAGAATTTTCATGTATTTTTGGCCAAAATTCGATTTTTCAAAATTGAATACCTCGACTCACAAAATTTTGAAAAAAATCGAATATCTCGACTCACAGAAGTAGTACAGCTTTTTGAGTAGCACGGTTCGAAAGAGGACGTTTTTTCCAATTAAAAAATGGCCATTTATCTTTTTGAGAATTTTCATGTATTTTTGGCCAAAATTCGATTTTTCAAAATTGCATACCTCGACTCACAAAATTTTGAAAAAAATCGAATATCTCGACTCACAGAACTAGTACAGCTTTTTGAGTAGCACGGTTCGAAAGAGGACGTTTTTTCCAATTAAAAAATGGCCATTTATTTTTTTTGAGAATTTTCATGTATTTTTTGCCAAAATTCGATTTTTCAAAATTGAATACCCCGTCTCACAAACTTTTGAAAAAAATCGAATATCTCGACTCACAAAAGTAGTACGGCTTTTTGAGTAGCACGGTTCGAAAGAGGACGTTTTTTCCAATTAAAAAATGGCCATTTATTTTTTTGAGAATTTTCATGTATTTTTGGCCAAAATTCGATTTTTCAAAATTGAATACCTCGACTCACAAAATTTTGAAAAAAATCGAATATCTCGACTCACAAAAGTAGTACAGCTTTTTGAGTAGCACAGTTCGAAAGAGGACGTTTTTTCCAATTAAAAAATGGCCATTTATTTTTTTGAGAATTTTCATGTATTTTTGGCCAAAATTCGATTTTTCAAAATTGAATATCACGACTCACAAAATTTTGAAAAAAATCGAATATCTCGACTCACAGAAGTAGTACAGCTTTTTGAGTAGCACGGTTCGAAAGAGGACGTTTTTTCCAATTAAAAAATGGCCATTTATTTTTTTGAGAATTTTCATGATTTTTGGCCAAAATTCGATTTTTCAAAATTGAATACCTCGACTCACAAAATTTTGAAAAAAATCGAATATCTCGACTCACAGAAGTAGTACAGCTTTTTTAGTAGCACGGTTCGAAAGAGGACGTTTTTTCCAATTAAAAAATGGCCATTTATCTTTTTGAGAATTTTCATGTATTTTTGGCCAAAATTCGATTTTTCAAAATTGAATACCTCGACTCAAAAAATTTTGAAAAAAATCGAATATCTCGACTCACAGAAGTAGTACAGCTTTTTGAGTAGCACGGTTCGAAAGAGGACGTTTTTTCCAATTAAAAAATGGCCATTTATTTTTTTGAGAATTTTCATGTATTTTTGGCCAAAATTCGATTTTTCAAAATTGAATACCCCGACTCACAAACTTTTGAAAAAAATCGAATATCTCGACTCACAAAAGTAGTACAGCTTTTTGAGTAGCACGGTTCGAAAGAGGACGTTTTTTCCAATTAAAAAATGGCCATTTATGTTTTTGAGAATTTTCATGTATTTTTGGCCAAAATTCGATTTTTCAAAATTGAATACCTAGACTCACAAAATTTTGAAAAAAATCGAATATCTCGACTCACAGAAGTAGTACAGCTTTTTGAGTAGCACGGTTCGAAAGAGGACGTTTTTTCCAATTAAAAAATGGCCATTTATTTTTTTGAGAATTTTCATGTATTTTTGGCCAAAATTCGATTTTTCAAAATTGAATACCTCGACTCACAAAATTTTGAAAAAAATCGAATATCTCGACTCACAGAAGTAGTACAGCTTTTTGAGTAGCACGGTTCGAAAGAGGACGTTTTTTCCAATTAAAAAATGGCCATTTATCTTTTTGAGAATTTTCATGTATTTTTGGCCAAAATTCGATTTTTCAAAATTGCATACCTCGACTCACAAAATTTTGAAAAAAATCGAATATCTCGACTCACAGAAGTAGTACAGCTTTTTGAGTAGCACGGTTCGAAAGAGGACGTTTTTTCCAATTAAAAAATGGCCATTTATTTTTTTTGAGAATTTTCATGTATTTTTGGCCAAAATTCGATTTTTCAAAATTGAATACCCCGACTCACAAACTTTTGAATAAAATCGAATATCTCGACTCACAAAAGTAGTACAGCTTTTTGAGTAGCACGGTTCGAAAGAGGACGTTTTTTCCAATTAAAAAATGGCCATTTATCTTTTTGAGAATTTTCATGTATTTTTGGCCAAAATTCGATTTTTCAAAATTGAATACCCCGACTCACAAACTTTTGAAAAAAATCGAATATCTCGACTCACAAAAGTAGTACGGCTTTTTGAGTAGCACGGTTCGAAAGAGGACGTTTTTTCCAATTAAAAAATGGCCATTTATTTTTTTGAGAATTTTCATGTATTTTTGGCCAAAATTCGATTTTTCAAAATTGAATACCTCGACTCACAAAATTTTGAAAAAAATCGAATATCTCGACTCACAAAAGTAGTACAGCTTTTTGAGTAGCACAGTTCGAAAGAGGACGTTTTTTCCAATTAAAAAATGGCCATTTATTTTTTTGAGAATTTTCATGTATTTTTGGCCAAAATTCGATTTTTCAAAATTGAATACCACGACTCACAAAATTTTGAAAAAAATCGAATATCTCGACTCACAGAAGTAGTACAGCTTTTTGAGTAGCACGGTTCGAAAGAGGACGTTTTTTCCAATTAAAAAATGGCCATTTATTTTTTTGAGAATTTTCATGATTTTTGGCCAAAATTCGATTTTTCAAAATTGAATACCTCGACTCACAAAATTTTGAAAAAAATCGAATATCTCGACTCACAGAAGTAGTACAGCTTTTTGAGTAGCACGGTTCGAAAGAGGACGTTTTTTCCAATTAAAAAATGGCCATTTATCTTTTTGAGAATTTTCATGTATTTTTGGCCAAAATTCGATTTTTCAAAATTGAATACCTCGACTCAAAAAATTTTGAAAAAAATCGAATATCTCGACTCACAGAAGTAGTACAGCTTTTTGAGTAGCACGGTTCGAAAGAGGACGTTTTTTCCAATTAAAAAATGGCCATTTATTTTTTTGAGAATTTTCATGTATTTTTGGCCAAAATTCGATTTTTCAAAATTGAATACCCCGACTCACAAACTTTTGAAAAAAATCGAATATCTCGACTCACAAAAGTAGTACAGCTTTTTGAGTAGCACGGTTCGAAAGAGGACGTTTTTTCCAATTAAAAAATGGCCATTAATGTTTTTGAGAATTTTCATGTATTTTTGGCCAAAATTCGATTTTTCAAAATTGAATACCTCGACTCACAAAATTTTGAAAAAAATCGAATATCTCGACTCACAGAAGTAGTACAGCTTTTTGAGTAGCACGGTTCGAAAGAGGATGTTTTTTCCAATTAAAAAATGGCCATTTATTTTTTTGAGAATTTTCATGATTTTTGGCCAAAATTCGATTTTTCAAAATTGGATACCTCGACTCACAAACTTTTGAAAAAAATCGAATATCTCGACTCGCAAAAGTAGTACAGCTTTTTGAGTAGCACGGTTCGAAAGAGGACGTTTTTTCCAATTAAAAAATGGCCATTTATTTTTTTGAGAATTTTCATGTATTTTTGGCCAAAATTCGATTTTTCAAAATTGAATACCTCGACTCACAAAATTTTGAAAAAAATCGAATATCTCGACTCACAGAAGTAGTACAGCTTTTTGAGTAGCACGGTTCGAAAGAGGACGTTTTTTCCAATTAAAAAATGGCCATTTATTTTTTTGAGAATTTTCATGTATTTTTGGCCAAAATTCGATTTTTCAAAATTGAATACCTCGACTCACAAAATTTTGAAAAAAATCGAATATCTCGACTCACAGAAGTAGTACAGCTTTTTGAGTAGCACGGTTCGAAAGAGGACGTTTTTTCCAATTAAAAAATGGCCATTTATCTTTTTGAGAATTTTCATGTATTTTTGGCCAAAATTCGATTTTTCAAAATTGCATACCTCGACTCACAAAATTTTGAAAAAAATCGAATATCTCGACTCACAGAAGTAGTACAGCTTTTTGAGTAGCACGGTTCGAAAGAGGACGTTTTTTCCAATTAAAAAATGGCCATTTATTTTTTTTGAGAATTTTCATGTATTTTTGGCCAAAATTCGATTTTTCAAAATTGAATACCCCGACTCACAAACTTTTGAATAAAATCGAATATCTCGACTCACAAAAGTAGTACAGCTTTTTGAGTAGCACGGTTCGAAAGAGGACGTTTTTTCCAATTAAAAAATGGCCATTTATCTTTTTGAGAATTTTCATGTATTTTTGGCCAAAATTCGATTTTTCAAAATTGCATACCTCGGCTCACAAAATTTTGAAAAAAATCGAATATCTCGACTCACAGAAGTAGTCCAGCTTTTTGAGTAGCACGGTTCGAAAGAGGACGTTTTTTCCAATTAAAAAATGGCCATTTATTTTTTTTGAGAATTTTCATGTATTTTTGGCCAAAATTCGATTTTTCAAAATTGAATACCCCGACTCACAACCTTTTGAATAAAATCGAATATCTCGACTCACAAAAGTAGTACAGCTTTTTGAGTAGCACGGTTCGAAAGAGGACGTTTTTTCCAATTAAAAAATGGCCATTTATTTTTTTGAGAATTTTCATGTATTTTTGGCCAAAATTCGATTTTTCAAAATTGAATACCTCGACTCACAAAATTTTGAAAAAAATCTAATATCTCGACTCACAGAAGTAGTACAGCTTTTTGAGTAGCACGGTTCGAAAGAGGACGTTTTTTCCAATTAAAAAATGGCCATTTATCTTTTTGAGAATTTTCATGTATTTTTGGCCAAAATTCGATTTTTCAAAATTGCATACCTCGACTCACAAAATTTTGAAAAAAATCGAATATCTCGACTCACAGAACTAGTACAGCTTTTTGAGTAGCACGGTTCGAAAGAGGACGTTTTTTCCAATTAAAAAATGGCCATTTATTTTTTTTGAGAATTTTCATGTATTTTTGGCCAAAATTCGATTTTTCAAAATTGAATACCCCGACTCACAAACTTTTGAAAAAAATCGAATATCTCGACTCACAAAAGTAGTACGGCTTTTTGAGTAGCACGGTTCGAAAGAGGACGTTTTTTCCAATTAAAAAATGGCCATTTATTTTTTTGAGAATTTTCATGTATTTTTGGCCAAAATTCGATTTTTCAAAATTGAATACCTCGACTCACAAAATTTTGAAAAAAATCGAATATCTCGACTCACAAAAGTAGTACAGCTTTTTGAGTAGCACAGTTCGAAAGAGGACGTTTTTTCCAATTAAAAAATGGCCATTTATTTTTTTGAGAATTTTCATGTATTTTTGGCCAAAATTCGATTTTTCAAAATTGAATACCACGACTCACAAAATTTTGAAAAAAATCGAATATCTCGACTCACAGAAGTAGTACAGCTTTTTGAGTAGCACGGTTCGAAAGAGGACGTTTTTTCCAATTAAAAAATGGCCATTTATTTTTTTGAGAATTTTCATGTATTTTTGGCCAAAATTCGATTTTTCAAAATTGAATACCCCGACTCACAAACTTTTGAAAAAAATCGAATATCTCGACTCACAAAAGTAGTACAGCTTTTTGAGTAGCACGGTTCGAAAGAGGACGTTTTTTCCAATTAAAAAATGGCCATTTATGTTTTTGAGAATTTTCATGTATTTTTGGCCAAAATTCGATTTTTCAAAATTGAATACCTCGACTCACAAAATTTTGAAAAAAATCGAATATCTCGACTCACAGAAGTAGTACAGCTTTTTGAGTAGCACGGTTCGAAAGAGGATGTTTTTTCCAATTAAAAAATGGCCATTTATTTTTTTGAGAATTTTCATGATTTTTGGCCAAAATTCGATTTTTCAAAATTGAATACCTCGACTCACAAACTTTTGAAAAAAATCGAATATCTCGACTCGCAAAAGTAGTACAGCTTTTTGAGTAGCACGGTTCGAAAGAGGACGTTTTTTCCAATTAAAAAATGGCCATTTATTTTTTTGAGAATTTTCATGAATTTTGGCCAAAATTCGATTTTTCAAAATTGAATACCTCGACTCACAAAATTTTGAAAAAAATCGAATATCTCGACTCACAGAAGTAGTACAGCTTTTTGAGTAGCACGGTTCGAAAGAGGACGTTTTTTCCAATTAAAAAATGGCCATTTATTTTTTTGAGAATTTTCATGTATTTTTGGCCAAAATTCGATTTTTCAAAATTGAATACCTGGACTCACAAAATTTTGAAAAAAATCGAATATCTCGACTCACAGAAGTAGTACAGCTTTTTGAGTAGCACGGTTCGAAAGAGGACGTTTTTTCCAATTAAAAAATGGCCATTTATCTTTTTGAGAATTTTCATGTATTTTTGGCCAAAATTCGATTTTTCAAAATTGCATACCTCGACTCACAAAATTTTGAAAAAAATCGAATATCTCGACTCACAGAAGTAGTACAGCTTTTTGAGTAGCACGGTTCGAAAGAGGACGTTTTTTCCAATTAAAAAATGGCCATTTATTTTTTTTGAGAATTTTCATGTATTTTTGGCCAAAATTCGATTTTTCAAAATTGAATACCCCGACTCACAAACTTTTGAATAAAATCGAATATCTCGACTCACAAAAGTAGTACAGCTTTTTGAGTAGCACGGTTCGAAAGAGGACGTTTTTTCCAATTAAAAAATGGCCATTTATTTTTTTGAGAATTTTCATGTATTTTTGGCCAAAATTCGATTTTTCAAAATTGAATACCTCGACTCACAAAATTTTGAAAAAAATCGAATATCTCGACTCACAGAAGTAGTACAGCTTTTTGAGTAGCACGGTTCGAAAGAGGACGTTTTTTCCAATTAAAAAATGGCCATTTATCTTTTTGAGAATTTTCATGTATTTTTGGCCAAAATTCGATTTTTCAAAATTGCATACCTCGACTCACAAAATTTTGAAAAAAATCGAATATCTCGACTCACAGAACTAGTACAGCTTTTTGAGTAGCACGGTTCGAAAGAGGACGTTTTTTCCAATTAAAAAATGGCCATTTATTTTTTTGAGAATTTTCATGTATTTTTGGCCAAAATTCGATTTTTCAAAATTGAATACCCCGACTCACAAACTTTTGAAAAAAATCGAATATCTCGACTCACAAAAGTAGTACGGCTTTTTGAGTAGCACGGTTCGAAAGAGGACGTTTTTTCCAATTAAAAAATGGCCATTTATTTTTTTGAGAATTTTCATGTATTTTTGGCCAAAATTCGATTTTTCAAAATTGAATACCTCGACTCACAAAATTTTGAAAAAAATCGAATATCGCGACTCACAAAAGTAGTACAGCTTTTTGAGTAGCACAGTTCGAAAGAGGACGTTTTTTCCAATTAAAAAATGGCCATTTATTTTTTTGAGAATTTTCATGTATTTTTGGCCAAAATTCGATTTTTCAAAATTGAATACCACGACTCACAAAATTTTGAAAAAAATCGAATATCTCGACTCACAGAAGTAGTATAGCTTTTTGAGTAGCACGGTTCGAAAGAGGACGTTTTTTCCAATTAAAAAATGGCCATTTATTTTTTTGAGAATTTTCATGATTTTTGGCCAAAATTCGATTTTTCAAAATTGAATACCTCGACTCACAAAATTTTGAAAAAAATCGAATATCTCGACTCACAGAAGTAGTACAGCTTTTTGAGTAGCACGGTTCGAAAGAGGACGTTTTTTCCAATTAAAAAATGGCCATTTATCTTTTTGAGAATTTTCATGTATTTTTGGCCAAAATTCGATTTTTCAAAATTGAATACCTCGACTCACAAAATTTTGAAAAAAATCGAATATCTCGACTCACAAAAGTAGTACAGCTTTTTGAGTAGCACAGTTCGAAAGAGGACGTTTTTTCCAATTAAAAAATGGCCATTTATTTTTTTGAGAATTTTCATGTATTTTTGGCCAAAATTCGATTTTTCAAAATTGAATACCACGACTCACAAAATTTTGAAAAAAATCGAATATCTCGACTCACAGAAGTAGTACAGCTTTTTGAGTAGCACGGTTCGAAAGAGGACGTTTTTTCCAATTAAAAAATGGCCATTTATTTTTTTGAGAATTTTCATGATTTTTGGCCAAAATTCGATTTTTCAAAATTGAATACCTCGACTCACAAAATTTTGAAAAAAATCGAATATCTCGACTCTCAGAAGTAGTACAGCTTTTTGAGTAGCACGGTTCGAAAGAGGACGTTTTTTCCAATTAAAAAATGGCCATTTATCTTTTTGAGAATTTTCATGTATTTTTGGCCAAAATTCGATTTTTCAAAATTGAATACCTCGACTCAAAAAATTTTGAAAAAAATCGAATATCTCGACTCACAGAAGTAGTACAGCTTTTTGAGTAGCACGGTTCGAAAGAGGACGTTTTTTCCAATTAAAAAATGGCCATTTATTTTTTTGAGAATTTTCATGTATTTTTGGCCAAAATTCGATTTTTCAAAATTGAATACCCCGACTCACAAACT